>CAUVYP010001159.1:0-94000 GCA_963556195.1 Sepiola atlantica | reverse complement strand
ATCTCCGGGAGTACAAAAGCTGAACTTCTGAAACTTCGTACTTCAGTAGAAAATGTGTGTCCGCGATTGTCTGCAAAGTTTAGGAGCACAATTCTTATAAATGTGGAAGTTATAAACAAAAGCGATATCAACTTAAAATCGCACTAAATTTTGTTGATGTTTTGCGTATTCAGTTTGTATCGACATATCTCCGGGAGTACAAGAGCTGAACTTCTGAAACTTCGTACTTCAGTAGAAAATGTGTGTCGGCTAATGTCTGCAAAGTTTCGTAGCACAATTCTTATAAATGTGGAAGTTATTAACACAAGCGATATACCTTTTAAATCGCACTAAATTTTGTTGATGTTTTGCGTATTCAGTTTGTATCGACATATCTCCGGGAGTACAAGAGCTGAACTTCTGAAACTTGGTACTTCAGTAGAAAATGTGTGTCCGCTAATGTCTGCAAAGTTTCGGAGCACAATTCTTATAAATGTGGAAGTTATTAACAAAAGCGATATCAACTTTAAATCGCACTAAATGTTGTTGATGTTTTGCGTATTCAGTTTGTATCGATATATCTCCGGGAGTACAAGAGCTGAACTTCTGAAACTTGGTACTTCAGTGGAAAATGTGTGTCGGCTAATGTCTGCAAAGTTTCGTAGCACAATTCTTATAAATGTGGAAGTTATTAACACAAGCGATATACCTTTTAAATCGCACTAAATTTTGTTGATGTTTTGCGTATTCAGTTTGTATCGACATATCTCCGGCAGTACAAGGGCTGAACTTCTGAAACTTGGTACTTCAGTAGAAAATGTGTGTCCGCTAATGTCTGCAAAGTTTCGGAGCACAATTCTTATAAATGTGGAAGTTATTAACACAAGCGATATACCTTTTAAATCGCACTAAATTTTGTTGATGTTTTGCGTATTCAGTTTGTATCGACATATCTCCGGGAGTACAAGAGCTGAACTTCTGAAACTTGGTACTTCAGTAGAAAATATGTGTCCGATATTGTCTGCAAAGTTTCGGAGCACAATTCTCATAAATGTGGAAGTTATAAACAAAAGCGATATCAACTTAAAATCGCACTAAATTTTGTTGATGTTTTGCGTATTCAGTTTGTATCGACATATCTCCGGGAGTACAAGAGCTGAACTTCTGAAACTTGGTACTTCAGTAGAAAATGTGTGTCCGCTAATGTCTGCAAAGTTTCGGAGCACAATTCTTATAAATGTGCAAGTTATTAACACAAGCGATATACCTTTTAAATCGCACTAAATTTTGTTGATGTTTTGCGTATTCAGTTTGTATCGACATATCTCCGGGAGTACAAGAGCTGAACTTCTGAAACTAGGTACTTCAGTAGAGAATGTGTGTCCGCTAATGTCTGGAAAGTTTCAGAGCACAATTCTTATTAATGTGGAAGTTATAAACAAAAGCGATATCAACTTAAAATCGCACTAAATTTTGTTGATGTTTTGCGTATTCAGTTTGTATCGACATATCTCCGGGAGTACAAGAGCTGAACTTCTGAAACTTGGTACTTCAGTAGAAAATCTGTGTCCGCTAATGTCTGCAAAGTTTCGGAGCACAATTCTTATAAATGTGGAAGTTATTAACAAAAGCGATATCAACTTTAAATCGCACTAAATTTTGTTTATGTTTTGCGTATTCAGTTTGTATCGACATATCTCCGGGAGTACAAAAGCTGAACTTCTGAAACTTCGTACTTCAGTAGAAAATGTGTGTCCGCGATTGTCTGCAAAGTTTCGTAGCACAATTCTTATAAATGTGGAAGTTATAAACAAAAGCGATATACCTTTTAAATCGCACTAAATTTTGTTGATGTTTTGCGTATTCAGTTTGTATCGACATATCTCCGGCAGTACAAGGGCTGAACTTCTGAAACTTGGTACTTCAGTAGAAAATGTGTGTCCGCTAATGTCTGCAAAGTTTCGGAGCACAATTCTTATAAATGTGGAAGTTATTAACACAAGCGATATACCTTTTAAATCGCACTAAATTTTGTTGATGTTTTGCGTATTCAGTTTGTATCGACATATCTCCGGGAGTACAAGAGCTGAACTTCTGAAACTTGGTACTTCAGTAGAAAATATGTGTCCGATATTGTCTGCAAAGTTTCGGAGCACAATTCTCATAAATGTGGAAGTTATAAACAAAAGCGATATCAACTTAAAATCGCACTAAATTTTGTTGATGTTTTGCGTATTCAGTTTGTATCGACATATCTCCGGGAGTACAAGAGCTGAACTTCTGAAACTTGGTACTTCAGTAGAAAATGTGTGTCCGCTAATGTCTGCAAAGTTTCGGAGCACAATTCTTATAAATGTGCAAGTTATTAACACAAGCGATATACCTTTTAAATCGCACTAAATTTTGTTGATGTTTTGCGTATTCAGTTTGTATCGACATATCTCCGGGAGTACAAGAGCTGAACTTCTGAAACTAGGTACTTCAGTAGAGAATGTGTGTCCGCTAATGTCTGGAAAGTTTCAGAGCACAATTCTTATTAATGTGGAAGTTATAAACAAAAGCGATATCAACTTAAAATCGCACTAAATTTTGTTGATGTTTTGCGTATTCAGTTTGTATCGACATATCTCCGGGAGTACAAGAGCTGAACTTCTGAAACTTGGTACTTCAGTAGAAAATCTGTGTCCGCTAATGTCTGCAAAGTTTCGGAGCACAATTCTTATAAATGTGGAAGTTATTAACAAAAGCGATATCAACTTTAAATCGCACTAAATTTTGTTTATGTTTTGCGTATTCAGTTTGTATCGACATATCTCCGGGAGTACAAAAGCTGAACTTCTGAAACTTCGTACTTCAGTAGAAAATGTGTGTCCGCGATTGTCTGCAAAGTTTAGGAGCACAATTCTTATAAATGTGGAAGTTATAAACAAAAGCGATATCAACTTAAAATCGCACTAAATTTTGTTGATGTTTTGCGTATTCAGTTTGTATCGACATATCTCCGGGAGTACAAGAGCTGAACTTCTGAAACTTCGTACTTCAGTAGAAAATGTGTGTCGGCTAATGTCTGCAAAGTTTCGTAGCACAATTCTTATAAATGTGGAAGTTATTAACACAAGCGATATACCTTTTAAATCGCACTAAATTTTGTTGATGTTTTGCGTATTCAGTTTGTATCGACATATCTCCGGGAGTACAAGAGCTGAACTTCTGAAACTAGGTACTTCAGTAGAGAATGTGTGTCCGCTAATGTCTGCAAAGTTTCAGAGCACAATTCTTATAAATGTGGAAGTAATAAACAAAAGCGATATCAACTTAAAATCGCACTAAATTTTGTTGATGTTTTGCGTATTCAGTTTGTATCGACATATCTCCGGGAGTACAAGAGCTGAACTTCTGAAACTTGGTACTTCAGTAGAAAATGTGTGTCCGCTAATGTCTGCAAAGTTTCGGAGCACAATTCTTATAAATGTGGAAGTTATTAACAAAAGCGATATCAACTTTAAATCGCACTAACTGTTGTTGATGTTTTGCGTATTCAGTTTGTATCGATATATCTCCGGGAGTACAAGAGCTGAACTTCTGAAACTTGGTACTTCAGTGGAAAATGTGTGTCGGCTAATGTCTGCAAAGTTTCGTAGCACAATTCTTATAAATGTGGAAGTTATTAACACAAGCGATATACCTTTTAAATCGCACTAAATTTTGTTGATGTTTTGCGTATTCAGTTTGTATCGACATATCTCCGGCAGTACAAGGGCTGAACTTCTGAAACTTGGTACTTCAGTAGAAAATGTGTGTCCGCTAATGTCTGCAAAGTTTCGGAGCACAATTCTTATAAATGTGGAAGTTATTAACACAAGCGATATACCTTTTAAATCGCACTAAATTTTGTTGATGTTTTGCGTATTCAGTTTGTATCGACATATCTCCGGGAGTACAAGAGCTGAACTTCTGAAACTTGGTACTTCAGTAGAAAATATGTGTCCGATATTGTCTGCAAAGTTTCGGAGCACAATTCTCATAAATGTGGAAGTTATAAACAAAAGCGATATCAACTTAAAATCGCACTAAATTTTGTTGATGTTTTGCGTATTCAGTTTGTATCGACATATCTCCGGGAGTACAAGAGCTGAACTTCTGAAACTTGGTACTTCAGTAGAAAATGTGTGTCCGCTAATGTCTGCAAAGTTTCGGAGCACAATTCTTATAAATGTGCAAGTTATTAACACAAGCGATATACCTTTTAAATCGCACTAAATTTTGTTGATGTTTTGCGTATTCAGTTTGTATCGACATATCTCCGGGAGTACAAGAGCTGAACTTCTGAAACTAGGTACTTCAGTAGAGAATGTGTGTCCGCTAATGTCTGCAAAGTTTCAGAGCACAATTCTTATAAATGTGGAAGTTATAAACAAAAGCGATATCAACTTAAAATCGGACTAAATTTTGTTGATGTTTTGCGTATTCAGTTTGTATCGACATATCTCCGGGAGTACAAGAACTGAACTTCTGAAACTTGGTACTTCAGTAGAAATTGTGTGTCCGCTAATGTCTGCAACGTTTCGGAGCACAATTCTTATACATGTGGAAGTTATTAACAAAAGCGATATCAACTTCAAATCGCACTAAATTTTGTTGATGTTTTGCGTATTCAGTTTGTATCGATATATCTCCGGGAGTACAAGAGCTGAACTTCTGAAACTTGGTACTTCAGTGGAAAATGTGTGTCGGCTAATGTCTGCAAAGTTTCGTAGCACAATTCTTATAAATGTGGAAGTTATTATCACAAGCGATATACCTTTTAAATCGCACTAAATTTTGTTGATGTTTTGCGTATTCAGTTTGTATCGACATATCTCCGGCAGTACAAGGGCTGAACTTCTGAAACTGCGTACTTCAGTAGAAAATGTGTGTCGGCTAATGTCTGCAAAGTTTCGGAGCACAATTCTTAGAAATGTGGAAGTTATAACAAAAGCGATATCAACTTAAAATCGCACTAAATTTTGTTGATGTTTTGCGTATTCAGTTTGTATCGACATATCTCCGGGAGTACAAGAGCTGAACTTCTGAAACTTGGTACTTCAGTAGAAAATCTGTGGCCGCTAATGTCTGCAAAGTTTCGGAGCACAATTCTTATAAATGTGGAAGTTATTAACAAAAGCGATATCAACTTTAAATCGCACCAAATTTTGTTTATGTTTTGCGTATTCAGTTTGTATCGACATATCTCCGGGAGTACAAAAGCTGAACTTCTGAAACTTCGTACTTCAGTAGAAAATGTGTGTCCGCGATTGTCTGCAAAGTTTCGTAGCACAATTCTTATAAATGTGGAAGTTATAAACAAAAGCGATATCAACTTAAAATCGCACTAAATTTTGTTGATGTTTTGCGTATTCAGTTTGTATCGACATATCTCCGGGAGTACAAGAGCTGAACTTCTGAAACTTGGTACTTCAGTGGAAAATGTGTGTCGGCTAATGTCTGCAAAGTTTCGTAGCACAATTCTTATAAATGTGGAAGTTATTAACACAAGCGATATACCTTTTAAATCGCACTAAATTTTGTTGATGTTTTGCGTATTCAGTTTGTATCGACATATCTCCGGGAGTACAAGAGCTGAACTTCTGAAACTTGGTACTTCAGTAGAAAATGTGTGTCCGCTAATGTCTGCAAAGTTTCGGAGCACAATTCTTATAAATGTGGAAG
Organism: Sepiola atlantica; assembly: GCA_963556195.1. Classification (NCBI taxonomy): domain Eukaryota; kingdom Metazoa; phylum Mollusca; class Cephalopoda; order Sepiida; family Sepiolidae; genus Sepiola; species Sepiola atlantica. Next base: position 88,312 of record CAUVYP010001159.1, on the reverse strand, counting down.
TTATTAACACAAGCGATATACCTTTTAAATCGCACTAAATTTTGTTGATGTTTTGCGTATTCAGTTTGTATCGACATATCTCCGGGAGTACAAGAGCTGAACTTCTGAAACTAGGTACTTCAGTAGAGAATGTGTGTCCGCTAATGTCTGCAAAGTTTCAGAGTACAATTCTTATAAATGTGGAAGTTATAAACAAAAGCGATATCAACTTAAAATCGCACTAAATTTTGTTGATGTTTTGCGTATTCAGTTTGTATCGACATATCTCCGGGAGTACAAACGCTGAACTTCTGAAACTTCGTACTTCAGTAGAAAATGTGTGTCCGCTATTGTCTGCAAAGTTTCGGAGCACAATTCTTATAAATGTGGAAGTTATAAACAAAAGCGATATCAACTTAAAATCGCACTAAATTTTGTTGATGTTTTGCGTATTCAGTTTGTATCGACATATCTCCGGGAGTACAAGAGCTGAACTTCTGAAACTTCGTACTTCAGTAGAAAATGTGTGTCGGCTAATGTCTGCAAAGTTTCGTAGCACAATTCTTATAAATGTGGAAGTTATTAACACAAGCGATATACCTTTTAAATCGCACTAAATTTTGTTGATGTTTTGCGTATTCAGTTTGTATCGACATATCTCCGGGAGTACAAGAGCTGAACTTCTGAAACTTGGTACTTCAGTAAAAAATGTGTGTCCGCTAATGTCTGCAAAGTTTCGGAGCACAATTCTTATAAATGTGGAAGTTATTAACACAAGCGATATACCTTTTAAATCGCACTAAATTTTTTTGATGTTTTGCGTATTCAGTTTGTATCGACATATCTCCGGGAGTACAAGAGCTGAACTTCTGAAACTAGGTACTTCAGTAGAGAATGTGTGTCCGCTAATGTCTGCAAAGTTTCAGAGCACAATTCTTATAAATGTGGAAGTTATAAACAAAAGCGATATCAACTTAAAATCGCACTAAATTTTGTTGATGTTTTGCGTATTCAGTTTGTATCGACATATCTCCGGGAGTACAAGAGCTGAACTTCTGAAACTTGGTACTTCAGTAGAAAATGTGTGTCCGCTGATGTCTGCAAAGTTTCGGAGCACAATTCTTATAAATGTGGAAGTTATTAACAAAAGCGATATCAACTTTAAATCGCACTAAATTTTGTTTATGTTTTGCGTATTCAGTTTGTATCGACATATCTCCGGGAGTACAAAAGCTGAACTTCTGAAACTTCGTACTTCAGTAGAAAATGTGTGTCCGCTATTGTCTGCAAAGTTTCGGAGCACAATTCTTATAAATGTGGAAGTTATAAACAAAAGCGATATCAACTTAAAATCGCACTAAATTTTGTTGATGTTTTGCGTATTCAGTTTGTATCGACATATCTCCGGGAGTACCAGAGCTGAACTTCTGAAACTTGGTACTTCAGTGGAAAATGTGTGTCGGCTAATGTCTGCAAAGTTTCGTAGCACAATTCTTATAAATGTGGAAGTTATTAACACAAGCGATATATTTTTTAAATCGCACTAAATTTTGTTGATGTTTTGCGTATTCAGTTTGTATCGACATATCTCCGGGAGTACAAGGGCTGAACTTCTGACACTGCGTACTTCAGTAGAAAATGTGTGTCGGCTAATGTCTGCAAAGTTTCGGAGCACAATTCTTATAAATGTGGAAGTTATAAACAAAAGCGATATCAACTTAAAATCGCACTAAATTTTGTTGATGTTTTGCGTATTCAGTTTGTATCGACATATCTCCGGGAGTACTAGACCTGAACTTCTGAAACTTCGTACTTCAGTAGAAAATGTGTGTCGGCTAATGTCTGCAAAGTTTCGTAGCACAATTCTTATAAATGTGGAAGTTATTAACACAAGCGATATACCTTTTAAATCGCACAAAATTGTGTTGATGTTTTGCGTATTCAGTTTGTATCGACATATCTCCGGGAGTACAAGAGCTGAACTTCTGAAACTTGGTACTTCAGTAGAAAATCTGTGGCCGCTAATGTCTGCAAAGTTTCGGAGCACAATTCTTATAAATGTGGAAGTAATTAACAAAAGCGATATCAACTTTAAATCGCACTAAATTTTGTTTATGTTTTGCGTATTCAGTTTGTATCGACATATCTCCGGGAGTACAAAAGCTGAACTTCTGAAACTTCGTACTTCAGTAGAAAATGTGTGTCCGCTATTGTCTGCAAAGTTTCGGAGCACAATTCTTATAAATGTGGAAGTTATAAACAAAAGCGATATCAACTTAAAATCGCACTAAATTTTGTTGATGTTTTGCGTATTCAGTTTGTATCGACATATCTCCGGGAGTACAAGAGCTGAACTTCTGAAACTTCGTACTTCAGTAGAAAATGTGTGTCGGCTAATGTCTGCAAAGTTTCGTAGCACAATTCTTATAAATGTGGAAGTTATTAACACAAGCGATATACCTTTTAAATCGCACAAAATTGTGTTGATGTTTTGCGTATTCAGTTTGTATCGACATATCTCCGGGAGTACAAGAGCTGAACTTCTGAAACTTGGTACTTCAGTAGAAAATCTATGGCCGCTAATGTCTGCAAAGTTTCGGAGCACAATTCTTATAAATGTGGAAGTTATTAACAAAAGCGATATCAACTTAAAATCGCACTAAATTTTGTTTATGTGTAGTCGTATTCAGTTTGTATCGACATATCTCCGGGAGTACAAGAGCTGAACTTCTGAAACTTAGTACTTCAGTAGAAAATGTGTGTCCGCTAATGTCTGCAAAGTTTCGGAGCACAATTCTTATAAATGTGGAAGTTATTAACACAAGCGATATACCTTTTAAATCGCACTAAATTTTGTTGATGTTTTGCGTATTCAGTTTGTATCGACATATCTCCGGGAGTACAAGAGCTGAACTTCTGAAACTTGGTACTTCAGTAGAAAATGTGTGTCCGCTAATGTCTGCAAAGTTTCGGAGCACAATTCTTATAAATGTGGAAGTTATTAACACAAGCGATATACCTTTTAAATCGCACTAAATTTTGTTGATGTTTTGCGTATTCAGTTTGTATCGACATATCTCCGGGAGTACAAGAGCTGAACTTCTGAAACTTGGTACTTCAGTAGCAAATGTGTGTCCGCTAATGTCTGCAAAGTTTCAGAGCACAATTCTTATAAATGTGGAAGTTATAAACAAAAGCGATATCAACTTAAAATCGCACTAAATTTTGTTGATGTTTTGCGTATTCAGTTTGTATTGACATATCTCCGAGAGTACAAGAGCTGAACTTCTGAAACTTCGTACTTCAGTAGAAAATGTGTGTCGGCTAATGTCTGCAAAGTTTCGTAGCACAATTCTTATAAATGTGGAAGTTATTAACACAAGCGATATACCTTTTAAATCGCACTAAATTTTGTTGATGTTTTGCGTATTCAGTTTGTATCGACATATCTCCGGGAGTACTAGAGCTGAACTTCTGAAACTTGGTACTTCAGTAGAAAATCTGTGTCCGCTAATGTCTGCAAAGTTTCGGAGCACAATTCTTATAAATGTGGAAGTTATTAACAAAAGCGATATCAACTTTAAATCGCACTAAATTTTGTTTATGTTTTGCGTATTCAGTTTGTATCGACATATCTCCGGGAGTACAAGAGCTGAACTTCTGAAACTTCGTACTTCAGTAGAAAATGTGTGTCGGCTAATGTCTGCAAAGTTTCGTAGCACAATTCTTATAAATGTGGAAGTTATTAACACAAGCGATATACCTTTTAAATCGCACAAAATTGTGTTGATGTTTTGCGTATTCAGTTTGTATCGACATATCTCCGGGAGTACAAGAGCTGAACTTCTGAAACTTGGTACTTCAGTAGAAAATCTGTGGCCGCTAATGTCTGCAAAGTTTCGGAGCACAATTCTTATAAATGTGGAAGTAATTAACAAAAGCGATATCAACTTTAAATCGCACTAAATTTTGTTTATGTTTTGCGTATTCAGTTTGTATCGACATATCTCCGGGAGTACAAAAGCTGAACTTCTGAAACTTCGTACTTCAGTAGAAAATGTGTGTCCGCTATTGTCTGCAAAGTTTCGGAGCACAATTCTTATAAATGTGGAAGTTATAAACAAAAGCGATATCAACTTAAAATCGCACTAAATTTTGTTGATGTTTTGCGTATTCAGTTTGTATCGACATATCTCCGGGAGTACAAGAGCTGAACTTCTGAAACTTCGTACTTCAGTAGAAAATGTGTGTCGGCTAATGTCTGCAAAGTTTCGTAGCACAATTCTTATAAATGTGGAAGTTATTAACACAAGCGATATACCTTTTAAATCGCACAAAATTGTGTTGATGTTTTGCGTATTCAGTTTGTATCGACATATCTCCGGGAGTACAAGAGCTGAACTTCTGAAACTTGGTACTTCAGTAGAAAATCTATGGCCGCTAATGTCTGCAAAGTTTCGGAGCACAATTCTTATAAATGTGGAAGTTATTAACAAAAGCGATATCAACTTAAAATCGCACTAAATTTTGTTTATGTGTAGTCGTATTCAGTTTGTATCGACATATCTCCGGGAGTACAAGAGCTGAACTTCTGAAACTTAGTACTTCAGTAGAAAATGTGTGTCCGCTAATGTCTGCAAAGTTTCGGAGCACAATTCTTATAAATGTGGAAGTTATTAACACAAGCGATATACCTTTTAAATCGCACTAAATTTTGTTGATGTTTTGCGTATTCAGTTTGTATCGACATATCTCCGGGAGTACAAGAGCTGAACTTCTGAAACTTGGTACTTCAGTAGAAAATGTGTGTCCGCTAATGTCTGCAAAGTTTCGGAGCACAATTCTTATAAATGTGGAAGTTATTAACACAAGCGATATACCTTTTAAATCGCACTAAATTTTGTTGATGTTTTGCGTATTCAGTTTGTATCGACATATCTCCGGGAGTACAAGAGCTGAACTTCTGAAACTTGGTACTTCAGTAGCAAATGTGTGTCCGCTAATGTCTGCAAAGTTTCAGAGCACAATTCTTATAAATGTGGAAGTTATAAACAAAAGCGATATCAACTTAAAATCGCACTAAATTTTGTTGATGTTTTGCGTATTCAGTTTGTATTGACATATCTCCGAGAGTACAAGAGCTGAACTTCTGAAACTTCGTACTTCAGTAGAAAATGTGTGTCGGCTAATGTCTGCAAAGTTTCGTAGCACAATTCTTATAAATGTGGAAGTTATTAACACAAGCGATATACCTTTTAAATCGCACTAAATTTTGTTGATGTTTTGCGTATTCAGTTTGTATCGACATATCTCCGGGAGTACTAGAGCTGAACTTCTGAAACTTGGTACTTCAGTAGAAAATCTGTGTCCGCTAATGTCTGCAAAGTTTCGGAGCACAATTCTTATAAATGTGGAAGTTATTAACAAAAGCGATATCAACTTTAAATCGCACTAAATTTTGTTTATGTTTTGCGTATTCAGTTTGTATCGACATATCTCCGGGAGTACAAGAGCTGAACTTCTGAAACTTCGTACTTCAGTAGAGAATGTGTGTCCGCTAATGTCTGCAAAGTTTCAGAGCACAATTCTTATAAATGTGGAAGTTATGAACAAAAGCGATATCAACTTAAAATCGCACTAAATTTTGTTGATGTTTTGCGTATTCAGTTTGTATCGACATATCTCCGGGAGTACAAGAGCTGAACTTCTGAAACTTGGTACTTCAGTAGAAAATGTGTGTCGGCTAATGTCTGCAAAGTTTAAGAGCACAATTCTTATAAATGTGGAAGTTATAAACAAAAACGATATCAACTTAAAATCGCACTAAATTTTGTTGATGTTTTGCGTATTCAGTTTGTATCGACATATCTCCGGGAGTACAAGAGCTGAACTTCTGAAACTTGGTACTTCAGTAGAAAATCTGTGGCCGCTAATGTCTGCAAAGTTTCGGAGCACAATTCTTATAAATGTGGAAGTTATTTACAAAAGCGATATCAACTTTAAATCGCACTAAATTTTGTTTATGTTTTGCGTATTCAGTTTGTATCGACATATCTCCGGGAGTACAAAAGCTGAACTTCTGAAACTTCGTACTTCAGTAGAAAATGTGTGTCCGCTATTGTCTGCAAAGTTTCGGAGCACAATTCTTATAAATGTGGAAGTTATAAACAAAAGCGATATCAACTTAAAATCGCACTAAATTTTGTTGATGTTTTGCGTATTCAGTTTGTATCGACATATCTCCGGGAGTACAAGAGCTGAACTTCTGAAACTTGGTACTTCAGTGGAAAATGTGTGTCGGCTAATGTCTGCAAAGTTTCGTAGCACAATTCTTATAAATGTAGAAGTTATTAACACAAGCGATATACCTTTTAAATCGCACTAAATTTTGTTGGTGTTTTGCGTATTCAGTTTGTATCGACATATCTCCGGGAGTACAAGGGCTGAACTTCTGACACTGCGTACTTCAGTAGAAAATGTGTGTCGGCTAATGTCTGCAAAGTTTCGGAGCACAATTCTTATAAATGTGGAAGTTATAAACAAAAGCGATATCAACTTAAAATCGCACTAAATTTTGTTGATGTTTTGCGTATTCAGTTTGTATCGACATATCTCCGGGAGTACTAGACCTGAACTTCTGAAACTTCGTACTTCAGTAGAAAATGTGTGTCGGCTAATGTCTGCAAAGTTTCGTAGCACAATTCTTATAAATGTGGAAGTTATTAACACAAGCGATATACCTTTTAAATCGCACAAAATTGTGTTGATGTTTTGCGTATTCAGTTTGTATCGACATATCTCCGGGAGTACAAGAGCTGAACTTCTGAAACTTGGTACTTCAGTAGAAAATCTGTGGCCGCTAATGTCTGCAAAGTTTCGGAGCACAATTCTTATAAATGTGGAAGTAATTAACAAAAGCGATATCAACTTTAAATCGCACTAAATTTTGTTTATGTTTTGCGTATTCAGTTTGTATCGACATATCTCCGGGAGTACAAAAGCTGAACTTCTGAAACTTCGTACTTCAGTAGAAAATGTGTGTCCGCTATTGTCTGCAAAGTTTCGGAGCACAATTCTTATAAATGTGGAAGTTATAAACAAAAGCGATATCAACTTAAAATCGCACTAAATTTTGTTGATGTTTTGCGTATTCAGTTTGTATCGACATATCTCCGGGAGTACAAGAGCTGAACTTCTGAAACTTCGTACTTCAGTAGAAAATGTGTGTCGGCTAATGTCTGCAAAGTTTCGTAGCACAATTCTTATAAATGTGGAAGTTATTAACACAAGCGATATACCTTTTAAATCGCACAAAATTGTGTTGATGTTTTGCGTATTCAGTTTGTATCGACATATCTCCGGGAGTACAAGAGCTGAACTTCTGAAACTTGGTACTTCAGTAGAAAATCTATGGCCGCTAATGTCTGCAAAGTTTCGGAGCACAATTCTTATAAATGTGGAAGTTATTAACAAAAGCGATATCAACTTAAAATCGCACTAAATTTTGTTTATGTGTAGTCGTATTCAGTTTGTATCGACATATCTCCGGGAGTACAAGAGCTGAACTTCTGAAACTTAGTACTTCAGTAGAAAATGTGTGTCGGCTAATGTCTGCAAAGTTTCGTAGCACAATTCTTATAAATGTGGAAGTTATTAACACAAGCGATATACCTTTTAAATCGCACTAAATTTTGTTGATGTTTTGCGTATTCAGTTTGTATCGACATATCTCCGGGAGTACTAGAGCTGAACTTCTGAAACTTGGTACTTCAGTAGAAAATGTGTGTCCGCTAATGTCTGCAAAGTTTCGGAGCACAATTCTTATAAATGTGGAAGTTATTAACACAAGCGATATACCTTTTAAATCGCACTAAATTTTGTTGATGTTTTGCGTATTCAGTTTGTATCGACATATCTCCGGGAGTACAAGAGCTGAACTTCTGAAACTTGGTACTTCAGTAGATAATGTGTGTCCGCTATTGTCTGCAAAGTTTCGGAGCACAATTCTTATAAATGTGGAAGTTATAAACAAAAGCGATATACCTTTTAAATCGCACTAAATTTTGTTGATGTTTTGCGTATTCAGTTTGTATCGACATATCTCCGGGAGTACTAGAGCTGAACTTCTGAAACTTGGTACTTCAGTAGAAAATCTGTGTCCGCTAATGTCTGCAAAGTTTCGGAGCACAATTCTTATAAATGTGGAAGTTATTAACACAAGCGATATACCTTTTAAATCGCACTAAATTTTGTTGATGTTTTGCGTATTCAGTTTGTATCGACATATCTCCGGGAGTACTAGAGCTGAACTTCTGAAACTTAGTACTTCAGTAGAAAATGTGTGTCCGCTAATGTCTGCAAAGTTTCGGAGCACAATTCTTATAAATGTGGAAGTTATTAACACAAGCGATATACCTTTTAAATCGCACTAAATTTTGTTGATGTTTTGCGTATTCAGTTTGTATCGACATATCTCCGGGAGTACAAGAGCTGAACTTCTGAAACTTGGTACTTCAGTAGAAAATGTGTGTCCGCTATTGTCTGCAAAGTTTCGGAGAACAATTCTCATAAATGTGGAAGTTATAAACAAAAGCGATATCAACTTAAAATCGCACTAAATTTTGTTGATGTTTTGCGTATTCAGTTTGTATCGACATATCTCCAGGAGTACAAGAGCTGAACTTCTGAAACTTGGTACTTCAGTGGAAAATGTGTGTCGGCTAATGTCTGCAAAGTTTCGGAGCACAATTCTTGTAAATGTGGAAGTTATTAACAAAAGCGATATCAACTTAAAATCGCACTAAATTTTGTTGATGTTTTGCGTATTCAGTTTGTATCGACATATCTCCGGGAGTACCAGAGCTGAACTTCTGAAACTTGGTACTTCAGTAAAAAATGTGTGTCCGCTAATGTCTGCAAAGTTTCGGAGCACAATTCTTATAAATGTGGAAGTTATAAACAAAAGCGATATCAACTTAAAATCGCACTAAATTTTGTTGATGTTTTGCGTATTCAGTTTGTATCGACATATCTCCGGGAGTACAAGAGCTGAACTTCTGAAACTTCGTACTTCAGTAGAAAATGTGTGTCGGCTAATGTCTGCAAAGTTTCGTAGCACAATTCTTATAAATGTGGAAGTTATTAACACAAGCGATATACCTTTTAAATCGCACTAAATTTTGTTGATGTTTTGCGTATTCAGTTTGTATCGACATATCTCCGGGAGTACTAGAGCTGAACTTCTGAAACTTGGTGTAGGGAACATGAACATGAAGAGGGCTTACTTGCGAAACGTCCTCGGGTTTGCTTGTCCTGTGCGCTGCGAGTGAAAGAAAGAAAGAAGGAAAGAAATCCAACATGGCGTCCCTGAATGTTTATTACATACAGTTCACGCAAAATCTCGCAAAGTCTCGCTGCACGTATGGAAATTAGGTGTGACTGGATATTATAAAAAGCGAGTCTCGTACCGTCTCAGAGAAACGGAGTGTGCGAAGCGAGTGCACGTGTCGAGCAGTAAGAGCTGCTTTGGAGGTTAACAGTGACTTGCGACCTACGTTATAATTTCAAGCTATCTCGGCGATGGACAAGTTCGACTTGAGGTTGATACCCGAGTTCGACGGCTCCCCCTCCGGACCCTCTGTAGTCGAGTGGTGGGAGAAAGCCGAGCGCGTCTGCAGACTTTGCAATATAAAGGATCCTGCACTGGTCATCCCGCTGAGGCTGACCAAAGGAGCATATTCGGTGTATCAGCAGCTCGGAGACGAACCAGGCCTGGAGGAAATTAGGCAGGCGTTATACGCAGCCTTTGCTGTGGACCCTTTCGTCGCCTGGAGGCAGTTCACCGAACGGCGGCTTGGGCTAGATGAGACTGTGGACGTCTACCTGGCCGATTTGAGGAGGCTAGCCGCGCCGTTTGGTGGAACAAGCGAGCGAATACTGGGATGCGCTTTTCTGACTGGACTCCCAGACGGCGCCAGCAGACTGCTGCGAGCATCGTCCAGACTCAGTGAGATTGGGCTTGACGAGTTGTTGGCCAGAGCCCGAAACATTTTGAAAGAGGACACAGAGCCAGTTTCGGCAGCTGCGGAAGCGTCTTCACCACCAACAGAAGACGTGAGATGCTACAAATGTGGCGGGCCGAATCATTTTTCAAAAGACTGCCGTAGCCGAAGCGGTGCAAAGGACGCGCCCGATCGAGGAACGTTAAAACGTGTGCGTTGTTACCGGTGCAACAAGCTGGGTCACGTGGCAAGAGGTTGTCCGGGAAACGGGCAAGGGGAGTAAGCTATAGCGCCAGTCTTCTCCCCAGATCGTCGCCAAATAAGGCGCTACCCACAGTGAGCGTGCGCGTAAACGGGCGTGAGCGCTTCGCGCTCGTAGACACCGGGTGCACGCAGACCCTCGTGCGCAAAGCATGCTGTGACGCATGGGAGAAGGAAAGGATCCCGGTATTGACGGTTGGCGGTGGCTCGATTGCCTCTTGTGGCGTTAGCATCATTCGCGCAGGTGTCGGCGATGGGCCTACAGTAACCGCACGAGCCTTGGTTATAAACGGTGACCTGCTCGGTTACGACCTACTCCTGGGAATGGACGTCATCAAGGAATTGGGAGGTGTACGCATTGATGGTGAGGGTAGGGCACATTTTGCAAAAGCGGGCCTTGCTCTGAGTGCAGCTATGAAGCTGGAACAGCCTGATTTTTGTGCGGAATTCGACCAGCGCACAAAATCCTGGACAGCCTCCTGGAAGTGGTCGGAGGAGCAGCCACCCGAGAAATTATGCAATAAGGTGCCAGAATACAAAATTCCCCCCGGAGCTCGTGCAGAATACGACAAGGAACTACAAACTTGGATTAGTAATGGATGGCTAGTTCCGTATTCAGAGAAGGAATTGGGTCCTCCAAAGTGCCTGATCCCGTTAATGGCGGTTATCCAACAGAATAAGCAGAAGGTGAGGCCGGTGCTCGACTATCGAGAATTGAATGAGCACGTGGACCCTTTTACAGCTCGCGCGGACGTATGCACTGAAAAGTTGAGGGAATGGCGGCAAGTGGGATCTAATGTATCTGTACTGGATCTTCACAAAGCATACCTTCAAGTGCGTGTACACAAATCACTATGGCCCTATCAAACGGTGCTCATCAAGGGGAAAAGGTATTGCCTAACCCGCATGGGGTTTGGACTTAATGTTGCGCCATCAATTATGCAAATGATTGTTGACACCATTCTAACTAAAGATGAGCGCATTCAGCGGGCAACGTCTGCATATATTGATGACGTGTACGTGGACGAGGAAATTGTATCTGCGGCGCGCGTGAGGGAGCATCTCTACAACTTTGGCCTTCTCAGCAAGGAACCGGAAAGGCTACGAGATGGCGCACGGGTACTTGGTTTGCAGGTCTGGGAGGAAGATGACGTTCTGTACTGGAAACGAGGAAATGAAACCCCGGACATGCCTTGTATTGTTACACGACGAAACGTATTTTCCTTGTGCGGAAAGTTAGTTGGACACCTTCCTGTCGGCGGCTGGCTTCGTGTTGCGGTGGCATTTATTAAGCGAAGAGCCTCCGACGTCACCACTGGATGGGATGACGAAACTCATGACGTCCCTCTCAATACAATGCTCAAAGAAGTCCTCACCAGGGTGCACAAGGAAGACCCAACGCGAGGCAGATGGTGCGTCGACAGCCAGAACCTTAGTGTGTGGGTTGATGCAAGCTCTCTCGCCATTGGTGTATCGGTGGTCCATGATGGAATGGTGGTGGAAGACGCTTGCTGGTTACGCCCAGAAAAGGACTCCCAGCACATAAACCTGGCAGAACTTGATGCGGTTATCAAGGGGATAAACTTGGCAATCCTTTGGAAGACGACCACCCTGCGACTATTCACGGATTCTGCTTGCGTCCATAAGTGGATTTCAGATACTCTCACCGGGAGGGCCAGAATACGAACCAAAGCCACGAGCGAAATGCTCATCCGACGGCGGCTCGACACGATCATGAAGCTGGTGAACGAATATGCGCTGTCAATAGAGGTGTCCCTGGTCAAATCCAGCCTGAACAAAGCAGATTGTTTGACGAGAGTACCTCAAAGATGGCTTGATGCCATAAGAAAGACTATTGAACCCATGCAGCCCGCCTGCGCCGCTTCCATGAGCCCCGTTCGATCTAATACCATCAAAGAAGTCCACCAACAAACCGGGCACCCTGGGGTCAAGCGGACCCTATATTTCGCTAAGTTGGTTGAACCAGGAGTACAAAAGGCAGACGTCAGGAAAGTGGTCAAAGATTGTATAGCATGCCAATCCATTGATCCAGCACCCGTTCGCTGGGAGAAAGGAAAGCTGGTAGTGGAAAGCCATTGGAACCGGCTGGCGATGGATATTACTCACCACAACGGTGAGGATTTCTTGACTCTCATTGATTGCGGTCCATCCAGGTTTGCGATATGGCGCATGCTGCGCCGGCAGGATGCAGCCAGCATCATCCGTCAGTTAAACAATATTTTTCTTGAACGTGGCCCCCCAACGGAGATATTAACCGACAATGGCGCTGCATTCACTAGTGAGCAGTTCAGAAAGTTTGCTGATGACTGGGGAGTACACCTGAGGTTTCGATGCGCCCACGTACCGAGTGGAAATGGGGTCATCGAGCGGAATCACAGAACCGTCAAAACCATTGCGGCCAGGACGGGCTGCACGGTATTTGAGGCAGTCTACCTGTATAACGTAACCCCAAAGGATAATGTTTCACCCTCTACAGCGCCGGCTGACACCTTGCACAGGTATCACGTCAGGGTGAAAGGCATAGAGACTAACCCGCTGCCCGAACTGGAAGTAACCAAAGAGAAACTGAAAAAAGGCGATGTCGTCTGGACTAAGAACCCGCGCGGCAAGTGTACGACGAAATACGGAGTTGGACGCGTCACCGAGGTAATCAGCCCACAGGCGGTGCGAGTCGACGGTATGCCCCGTCACATTAGGGACCTACGGTTAGCAACGCAATCATCACTGAACGACAAGAGCGAGTCGGAGTCAGAGAGCAGTGAGGCATCGCTCTGGCTTGCAGCAGCCCCATCGGACAGTGACTCGGATATCAGCAGTATCCCAGCGGACGCGATGTTTCCCGACCCTCAGACCGCGGACGAGAGCACAAGCGAAGATGAGGCTTGCGTTGTCCCCCTCCGAAGAAGCAACCGGCGAAGGCGATCTAGGCCTCCCTGCCATCTCTGTGATCATGAGATCAGGGGGGAGTGTAGGGAACATGAACATGAAGAGGGCTTACTTGCGAAACGTCCTCGGGTTTGCTTGTCCTGTGCGCTGCGAGTGAAAGAAAGAAAGAAGGAAAGAAATCCAACATGGCGTCCCTGAATGTTTATTACATACAGTTCACGCAAAATCTCGCAAAGTCTCGCTGCACGTATGGAAATTAGGTGTGACTGGATATTATAAAAAGCGAGTCTCGTACCGTCTCAGAGAAACGGAGTGTGCGAAGCGAGTGCACGTGTCGAGCAGTAAGAGCTGCTTTGGAGGTTAACAGTGACTTGCGACCTACGTTATAATTTCACTTGGTACTTCAGTAGAAAATCTGTGTCCGCTAATGTCTGCAAAGTTTCGGAGCACAATTCTTATAAATGTGGAAGTTATTAACAAAAGCGATATCAACTTTAAATCGCACTAAATTTTGTTTATGTTTTGCGTATTCAGTTTGTATCGACATATCTCCGGGAGTACAAGAGCTGAACTTCTGAAACTTCGTACTTCAGTAGAGAATGTGTGTCCGCTAATGTCTGCAAAGTTTCAGAGCACAATTCTTATAAATGTGGAAGTTATGAACAAAAGCGATATCAACTTAAAATCGCACTAAATTTTGTTGATGTTTTGCGTATTCAGTTTGTATCGACATATCTCCGGGAGTACAAGAGCTGAACTTCTGAAACTTGGTACTTCAGTAGAAAATGTGTGTCCGCTAATGTCTGCAAAGTTTCGGAGCACAATTCTTATAAATGTGGAAGTTATAAACAAAAACGATATCAACTTAAAATCGCACTAAATTTTGTTGATGTTTTGCGTATTCAGTTTGTATCGACATATCTCCGGGAGTACAAGAGCTGAACTTCTGAAACTTGGTACTTCAGTAGAAAATGTGTGTCCGCTAATGTCTGCAAAGTTTCGGAGCACAATTCTTATAAATGTGGAAGTTATTAACAAAAGCGATATCAACTTTAAATCGCACTAAATTTTGTTTATGTTTTGCGTATTCAGTTTGTATCGACATATCTCCGGGAGTACAAAAGCTGAACTTCTGAAACTTCGTGCTTCAGTAGAAAATGTGTGTCCGCTATTGTCTGCAAAGTTCTGGAGCACAATTCTTATAAATGTGGAAGTTATAAACAAAAGCGATATACCTTTTAAATCGCACTAAATTTTGTTGATGTTTTGCGTATTCAGTTTGTATCGACATATCTCCGGGAGTACAAGAGCTGAACTTCTGAAACTTGGTACTTCAGTGGAAAATGTGTGTCGGCTAATGTCTGCAAAGTTTCGGAGCACAATTCTTGTAAATGTGGAAGTTATAAACAAAAGCAATATCAACTTAAAATCGCACTAAATTTTGTTGATGTTTTGCGTATTCAGTTTGTATCGACATATCTCCGGGAGTACCAGAGCTGAACTTCTGAAACTTGGTACTTCAGTAGAAAATCTGTGTCCGCTAATGTCTGCAAAGTTTCGGAGCACAATTCTTATAAATGTGGAAGTTATAAACAAAAGCGATATCAACTTAAAATCGCACTAAATTTTGTTGATGTTTTGCGTATTCAGTTTGTATCGACATATCTCCGGGAGTACAAGAGCTGAACTTCTGAAACTTCGTACTTCAGTAGAAAATGTGTGTCGGCTAATGTCTGCAAAGTTTCGTAGCACAATTCTTATAAATGTGGAAGTTATTAACACAAGCGATATACCTTTTAAATCGCACTAAATTTTGTTGATGTTTTGCGTATTCAGTTTGTATCGACATATCTCCGGGAGTACTAGAGCTGAACTTCTGAAACTTGGTACTTCAGTAGAAAATGTGTGTCCGCTAATGTCTGCAAAGTTTCGGAGCACAATTCTTATAAATGTGGAAGTTATTAACACAAGCGATATACCTTTTAAATCGCACTAAATTTTGTTGATGTTTTGCGTATTCAGTTTGTATCGACATATCTCCGGGAGTACAAGAGCTGAACTTCTGAAACTTGGTACTTCAGTAGATAATGTGTGTCCGCTATTGTCTGCAAAGTTTCGGAGCACAATTCTTATAAATGTGGAAGTTATAAACAAAAGCGATATACCTTTTAAATCGCACTAAATTTTGTTGATGTTTTGCGTATTCAGTTTGTATCGACATATCTCCGGGAGTACCAGAGCTGAACTTCTGAAACTTGGTACTTCAGTAAAAAATGTGTGTCCGCTAATGTCTGCAAAGTTTCGGAGCACAATTCTTATAAATGTGGAAGTCATAAACAAAAGCGATATCAACTTAAAATCGCACTAAATTTTGTTGATGTTTTGCGTATTCAGTTTGTATCGACATATCTCCGGGAGTACAAGAGCTGAACTTCTGAAACTTCGTACTTCAGTAGAAAATGTGTGTCGGCTAATGTCTGCAAAGTTTCGTAGCACAATTCTTATAAATGTGGAAGTTATTAACACAAGCGATATACCTTTTAAATCGCACTAAATTTTGTTGATGTTTTGCGTATTCCGTTTGTATCGACATATCTCCGGGAGTACTAGAGCTGAACTTCTGAAACTTAGTACTTCAGTAGAAAATGTGTGTCCGCTAATGTCTGCAAAGTTTCGGAGCACAATTCTTATAAATGTGGAAGTTATTAACACAAGCGATATACCTTTTAAATCGCACTAAATTTTGTTGATGTTTTGCGTATTCAGTTTGTATCGACATATCTCCGGGAGTACAAGAGCTGAACTTCTGAAACTTGGTACTTCAGTAGAAAATGTGTGTCCGCTATTGTCTGCAAAGTTTCGGAGCACAATTCTCATAAATGTGGAAGTTATAAACAAAAGCGATATCAACTTAAAATCGCACTAAATTTTGTTGATGTTTTGCGTATTCAGTTTGTATCGACATATCTCCGGGAGTACAAGAGCTGAACTTCTGAAACTTGGTACTTCAGTGGAAAATGTGTGTCGGCTAATGTCTGCAAAGTTTCGGAGCACAATTCTTGTAAATGTGGAAGTTATTAACAAAAGCGATATCAACTTAAAATCGCACTAAATTTTGTTGATGTTTTGCGTATTCAGTTTGTATCGACATATCTCCGGGAGTACCAGAGCTGAACTTCTGAAACTTGGTACTTCAGTAAAAAATGTGTGTCCGCTAATGTCTGCAAAGTTTCGGAGCACAATTCTTATAAATGTGGAAGTTATAAACAAAAGCGATATCAACTTAAAATCGCACTAAATTTTGTTGATGTTTTGCGTATTCAGTTTGTATCGACATATCTCCGGGAGTACAAGAGCTGAACTTCTGAAACTTCGTACTTCAGTAGAAAATGTGTGTCGGCTAATGTCTGCAAAGTTTCGTAGCACAATTCTTATAAATGTGGAAGTTATTAACACAAGCGATATACCTTTTAAATCGCACTAAATTTTGTTGATGTTTTGCGTATTCAGTTTGTATCGACATATCTCCGGGAGTACTAGAGCTGAACTTCTGAAACTTGGTACTTCAGTAGAAAATCTGTGTCCGCTAATGTCTGCAAAGTTTCGGAGCACAATTCTTATAAATGTGGAAGTTATAAACAAAAGCGATATCAACTTAAAATCGCACTAAATTTTGTTGATGTTTTGCGTATTCAGTTTGTATCGACATATCTCCGGGAGTACTAGAGCTGAACTTCTGAAACTTGGTACTTCAGTAGAAAATGTGTGTCCGCTAATGTCTGCAAAGTTTCGGAGCACAATTCTTATAAATGTGGAAGTTATTAACACAAGCGATATACCTTTTAAATCGCACTAAATTTTGTTGATGTTTTGCGTATTCAGTTTGTATCGACATATCTCCGGGAGTACAAGAGCTGAACTTCTGAAACTTGGTACTTCAGTAGAAAATGTGTGTCCGCTATTGTCTGCAAAGTTTCGGAGCACAATTCTCATAAATGTGGAAGTTATAAACAAAAGCGATATCAACTTAAAATCGCACTAAATTTTGTTGATGTTTTGCGTATTCAGTTTGTATCGACATATCTCCGGGAGTACAAGAGCTGAACTTCTGAAACTTGGTACTTCAGTAAAAAATGTGTGTCCGCTAATGTCTGCAAAGTTTCGGAGCACAATTCTTATAAATGTGGAAGTTATTAACACAAGCGATATACCTTTTAAATCGCACTAAATTTTGTTGATGTTTTGCGTATTCAGTTTGTATCGACATATCTCCGGGAGTACAAGAGCTGAACTTCTGAAACTAGGAACTTCAGTAGAGAATGTGTGTCCGCTAATGTCTGCAAAGTTTCAGAGCACAATTCTTATTAATGTGGAAGTTATAAACAAAAGCGATATCAACTTAAAATCGCACTAAATTTTGTTGATGTTTTGCGTATTCAGTTTGTATCGACATATCTCCGGGAGTACAAGAGCTGAACTTCTGAAACTTGGTACTTCAGTAGAAAATGTGTGTCCGCTGATGTCTGCAAAGTTTCGGAGCACAATTCTTATAAATGTGGAAGTTATTAACAAAAGCGATATCAACTTTAAATCGCACTAAATTTTGTTTATGTTTTGCGTATTCAGTTTGTATCGACATATCTCCGGGAGTACAAAAGCTGAACTTCTGAAACTTCGTACTTCAGTAGAAAATGTGTGTCCGCTATTGTCTGCAAAGTTTCGGAGCACAATTCTTATAAATGTGGAAGTTATAAACAAAAGCGATATCAACTTAAAATCGCACTAAATTTTGTTGATGTTTTGCGTATTCAGTTTGTATCGACATATCTCCGGGAGTACAAGAGCTGAACTTCTGAAACTTGGTACCTCAGTAGAAAATGTGTGTCCGCTGATTTCTGCAAAGTTTCGGAGCACAATTCTTATAAATGTGGAAGTTATTAACAAAAGCGATATCAACTTTAAATCGCACTAAATTTTGTTTATGTTTTGCGTATTCAGTTTGTATCGACATATCTCCGGGAGTACAAAAGCTGAACTTCTGAAACTTCGTACTTCAGTAGAAAATGTGTGTCCGCTATTGTCTGCAAAGTTTCGGAGCACAATTCTTATAAATGTGGAAGTTATAAACAAAAGCGATATCAACTTAAAATCGCACTAAATTTTGTTGATGTTTTGCGTATTCAGTTTGTATCGACATATCTCCGGGAGTACAAGAGCTGAACTTCTGAAACTTGGTACTTCAGTAGAAAATGTGTGTCCGCTAATGTCTGCAAAGTTTCGGAGCACAATTCTTATAAATGTGGAAGTTATTAACACAAGCGATATACCTTTTAAATCGCACTAAATTTTGTTGATGTTTTGCGTATTCAGTTTGTATCGACATATCTCCGGGAGTACAAGAGCTGAACTTCTGAAACTTGGTACTTCAGTAAAAAATGTGTGTCCGCTAATGTCTGCAAAGTTTCGGAGCACAATTCTTATAAATGTGGAAGTTATTAACACAAGCGATATACCTTTTAAATCGCACGTAATTTTTTGATGTTTTGCGTATTCAGTTTGTATCGACATATCTCCGGGAGTACAAGAGCTGAACTTCTGAAACTAGGAACTTCAGTAGAGAATGTGTGTCCGCTAATGTCTGCAAAGTTTCAGAGCACAATTCTTATTAATGTGGAAGTTATAAACAAAAGCGATATCAACTTAAAATCGCACTAAATTTTGTTGATGTTTTGCGTATTCAGTTTGTATCGACATATCTCCGGGAGTACAAGAGCTGAACTTCTGAAACTTGGTACTTCAGTAGAAAATGTGTGTCCGCTGATGTCTCCAAAGTTTCGGAGCACAATTCTTATAAATGTGGAAGTTATAAACAAAAGCGATATCAACTTAAAATCGCACTAAATTTTGTTGATGTTTTGCGTATTCAGTTTGTATCGACATATCTCCGGGAGTACAAGAGCTGAACTTCTGAAACTTGGTACTTCAGTGGAAAATGTGTGTCGGCTAATGTCTGCAAAGTTTCGTAGCACAATTCTTATAAATGTGGAAGTTATTAACACAAGCGATATATTTTTTAAATCGCACTAAATTTTGTTGATGTTTTGCGTATTCAGTTTGTATCGACATATCTCCGGGAGTACAAGGGCTGAACTTCTGACACTGCGTACTTCAGTAGAAAATGTGTGTCGGCTAATGTCTGCAAAGTTTCGGAGCACAATTCTTATAAATGTGGAAGTTATAAACAAAAGCGATATCAACTTAAAATCGCACTAAATTTTTTTGATGTTTTGCGTATTCAGTTTGTATCGACATATCTCCGGGAGTACTAGAGCTGAACTTCTGAAACTTCGTACTTCAGTAGAAAATGTGTGTCGGCTAATGTCTGCAAAGTTTCGTAGCACAATTCTTATAAATGTGGAAGTTATTAACACAAGCGATATACCTTTTAAATCGCACAAAATTGTGTTGATGTTTTGCGTATTCAGTTTGTATCGACATATCTCCGGGAGTACAAGAGCTGAACTTCTGAAACTTGGTACTTCAGTAGAAAATCTGTGGCCGCTAATGTTTGCAAAGTTTCGGAGCACAATTCTTATAAATGTGGAAGTTATTAACAAAAGCGATATCAACTTTAAATCGTACTAAATTTTGTTTATGTTTTGCGTATTCAGTTTGTATCGACATATCTCCGGGAGTACAAAAGCTGAACTTCTGAAACTTCGTACTTCAGTAGAAAATGTGTGTCCGCTATTGTCTGCAAAGTTTCGGAGCACAATTCTTATAAATGTGGAAGTTATAAACAAAAGCGATATCAACTTAAAATCGCACTAAATTTTGTTGATGTTTTGCGTATTCAGTTTGTATCGACATATCTCCGGGAGTACAAGAGCTGAACTTCTGAAACTTGGTACTTCAGTGGAAAATGTGTGTCGGCTAATGTCTGCAAAGTTTCGTAGCACAATTCTTATAAATGTAGAAGTTATTAACACAAGCGATATACCTTTTAAATCGCACTAAATTTTGTTGGTGTTTTGCGTATTCAGTTTGTATCGACATATCTCCGGGAGTACAAGGGCTGAACTTCTGACACTGCGTACTTCAGTAGAAAATGTGTGTCGGCTAATGTCTGCAAAGTTTCGGAGCACAATTCTTATAAATGTGGAAGTTATAAACAAAAGCGATATCAACTTAAAATCGCACTAAATTTTGTTGATGTTTTGTGTATTCAGTTTGTATCGACATATCTCCGGGAGTACAAGAGCTGAACTTCTGAAACTTCGTACTTCAGTAGAAAATGTGTGTCGGCTAATGTCTGCAAAGTTTCGTAGCACAATTCTTATAAATGTGGAAGTTATTAACACAAGCGATATACCTTTTAAATCGCACAAAATTGTGTTGATGTTTTGCGTATTCAGTTTGTATCGACATATCTGCGGGAGTACAAGAGCTGAACTTCTGAAACTTGGTACTTCAGTAGAAAATCTATGGCCGCTAATGTCTGCAAAGTTTCGGAGCACAATTCTTATAAATGTGGAAGTTATTAACAAAAGCGATATCAACTTAAAATCGCACTAAATTTTGTTTATGTGTAGTCGTATTCAGTTTGTATCGACATATCTCCGGGAGTACAAGAGCTGAACTTCTGAAACTTAGTACTTCAGTAGAAAATGTGTGTCCGCTAATGTCTGCAAAGTTTCGGAGCACAATTCTTATAAATGTGGAAGTTATTAACACAAGCGATATACCTTTTAAATCGCACTAAATTTTGTTGATGTTTTGCGTATTCTGTTTGTATCGACATATCTCCGGGAGTACAAGAGCTGAACTTCTAAAACTTGGTACTTCAGTAGCAAATGTGTGTCCGCTAATGTCTGCAAAGTTTCAGAGCACAATTCTTATAAATGTGGAAGTTATAAACAAAAGCGATATCAACTTAAAATCGCACTAAATTTTGTTGATGTTTTGCGTATTCAGTTTGTATTGACATATCTCCGAGAGTACAAGAGCTGAACTTCTGAAACTTCGTACTTCAGTAGAAAATGTGTGTCGGCTAATGTCTGCAAAGTTTCGTAGCACAATTCTTATAAATGTGGAAGTTATTAACACAAGCGATATACCTTTTAAATCGCACTAAATTTTGTTGATGTTTTGCGTATTCAGTTTGTATCGACATATCTCCGGGAGTACTAGAGCTGAACTTCTGAAACTTGGTACTTCAGTAGAAAATCTGTGTCCGCTAATGTCTGCAAAGTTTCGGAGCACAATTCTTATAAATGTGGAAGTTATTAACAAAAGCGATATCAACTTTAAATCGCACTAAATTTTGTTTATGTTTTGCGTATTCAGTTTGTATCGACATATCTCCGGGAGTACAAGAGCTGAACTTCTGAAACTTCGTACTTCAGTAGAGAATGTGTGTCCGCTAATGTCTGCAAAGTTTCAGAGCACAATTCTTATAAATGTGGAAGTTATGAACAAAAGCGATATCAACTTAAAATCGCACTAAATTTTGTTGAACTTTTGCGTATTCAGTTTGTATCGACATATCTCCGGGAGTACAAGAGCTGAACTTCTGAAACTTGGTACTTCAGTAGAAAATGTGTGTCGGCTAATGTCTGCAAAGTTTCAGAGTACAATTCTTATAAATGTGGAAGTTATAAACAAAAACCATATCAACTTAAAATCGCACTAAATTTTGTTGATGTTTTGCGTATTCAGTTTGTATCGACATATCTCCGGGAGTACAAGAGCTGAACTTCTGAAACTTCGTACTTCAGTAGAAAATGTGTGTCCGCTAATGTCTGCAAAGTTTCGGAGCACAATTCTTATAAATGTGGAAGTTATTAACAAAAGCGATATCAACTTTAAATCGCACTAAATTTTGTTTATGTTTTGCGTATTCAGTTTGTATCGACATATCTCCGGGAGTACAAAAGCTGAACTTCTGAAACTTCGTGCTTCAGTAGAAAATGTGTGTCCGCTATTGTCTGCAAAGTTTCGGAGCACAATTCTTATAAATGTGGAAGTTATAAACAAAAGCGATATACCTTTTAAATCGCACTAAATTTTGTTGATGTTTTGCGTATTCAGTTTGTATCGACATATCTCCGGGAGTACAAGAGCTGAACTTCTGACACTTGGTACTTCAGTGGAAAATGTGTGTCGGCTAATGTCTGCAAAGTTTCGTAGCACAATTCTTATAAATGTGGAAGTTATTAACACAAGCGATATACCTTTTAAATCGCACTAAATTTTGTTGATGTTTTGCGTATTCAGTTTGTATCGACATATCTCCGGGAGTACAAGGGCTGAACTTCTGAAACTGCGTACTTCAGTAGAAAATGTGTGTCGGCTAATGTCTGCAAAGTTTCGGAGCACAATTCTTGTAAATGTGGAAGTTATAAACAAAAGCGATATCAACTTAAAATCGCACTAAATTTTGTTGATGTTTTGCGTTTTCAGTTTGTATCGACATATCTCCGGGAGTACAAGAGCTGAACTTCTGAAACTTGGTACTTCAGTAAAAAATGTGTGTCCGCTAATGTCTGCAAAGTTTCGGAGCACAATTCTTATAAATGTGGAAGTTATAAACAAAAGCGATATCAACTTAAAATCGCACTAAATTTTGTTGATGTTTTGCGTATTCAGTTTGTATCGACATATCTCCGGGAGTACAAGAGCTGAACTTCTGAAACTTCGTACTTCAGTAGAAAATGTGTGTCGGCTAATGTCTGCAAAGTTTCGTAGCACAATTCTTATAAATGTGGAAGTTATTAACACAAGCGATATACCTTTTAAATCGCACTAAATTTTGTTGATGTTTTGCGTATTCAGTTTGTATCGACATATCTCCGGGAGTACTAAAGCTGAACTTCTGAAACTTGGTACTTCAGTAGAAAATGTGTGTCCGCTAATGTCTGCAAAGTTTCGGAGCACAATTCTTATAAATGTGGAAGTTATTAACACAAGCGATATACCTTTTAAATCGCACTAAATTTTGTTGATGTTTTGCGTATTCAGTTTGTATCGACATATCTCCGGGAGTACAAGAGCTGAACTTCTGAAACTTCGTACTTCAGTAGAAAATGTGTGTCCGCTATTGTCTGCAAAGTTTCGGAGCACAATTCTCATAAATGTGGAAGTCATAAACAAAAGCGATATCAACTTAAAATCGCACTAAATTTTGTTGATGTTTTGCGTATTCAGTTTGTATCGACATATCTCCGGGAGTACAAGAGCTGAACTTCTGAAACTTGGTACTTCAGTAAAAAATGTGTGTCCGCTAATGTCTGCAAAGTTTCGGAGCAAAATTCTTATAAATGTGGAAGTTATTAACACAAGCGATATACCTTTTAAATCGCACTAAATTTTGTTGATGTTTTGCGTATTCAGTTTGTATCGACATATCTCCGGGAGTACAAGAGCTGAACTTCTGAAACTAGGTACTTCAGTAGAAAATGTGTGTCCGCTAATGTCTGCAAAGTTTCAGAGCACAATTCTTATTAATGTGGAAGTTATAAACAAAAGCGATATCAACTTAAAATCGCAC
The DNA here is from genome assembly GCA_963556195.1 of Sepiola atlantica. Classification (NCBI taxonomy): domain Eukaryota; kingdom Metazoa; phylum Mollusca; class Cephalopoda; order Sepiida; family Sepiolidae; genus Sepiola; species Sepiola atlantica. The sequence continues at coordinate 64,615 of CAUVYP010001159.1, read as the reverse complement.
TAAATTTTGTTGATGTTTTGCGTATTCAGTTTGTATCGACATATCTCCGGGAGTACAAGAGCTGAACTTCTGAAACTTGGTACTTCAGTAGAAAATCTGTGTCCGCTAATGTCTGCAAAGTTTCGGAGCACAATTCTTATAAATGTGGAAGTTATTAACAAAAGCGATATCAACTTTAAATCGCACTAAATTTTGTTTATGTTTTGCGTATTCAGTTTGTATCGACATATCTCCGGGAGTACAAAAGCTGAACTTCTGAAACTTCGTACTTCAGTAGAAAATGTGTGTCCGCGATTGTCTGCAAAGTTTCGGAGCACAATTCTTATAAATGTGGAAGTTATAAACAAAAGCGATATCAACTTAAAATCGCACTAAATTTTGTTGATGTTTTGCGTATTCAGTTTGTATCGACATATCTCCGGGAGTACTAGAGCTGAACTTCTGAAACTTGGTACTTCAGTAGAAAATGTGTGTCCGCTAATGTCTGCAAAGTTTCGGAGCACAATTCTTATAAATGTGGAAGTTATTAACACAAGCGATATACCTTTTAAATCGCACTAAATTTTGTTGATGTTTTGCGTATTCAGTTTGTATCGACATATCTCCGGGAGTACAAGAGCTGAACTTCTGAAACTTGGTACTTCAGTAGAAAATGTGTGTCCGCTATTGTCTGCAAAGTTTCGGAGCACAATTCTCATAAATGTGGAAGTTATAAACAAAAGCGATATCAACTTAAAATCGCACTAAATTTTGTTGATGTTTTGCGTATTCAGTTTGTATCGACATATCTCCGGGAGTACAAGAGCTGAACTTCTGAAACTTGGTACTTCAGTAAAAAATGTGTGTCCGCTAATGTCTGCAAAGTTTCGGAGCACAATTCTTATAAATGTGGAAGTTATTAACACAAGCGATATACCTTTTAAATCGCACTAAATTTTGTTGATGTTTTGCGTATTCAGTTTGTATCGACATATCTCCGGGAGTACAAGCGCTGAACTTCTGAAACTAGGAACTTCAGTAGAGAATGTGTGTCCGCTAATGTCTGCGAAGTTTCAGAGCACAATTCTTATTAATGTGGAAGTTATAAACAAAAGCGATATCAACTTTAAATCGCACTAAATTTTGTTGATGTTTTGCGTATTCAGTTTGTATCGACATATCTCCGGGAGTACAAGAGCTGAACTTCTGAAACTTGGTACTTCAGTAGAAAATCTGTGTCCGCTTATGTCTGCAAAGTTTTGGAGCACAATTCTTATAAATGTGGAAGTTATTAACAAAAGCGATATCAACTTTAAATCGCACTAAATTTTGTTTATGTTTTGCGTATTCAGTTTGTATCGACATATCTCCGGGAGTACAAAAGCTGAACTTCTGAAACTTCGTACTTCAGTAGAAAATGTGTGTCCGCGATTGTCTGCAAAGCTTCGGAGCACAATTCTTATAAATGTGGAAGTTATAAACAAAAGCGATATCAACTTAAAATCGCACTAAATTTTGTTGATGTTTTGCGTATTCAGTTTGTATCGACATATCTCCGGGAGTACAAGAGCTGAACTTCTGAAACTTGGTACTTCAGTAGAAAATGTGTGTCCGCTAATGTCTGCAAAGTTTCGGGCACAATTCTTATAAATGTGGAAGTTATTAACACAAGCGATATACCTTTTAAATCGCACTAAATTTTGTTGATGTTTTGCGTATTCAGTTTGTATCGACATATCTCCGGGAGTACAAGGGCTGAACTTCTGACACTGCGTACTTCAGTAGAAAATGTGTGTCGGCTAATGTCTGCAAAGTTTCGTAGCACAATTCTTATAAATGTGGAAGTTATTAACACAAGCGATATACCTTTTAAATCGCACTAAATTTTGTTGATGTTTTGCGTATTCAGTTTGTATCGACATATCTCCGGGAGTACAAGGGCTGAACTTCTGAAACTGCGTACTTCAGTAGAAAATGTGTGTCGGCTAATGTCTGCAAAGTTTCGGAGCACAATTCTTATAAATGTGGAAGTTATAAACAAAAGCGATATCAACTTAAAATCGCACTAAATTTTGTTGATGTTTTGCGTATTCAGTTTGTATCGACATATCTCCGGGACTATTAGAGCTTAACTTCTGAAACTTCGTACTTCAGTAGAAAATGTGTGTCGGCTAATGTCTGCAAAGTTTCGTAGCACAATTCTTATAAATGTGGAAGTTATTAACACAAGCGATATACCTTTTAAATCGCACTAAATTTTGTTAATGTTTTGCGTATTCAGTTTGTATCGACATATCTCCGGGAGTACAAGAGCTGAACTTCTGAAACTTGGTACTTCAGTAGAAAATGTGTGTCCGCTAATGTCTGCAAAGTTTCGGAGCACAATTCTTATAAATGTGGAAGTTATTAACACAAGCGATATACCTTTTAAATCGCACTAAATTTTGTTGATGTTTTGCGTATTCAGTTTGTATCGACATATCTCCGGGAGTACAAGAGCTGACTTTCTGAAACTTGGTACTTCAGTAGAAAATGTGTTTCCGCTATTGTCTGCAAAGTTTCGGAGCACAATTCTCATAAATGTGGAAGTTATAAACAAAAGCGATATCAACTTAAAATCGCACTAAATTTTGTTGATGTTTTGCGTATTCAGTTTGTATCGACATATCTCCGAAAGTACAAGAGCTGAACTTCTGAAACTTGGTACTTCAGTAAAAAATGTGTGTCCGCTAATGTCTGCAAAGTTTCGGAGCAAAATTTTTATAAATGTGGAAGTTATTAACACAAGCGATATACCTTTTAAATCGCACTAAATTTTGTTGATGTTTTGCGTATTCAGTTTGTATCGACATATCTCCGGGAGTACAAGAGCTGAACTTCTGAAACTTGGTACTTCAGTAAAAAATGTGTGTCCGCTAATGTCTGCAAAGTTTCGGAGCACAATTCTTATAAATGTGGAAGTTATTAACACAAGCGATATACCTTTTAAATCGCACTAAATTTTGTTGATGTTTTGCGTATTCAGTTTGTATCGACATATCTCCGGGAGTACAAGAGCTGAACTTCTGAAACTAGGAACTTCAGTAGAGAATGTGTGTCCGCTAATGTCTGCGAAGTTTCAGAGCACAATTCTTATTAATGTGGAAGTTATAAACAAAAGCGATATCAACTTTAAATCGCACTAAATTTTGTTGATGTTTTGCGTATTCAGTTTGTATCGACATATCTCCGGGAGTACAAGAGCTGAACTTCTGAAACTTATCACTTCAGTAGAAAATCCGTGTCCGCTTATGTCTGCAAAGTTTTGGAGCACAATTCTTATAAATGTGGAAGTTATTAACAAAAGCGATATCAACTTTAAATCGCACTAAATTTTGTTTATGTTTTGCGTATTCAGTTTGTATCGACATATCTCCGGGAGTACAAAAGCTGAACTTCTGAAACTTCGTACTTCAGTAGAAAATGTGTGTCCGCGATTGTCTGCAAAGTTTCGGAGCACAATTCTTATAAATGTGGAAGTTATAAACAAAAGCGATATCAACTTAAAATCGCACTAAATTTTGTTGATGTTTTGCGTATTCAGTTTGTATCGACATATCTCCGGGAGTACTAGAGCTGAACTTCTGAAACTTGGTACTTCAGTAGAAAATGTGTGTCCGCTAATGTCTGCAAAGTTTCGGAGCACAATTCTTATAAATGTGGAAGTTATTAACACAAGCGATATACCTTTTAAATCGCACTAAATTTTGTTGATGTTTTGCGTATTCAGTTTGTATCGACATATCTCCGGGAGTACAAGAGCTGAACTTCTGAAACTTGGTACTTCAGTAGAAAATGTGTGTCCGCTATTGTCTGCAAAGTTTCGGAGCACAATTCTCATAAATGTGGAAGTTATAAACAAAAGCGATATCAACTTAAAATCGCACTAAATTTTGTTGATGTTTTGCGTATTCAGTTTGTATCGACATATCTCCGGGAGTACAAGAGCTGAACTTCTGAAACTTGGTACTTCAGTAAAAAATGTGTGTCCGCTAATGTCTGCAAAGTTTCGGAGCACAATTCTTATAAATGTGGAAGTTATTAACACAAGCGATATACCTTTTAAATCGCACTAAATTTTGTTGATGTTTTGCGTATTCAGTTTGTATCGACATATCTCCGGGAGTACAAGGGCTGAACTTCTGACACTGCGTACTTCAGTAGAAAATGTGTGTCGGCTAATGTCTGCAAAGTTTCGTAGCACAATTCTTATAAATGTGGAAGTTATTAACACAAGCGATATACCTTTTAAATCGCACTAAATTTTGTTGATGTTTTGCGTATTCAGTTTGTATCGACATATCTCCGGGAGTACAAGGGCTGAACTTCTGAAACTGCGTACTTCAGTAGAAAATGTGTGTCGGCTAATGTCTGCAAAGTTTCGGAGCACAATTCTTATAAATGTGGAAGTTATAAACAAAAGCGATATCAACTTAAAATCGCACTAAATTTTGTTGATGTTTTGCGTATTCAGTTTGTATCGACATATCTCCGGGAGTACAAGAGCTGAACTTCTGAAACTTCGTACTTCAGTAGAAAATGTGTGTCGGCTAATGTCTGCAAAGTTTCGTAGCACAATTCTTATAAATGTAGAAGTTATTAACACAAGCGATATACCTTTTAAATCGCACTAAATTTTGTTAATGTTTTGCGTATTCAGTTTGTATCGACATATCTCCGGGAGTACAAGAGCTGAACTTCTGAAACTTGGTACTTCAGTAGAAAATGTGTGTCCGCTAATGTCTGCAAAGTTTCGGAGCACAATTCTTATAAATGTGGAAGTTATTAACACAAGCGATATACCTTTTAAATCGCACTAAATTTTGTTGATGTTTTGCGTATTCAGTTTGTATCGACATATCTCCGGGAGTACAAGAGCTGAACTTCTGAAACTTGGTACTTCAGTAGAAAATGTGTTTCCGCTATTGTCTGCAAAGTTTCGGAGCACAATTCTCATAAATGTGGAAGTTATAAACAAAAGCGATATCAACTTAAAATCGCACTAAATTTTGTTGATGTTTTGCGTATTCAGTTTGTATCGACATATCTCCGGGAGTACAAGAGCTGAACTTCGGAAACTTGGTACTTCAGTAAAAAATGTGTGTCCGCTAATGTCTGCAAAGTTTCGGAGCACAATTCTTATAAATGTGGAAGTTATTAACACAAGCGATATACCTTTTAAATCGCACTAAATTTTGTTGATGTTTTGCGTATTCAGTTTGTATCGACATATCTCCGGGAGTACTAGAGCTGAACTTCTGAAACTTGGTACTTCAGTAGAAAATCTGTGTCCGCTAATGTCTGCAAAGTTTCGGAGCACAATTCTTATAAATGTGGAAGTTATTAACAAAAGCGATATCAACTTTAAATCGCACTAAATTTTGTTTATGTTTTGCGTATTCAGTTTGTATCGACATATCTCCGGGAGTACAAGAGCTGAACTTCTGAAACTTCGTACTTCAGTAGAGAATGTGTGTCCGCTAATGTCTGCAAAGTTTCAGAGCACAATTCTTATAAATGTGGAAGTTATGAACAAAAGCGATATCAACTTAAAATCGCACTAAATTTTGTTAATGTTTTGCGTATTCAGTTTGTATCGACATATCTCCGGGAGTACAAGAGCTGAACTTCTGAAACTTGGTACTTCAGTAGAAAATGTGTGTCCGCTAATGTCTGCAAAGTTTCGGAGCACAATTCTTATAAATGTGGAAGTTATTAACAAAAGCGATATCAACTTTAAATCGCACTAAATTTTGTTTATGTTTTGCGTATTCAGTTTGTATCGACATATCTCCGGGAGTACAAAAGCTGAACTTCTGAAACTTCGTACTTCAGTAGAAAATGTGTGTCCGCTATTGTCTGCAAAGTTTCGGAGCACAATTCTTATAAATGTGGAAGTTATAAACAAAAGCGATATACCTTTTAAATCGCACTAAATTTTGTTGATGTTTTGCGTATTCAGTTTGTATCGACATATCTCCGGGAGTACAAGAGCTGAACTTCTGAAACTGCGTACTTCAGTAGAAAATGTGTGTCGGCTAATGTCTGCAAAGTTCCGGAGCACAATTCTTATAAATGTGGAAGTTATTAACACAAGCGATATACCTTTTAAATCGCACTAAATTTTGTTGATGTTTTGCGTATTCAGTTTGTATCGACATATCTCCGGGAGTACAAGAGCTGAACTTCTGAAACTTCGTACTTCAGTAGAAAATGTGTGTCCGCTAATGTCTGCAAAGTTTCGTAGCACAATTCTTATAAATGTGGAAGTTATTAACACAAGCGATATACCTTTTAAATCGCACTAAATTTTGTTGATGTTTTGCGTATTCAGTTTGTATCGACATATCTCCGGGAGTACTAGAGCTGAACTTCTGAAACTTGGTACTTCAGTAGAAAATGTGTGTCCGCTAATGTCTGCAAAGTTTCGGAGCACAATTCTTATAAATGTGGAAGTTATTAACACAAGCGATATACCTTTAAAATCGAACTAAATTTTGTTGATGTTTTGCGTATTCAGTTTGTATCGACATATCTCCGGGAGGACAAAAGCTGAACTTCTGAAACTTGGTACTTCAGTAGAAAATGTGTGTCCGCTGATGTCTGCAAAGTTTCGGAGCACAATTCTTATAAATGTGGAAGTTATTAACAAAAGCGATATCAACTTTAAATCGCACTAAATTTTGTTTATGTTTTGCGTATTCAGTTTGTATCGACATATCTCCGGGAGGACAAAAGCTGAACTTCTGAAACTTCGTACTTCAGTAGAAAATGTGTGTCCGCTATTGTCTGCAAAGTTTCGGAGCACAATTCTTAAAAATGTGGAAGTTATAAACAAAAGCGATATCAACTTAAAATCGCACTTAATTTTGTTGATGTTTTGCGTATTCAGTTTGTATCGACATATCTCCGGGAGTACAAGAGCTGAACTTCTGAAACTTGGTACTTCAGTGGAAAATGTGTGTCGGCTAATGTCTGCAAAGTTTCGTAGCACAATTCTTATAAATGTGGAAGTTATTAACACAAGCGATATACCTTTTAAATCGCACTAAATTTTGTTGATGTTTTGCGTATTCAGTTTTTATCGACATATCTCCGGGAGTACAAGGGCTGAACTTCTGACACTGCGTACTTCAGTAGAGAATGTGTGTCGGCTAATGTCTGCAAAGTTTCGTAGCACAATTCTTATAAATGTGGAAGTTATTAACACAAGCGATATACCTTTTAAATCGCACTAAATTTTGTTGATGTTTTGCGTATTCAGTTTGTATCGACATATCTCCGGGAGTACAAGGGCTGAACTTCTGAAACTGCGTACTTCAGTAGAAAATGTGTGTCGGCTAATGTCTGCAAAGTTTCGGAGCACAATTCTTATAAATGTGGAAGTTATAAACAAAAGCGATATCAACTTAAAATCGCACTAAATTTTGTTGATGTTTTGCGTATTCAGTTTGTATCGACATATCTCCGGGAGTACAAGAGCTGAACTTCTGAAACTTCGTACTTCAGTAGAAAATGTGTGTCGGCTAATGTCTGCAAAGTTTCGTAGCACAATTCTTATAAATGTGGAAGTTATTAACACAAGCGATATACCTTTTAAATCGCACTAAATTTTGTTAATGTTTTGCGTATTCAGTTTGTATCGACATATCTCCGGGAGTACAAGAGCTGAACTTCTGAAACTTGGTACTTCAGTAGAAAATGTGTGTCCGCTATTGTCTGCAAAGTTTCGGAGCACAATTCTCATAAATGTGGAAGTTATAAACAAAAGCGATATCAACTTAAAATCGCACTAAATTTTGTTGATGTTTTGCGTATTCAGTTTGTATCGACATATCTCCGGGAGTACAAGAGCTGAACTTCTGAATCTTGGTACTTCAGTAAAAAATGTGTGTCCGCTAATGTCTGCAAAGTTTCGGAGAACAATTCTTATAAATGTGGAAGTTATTAACACAAGCGATATACCTTTTAAATCGCACTAAATTTTGTTGATGTTTTGCGTATTCAGTTTGTATCGACATATCTCCAGGAGTACAAGAGCTGAACTTCTGAAACTAGGTACTTCAGTAGAGAATGTGTGTCCGCTAATGTCTGCAAAGTTTCAGAGCACAATTCTTATAAATGTGGAAGTTATAAACAAAAGCGATATCAACTTAAAATCGCACTAAATTTTGTTGATGTTTTGCGTATTCAGTTTGTATCGACATATCTCCGGGAGTACAAGAGCTGAACTTCTGAAACTTGGTACTTCAGTGGAAAATGTGTGTCGGCTAATGTCTGCAAAGTTTCGTAGCACAATTCTTATAAATGTGGAAGTTATTAACACAAGCGATATACCTTTTAAATCGCACTAAATTTTGTTGATGTTTTGCGTATTCAGTTTGTATCGACATATCTCCGGGAGTACAAGGGCTGAACTTCTGACACTGCGTACTTCAGTATAAAATGTGTGTCGGCTAATGTCTGCAAAGTTTCGTAGCACAATTCTTATAAATGTGGAAGTTATTAACACAAGCGATATACCTTTTAAATCGCACTAAATTTTGTTGATGTTTTGCGTATTCAGTTTGTATCGACATATCTCCGGGAGTACAAGGGCTGAACTTCTGAAACTGCGTACTTCAGTAGAAAATGTGTGTCCGCTAATGTCTGCAAAGTTTCGGAGCACAATTCTTATAAATGTGGAAGTTATAAACAAAAGCGATATCAACTTAAAATCGCACTAAATTTTGTTGATGTTTTGCGTATTCAGTTTGTATCGACATATCTCCGCGAGTACAAGAGCTGAACTTCTGAAACGTCGTACTTCAGTAGAAAATGTGTGTCCGCTAATGTCTGCAAAGTTTCGGAGCACAATTCTTATAAATGTGGAAGTTATTAACACAAGCGATATACCTTTTAAATCGCACTAAATTTTGTTGATGTTTTGCGTATTCAGTTTGTATCGACATATCTCCGGGAGTACAAGAGCTGAACTTCTGAAACTAGGTACTTCAGTAGAGAATGTGTGTCCGCTAATGTCTGCAAAGTTTCAGAGCACAATTCTTATAAATGTGGAAGTTATAAACAAAAGCGATATCAACTTAAAATCGCACTAAATTTTGTTGATGTTTTGCGTATTCAGTTTGTATCGACATATCTCCGGGAGTACAAGAGCTGAACTTTTAACTTGGTACTTCAGTGGAAAATGTGTGTCGGCTAATGTCTGCAAAGTTTCGTAGCACAATTCTTATAAATGTGGAAGTTATTAACACAAGCGATATACCTTTTAAATCGCACTAAATTTTGTTGATGTTTTACGTATTCAGTTTGTATCGACATATCTCCGGGAGTACAAGGACTGAACTTCTGACACTGCGTACTTCAGTAGAAAATGTGTGTCGGCTAATGTCTGCAAAGTTTCGTAGCACAATTCTTATAAATGTGGAAGTATTAACACAAGCGATATACCTTTTAAATCGCACTAAATTTTGTTGATGTTTTGCGTATACAGTTTGTATCGACATATCTTCGGGAGTACAAGGGCTGAACTTCTGAAACTGCGTACTTCAGTAGAAAATGTGTGTCGGCTAATGTCTGCAAAGTTTCGGAGCACAATTCTTATAAATGTGGAAGTTATAAACAAAAGCGATATCAACTTAAAATCGCACTAAATTTTGTTGATGTTTTGCGTATTCAGTTTGTATCGACATATCTCCGGGAGTACAAGAGCTGAACTTCTGAAACTTCGTACTTCAGTAGAAAATGTGTGTCGGCTAATGTCTGCAAAGTTTCGTAGCACAATTCTTATAAATGTGGAAGTTATTAACACAAGCGATATACCTTTTAAATCGCACTAAATTTTGTTAATGTTTCGCGTATTCAGTTTGTATCGACATATCTCCGGGAGTACAAGAGCTGAACTTCTGAAACTTGGTACTTCAGTAGAAAATGTGTGTTCGCTAATTTCTGCAAAGTTTCGGAGCACAATTCTTATAAATGTGGAAGTTATTAACACAAGCGATATACCTTTTAAATCGCACTAAATTTTGTTGATGTTTTGCGTATTCAGTTTGTATCGACATATCTCCGGGAGTACAAGAGCTGAACTTCTGAAACTTGGTACTTCAGTAGAAAATGTGTGTCCGCTATTGTCTGCAAAGTTTCGGAGCACAATTCTCATAAATGTGGAAGTTATAAACAAAAGCGATATAAACTTAAAATCGCACTAAATTTTGTTGATGTTTTGCGTATTCAGTTTGTATCGACATATCTCCGGGAGTACAAGAGCTGAACTTCTGAAACTTCGTACTTAAGTAGAAAATGTGTGTCGGCTAATGTCTGCAAAGTTTCGTAGCACAATTCTTATAAATGTGGAAGTTATTAACACAAGCGATATACCTTTTAAATCGCACTAAATTTTGTTAATGTTTTGCGTATTCAGTTTGTATCGACATATCTCCGGGAGTACAAGAGCTGAACTTCTAAAACTTGGTACTTCAGTAGAAAATGTGTGTTCGCTAATTTCTGCAAAGTTTCGGAGCACAATTCTTATAAATGTGGAAGTTATTAACACAAGCGATATACCTTTTAAATCGCACTAAATTTTGTTGATGTTTTGCGTATTCAGTTTGTATCGACATATCTCCGGGAGTACAAGAGCTGAACTTCTGAAACTTGGTACTTCAGTAGAAAATGTGTGTCCGCTATTGTCTGCAAAGTTTCGGAGCACAATTCTCATAAATGTGGAAGTTATGAACAAAAGCGATATCAACTTAAAATCGCACTAAATTTTGTTGATGTTTTGCGTATTCAGTTTGTATCGACATATCTCCGGGAGTACAAGAGCTGAACTTCTGAAACTTCGTACTTCAGAAGAAAATGTGTGTCGGCTAATGTCTGCAAAGTTTCGTAGCACAATTCTTATAAATGTGGAAGTTATTAACACAAGCGATATACCTTTTAAATCGCACTAAATTTTGTTAATGTTTTGCGTATTCAGTTTGTATCGACATATCTCCGGGAGTACAAGAGCTGAACTTCTGAAACTTGGTACTTCAGTAGAAAATGTGTGTCCGCTATTGTCTGCAAAGTTTCGGGGCACAATTCTCATAAATGTGGAAGTTATAAACAAAAGCGATATCAACTTAAAATCGCACTAAATTTTGTTGATGGGTTGCGTATTCAGTTTGTATCGACATATCTCCGGGAGTACAAGAGCTGAACTTCTGAAACTTGGTACTTCAGTAAAAAATGTGTGTCCGCTAATGTCTGCAAAGTTTCGGAGCACAATTCTTATAAATGTGGAAGTTATTAACACAAGCGATATACCTTTTAAATCGCACTAAATTTTGTTGATGTTTTGCGTATTCAGTTTGTATCGACATATCTCCAGGAGTACAAGAGCTGAACTTCTGAAACTAGGTACTTCAGTAGAGAATGTGTGTCCGCTAATGTCTGCAAAGTTTCAGAGCACAATTCTTATAAATGTGGAAGTTATAAACAAAAGCGATATCAACTTAAAATCGCACTAAATTTTGTTGATGTTTTGCGTATTCAGTTTGTATCGACATATCTCCGGGAGTACAAGAGCTGAACTTCTGAAACTTGGTACTTCAGTGGAAAATGTGTGTCGGCTAATGTCTGCAAAGTTTCGTAGCACAATTCTTATAAATGTGGAAGTTATTAACACAAGCTATATACCTTTTAAATCGCACTAAATTTTGTTGATGTTTTGCGTATTCAGTTTGTATCGACATATCTCCGGGAGTACAAGGGCTGAACTTCTGACACTGCGTACTTCAGTAGAAAATCTGTGTCGGCTAATGTCTGCAAAGTTTCGTAGCACAATTCTTATAAATGTGGAAGTTATTAACACAAGCGATATACCTTTTAAATCGCACTAAATTTTGTTGATGTTTTGCGTATTCAGTTTGTATCGACATATCTCCGGGAGTACAAGGGCTGAACTTCTGAAACTGCGTACTTCAGTAGAAAATGTGTGTCCGCTAATGTCTGCAAAGTTTCGGAGCACAATTCTTATAAATGTGGAAGTTATAAACAAAAGCGATATCAACTTAAAATCGCACTAAATTTTGTTGATGTTTTGCGTATTCAGTTTGTATCGACATATCTCCGCGAGTACAAGAGCTGAACTTCTGAAACTTCGTACTTCAGTAGAAAATGTGTGTCCGCTAATGTCTGCAAAGTTTCGGAGCACAATTCTTATATATGTGGAAGTTATTAACACAAGCGATATACATTTTAAATCGCACTAAATTTTGTTGATGTTTTGCGTATTCAGTTTGTATCGACATATCTCCGGGAGTACAAGAGCTGAACTTCTGAAACTAGGTACTTCAGTAGAGAATGTGTGTCCGCTAATGTCTGCAAAGTTTCAGAGCACAATTCTTATAAATGTGGAAGTTATAAACAAAAGCGATATCAACTTAAAATCGCACTAAATTTTGTTGATGTTTTGCGTATTCAGTTTGTATCGACATATCTCCGGGAGTACAAGAGCTGAACTTTTAACTTGGTACTTCAGTGGAAAATGTGTGTCGGCTAATGTCTGCAAAGTTTCGTAGCACAATTCTTATAAATGTGGAAGTTATTAACACAAGCGATATACCTTTTAAATCGCACTAAATTTTGTTGATGTTTTGCGTATTCAGTTTGTATCGACATATCTCCGGGAGTACAAGGGCTGAACTTCTGACACTGCGTACTTCAGTAGAAAATGTGTGTCGGCTAATGTCTGCAAAGTTTCGTAGCACAATTCTTATAAATGTGGAAGTTATTAACACAAGCGATATACCTTTTAAATCGCACTAAATTTTGTTGATGTTTTGCGTATTCAGTTTGTATCGACATATCTCCGGGAGTACAAGGGCTGAACTTCTGAAACTGCGTACTTCAGTAGAAAATGTGTGTCGGCTAATGTCTGCAAAGTTTCGGAGCACAATTCTTATAAATGTGGAAGTTATAAACAAAAGCGATATCAACTTAAAATCGCACTAAATTTTGTTGATGTTTTGCGTATTCAGTTTGTATCGACATATCTCCGGGAGTACAAGAGCTGAACTTCTGAAACTTTGTACTTCAGTAGAAAATGTGTGTCGGCTAATGTCTGCAAAGTTTCGGAGCACAATTCTTATAAATGTGGAAGTTATAAACAAAAGCGATATCAACTTAAAATCGCACTAAATTTTGTTAATGTTTTGCGTATTCAGTTTGTATCGACATATCTCCGGGAGTACAAGAGCTGAACTTCTGAAACTTTGTACTTCAGTAAAAAATGTGTGTCCGCTAATGTCTGCAAAGTTTCGGAGCACAATTCTTATAAATGTGGAAGTTATTAACACAAGCGATATACCTTTTAAATCGCACTAAATTTTGTTGATGTTTTGCGTATTCAGTTTGTATCGACATATCTCCGGGAGTACAAGAGCTGAACTTCTGAAACTAGGTACTTCAGTAGAGAATGTGTGTCCGCTAATGTCTGCAAAGTTTCAGAGCACAATTCTTATAAATGTGGAAGTTATAAACAAAAGCGATATCAACTTAAAATCGCACTAAATTTTGTTGATGTTTTGCGTATTCAGTTTGTATCGACATATCTCCGGGAGTACAAGAGCTGAACTTCTGAAACTTGGTACTTCAGTAGAAAATGTGTGTCCGCTGATGTCTGCAAAGTTTCGGAGCACAATTCTTATAAATGTGGAAGTTATTAACAAAAGCGATATCAACTTTAAATCGCACTAAATTTTGTTTATGTTTTGCGTATTCAGTTTGTATCGACATATCTCCGGGAGGACAAAAGCTGAACTTCTGAAACTTCGTACTTCAGTAGAAAATGTGTGTCCGCTATTGTCTGCAAAGTTTCGGAGCACAATTCTTATAAATGTGGAAGTTATAAACAAAAGCGATATCAACTTAAAATCGCACTAAATTTTGTTGATGTTTTGCGTATTCAGTTTGTATCGACATATCTCCGGGAGTACAAGAGCTGAACTTCTGAAACTTGGTACTTCAGTAGAAAATGTGTGTCCGCTGATGTCTGCAAAGTTTCGGAGCACAATTCTTATAAATGTGGAAGTTATTAACAAAAGCGATATCAACTTTAAATCGCACTAAATTTTGTTTATGTTTTGCGTATTCAGTTTGTATCGACATATCTCCGGGAGGACAAAAGCTGAACTTCTGAAACTTCGTACTTCAGTAGAAAATGTGTGTCCGCTATTGTCTGCAAAGTTTCGGAGCACAATTCTTATAAATGTGGAAGTTATAAACAAAAGCGATATCAACTTAAAATCGCACTAAATTTTGTTGATGTTTTGCGTATTCAGTTTGTATCGACATATCTCCGGGAGTACAAGAGCTGAACTTCTGAAACTTGGTACTTCAGTGGAAAATGTGTGTCGGCTAATGTCTGCAAAGTTTCGTAGCACAATTCTTATAAATGTGGAAGTTATTAACACAAGCGATATACCTTTTAAATCGCACTAAATTTTGTTGATGTTTTGCGTATTCAGTTTGTATCGACATATCTCCGGCAGTACAAGGGCTGAACTTCTGACACTGCGTACTTCAGTAGAAAATGTGTGTCGGCTAATGTCTGCAAAGTTTCGTAGCACAATTCTTATAAATGTGGAAGTTATTAACACAAGCGATATACCTTTTAAATCGCACTAAATTTTGTTAATGTTTTGCGTATTCAGTTTGTATCGACATATCTCCGGGAGTACAAGAGCTGAACTTCTGAAACTTGGTACTTCAGTAGAAAATGTGTGTTCGCTAATTTCTGCAAAGTTTCGGAGCACAATTCTTATAAATGTGGAAGTTATTAACACAAGCGATATACCTTTTAAATCGCACTAAATTTTGTTGATGTTTTGCGTATTCAGTTTGTATCGACATATCTCCAGGAGTACAAGAGCTGAACTTCTGAAACTTGGTACTTCAGTAGAAAATGTGTGTCCGCTATTGTCTGCAAAGTTTCGGAGCACAATTCTCATAAATGTGGAAGTTATAAACAAAAGCGATATCAACTTAAAATCGCACTAAATTTTGTTTATGTTTTGCGTATTCAGTTTGTATCGACATATCTCCGGGAGTACAAGGGCTGAACTTCTGACACTGCGTACTTCAGTAGAAAATCTGTGTCGGCTAATGTCTGCAAAGTTTCGTAGCACAATTCTTATAAATGTGGAAGTTATTAACACAAGCGATATACCTTTTAAATCGCACTAAATTTTGTTGATGTTTTGCGTATTCAGTTTGTATCGACATATCTCCGGGAGTACAAGGGCTGAACTTCTGAAACTGCGTACTTCAGTAGAAAATGTGTGTCCGCTAATGTCTGCAAAGTTTCGGAGCACAATTCTTATAAATGTGGAAGTTATAAACAAAAGCGATATCAACTTAAAATCGCACTAAATTTTGTTGATGTTTTGCGTATTCAGTTTGTATCGACATATCTCCGCGAGTACAAGAGCTGAACTTCTGAAACTTCGTACTTCAGTAGAAAATGTGTGTCCGCTAATGTCTGCAAAGTTTCGGAGCACAATTCTTATATATGTGGAAGTTATTAACACAAGCGATATACATTTTAAATCGCACTAAATTTTGTTGATGTTTTGCGTATTCAGTTTGTATCGACATATCTCCGGGAGTACAAGAGCTGAACTTCTGAAACTAGGTACTTCAGTAGAGAATGTGTGTCCGCTAATGTCTGCAAAGTTTCAGAGCACAATTCTTATAAATGTGGAAGTTATAAACAAAAGCGATATCAACTTAAAATCGCACTAAATTTTGTTGATGTTTTGCGTATTCAGTTTGTATCGACATATCTCCGGGAGTACAAGAGCTGAACTTTTAACTTGGTACTTCAGTGGAAAATGTGTGTCGGCTAATGTCTGCAAAGTTTCGTAGCACAATTCTTATAAATGTGGAAGTTATTAACACAAGCGATATACCTTTTAAATCGCACTAAATTTTGTTGATGTTTTGCGTATTCAGTTTGTATCGACATATCTCCGGGAGTACAAGGGCTGAACTTCTGACACTGCGTACTTCAGTAGAAAATGTGTGTCGGCTAATGTCTGCAAAGTTTCGTAGCACAATTCTTATAAATGTGGAAGTTATTAACACAAGCGATATACCTTTTAAATCGCACTAAATTTTGTTGATGTTTTGCGTATTCAGTTTGTATCGACATATCTCCGGGAGTACAAGGGCTGAACTTCTGAAACTGCGTACTTCAGTAGAAAATGTGTGTCGGCTAATGTCTGCAAAGTTTCGGAGCACAATTCTTATAAATGTGGAAGTTATAAACAAAAGCGATATCAACTTAAAATCGCACTAAATTTTGTTGATGTTTTGCGTATTCAGTTTGTATCGACATATCTCCGGGAGTACAAGAGCTGAACTTCTGAAACTTTGTACTTCAGTAGAAAATGTGTGTCGGCTAATGTCTGCAAAGTTTCGGAGCACAATTCTTATAAATGTGGAAGTTATAAACAAAAGCGATATCAACTTAAAATCGCACTAAATTTTGTTAATGTTTTGCGTATTCAGTTTGTATCGACATATCTCCGGGAGTACAAGAGCTGAACTTCTGAAACTTTGTACTTCAGTAAAAAATGTGTGTCCGCTAATGTCTGCAAAGTTTCGGAGCACAATTCTTATAAATGTGGAAGTTATTAACACAAGCGATATACCTTTTAAATCGCACTAAATTTTGTTGATGTTTTGCGTATTCAGTTTGTATCGACATATCTCCGGGAGTACAAGAGCTGAACTTCTGAAACTAGGTACTTCAGTAGAGAATGTGTGTCCGCTAATGTCTGCAAAGTTTCAGAGCACAATTCTTATAAATGTGGAAGTTATAAACAAAAGCGATATCAACTTAAAATCGCACTAAATTTTGTTGATGTTTTGCGTATTCAGTTTGTATCGACATATCTCCGGGAGTACAAGAGCTGAACTTCTGAAACTTGGTACTTCAGTAGAAAATGTGTGTCCGCTGATGTCTGCAAAGTTTCGGAGCACAATTCTTATAAATGTGGAAGTTATTAACAAAAGCGATATCAACTTTAAATCGCACTAAATTTTGTTTATGTTTTGCGTATTCAGTTTGTATCGACATATCTCCGGGAGGACAAAAGCTGAACTTCTGAAACTTCGTACTTCAGTAGAAAATGTGTGTCCGCTATTGTCTGCAAAGTTTCGGAGCACAATTCTTATAAATGTGGAAGTTATAAACAAAAGCGATATCAACTTAAAATCGCACTAAATTTTGTTGATGTTTTGCGTATTCAGTTTGTATCGACATATCTCCGGGAGTACAAGAGCTGAACTTCTGAAACTTGGTACTTCAGTAGAAAATGTGTGTCCGCTGATGTCTGCAAAGTTTCGGAGCACAATTCTTATAAATGTGGAAGTTATTAACAAAAGCGATATCAACTTTAAATCGCACTAAATTTTGTTTATGTTTTGCGTATTCAGTTTGTATCGACATATCTCCGGGAGGACAAAAGCTGAACTTCTGAAACTTCGTACTTCAGTAGAAAATGTGTGTCCGCTATTGTCTGCAAAGTTTCGGAGCACAATTCTTATAAATGTGGAAGTTATAAACAAAAGCGATATCAACTTAAAATCGCACTAAATTTTGTTGATGTTTTGCGTATTCAGTTTGTATCGACATATCTCCGGGAGTACAAGAGCTGAACTTCTGAAACTTGGTACTTCAGTGGAAAATGTGTGTCGGCTAATGTCTGCAAAGTTTCGTAGCACAATTCTTATAAATGTGGAAGTTATTAACACAAGCGATATACCTTTTAAATCGCACTAAATTTTGTTGATGTTTTGCGTATTCAGTTTGTATCGACATATCTCTGGCAGTACAAGGGCTGAACTTCTGACACTGCGTACTTCAGTAGAAAATGTGTGTCGGCTAATGTCTGCAAAGTTTCGTAGCACAATTCTTATAAATGTGGAAGTTATTAACACAAGCGATATACCTTTTAAATCGCACTAAATTTTGTTAATGTTTTGCGTATTCAGTTTGTATCGACATATCTCCGGGAGTACAAGAGCTGAACTTCTGAAACTTGGTACTTCAGTAGAAAATGTGTGTTCGCTAATTTCTGCAAAGTTTCGGAGCACAATTCTTATAAATGTGGAAGTTATTAACACAAGCGATATACCTTTTAAATCGCACTAAATTTTGTTGATGTTTTGCGTATTCAGTTTGTATCGACATATCTCCAGGAGTACAAGAGCTGAACTTCTGAAACTTGGTACTTCAGTAGAAAATGTGTGTCCGCTATTGTCTGCAAAGTTTCGGAGCACAATTCTCATAAATGTGGAAGTTATAAACAAAAGCGATATCAACTTAAAATCGCACTAAATTTTGTTGATGTTTTGCGTATTCAGTTTGTATCGACATATCTCCGGGAGTACAAGAGCTGAACTTCTGAAACTTTGTACTTCAGTAGAAAATGTGTGTCGGCTAATGTCTGCAAAGTTTCGGAGCACAATTCTTATAAATGTGGAAGTTATAAACAAAAGCGATATCAACTTAAAATCGCACTAAATTTTGTTAATGTTTTGCGTATTCAGTTTGTATCGACATATCTCCGGGAGTACAAGAGCTGAACTTCTGAAACTTTGTACTTCAGTAAAAAATGTGTGTCCGCTAATGTCTGCAAAGTTTCGGAGCACAATTCTTATAAATGTGGAAGTTATTAACACAAGCGATATACCTTTTAAATCGCACTAAATTTTGTTGATGTTTTGCGTATTCAGTTTGTATCGACATATCTCCGGGAGTACAAGAGCTGAACTTCTGAAACTAGGTACTTCAGTAGAGAATGTGTGTCCGCTAATGTCTGCAAAGTTTCAGAGCACAATTCTTATAAATGTGGAAGTTATAAACAAAAGCGATATCAACTTAAAATCGCACTAAATTTTGTTGATGTTTTGCGTATTCAGTTTGTATCGACATATCTCCGGGAGTACAAGAGCTGAACTTCTGAAACTTGGTACTTCAGTAGAAAATGTGTGTCCGCTGATGTCTGCAAAGTTTCGGAGCACAATTCTTATAAATGTGGAAGTTATTAACAAAAGCGATATCAACTTTAAATCGCACTAAATTTTGTTTATGTTTTGCGTATTCAGTTTGTATCGACATATCTCCGGGAGGACAAAAGCTGAACTTCTGAAACTTCGTACTTCAGTAGAAAATGTGTGTCCGCTATTGTCTGCAAAGTTTCGGAGCACAATTCTTATAAATGTGGAAGTTATAAACAAAAGCGATATCAACTTAAAATCGCACTAAATTTTGTTGATGTTTTGCGTATTCAGTTTGTATCGACATATCTCCGGGAGTACAAGAGCTGAACTTCTGAAACTTGGTACTTCAGTAGAAAATGTGTGTCCGCTGATGTCTGCAAAGTTTCGGAGCACAATTCTTATAAATGTGGAAGTTATTAACAAAAGCGATATCAACTTTAAATCGCACTAAATTTTGTTTATGTTTTGCGTATTCAGTTTGTATCGACATATCTCCGGGAGGACAAAAGCTGAACTTCTGAAACTTCGTACTTCAGTAGAAAATGTGTGTCCGCTATTGTCTGCAAAGTTTCGGAGCACAATTCTTATAAATGTGGAAGTTATAAACAAAAGCGATATCAACTTAAAATCGCACTAAATTTTGTTGATGTTTTGCGTATTCAGTTTGTATCGACATATCTCCGGGAGTACAAGAGCTGAACTTCTGAAACTTGGTACTTCAGTGGAAAATGTGTGTCGGCTAATGTCTGCAAAGTTTCGTAGCACAATTCTTATAAATGTGGAAGTTATTAACACAAGCGATATACCTTTTAAATCGCACTAAATTTTGTTGATGTTTTGCGTATTCAGTTTGTATCGACATATCTCCGGCAGTACAAGGGCTGAACTTCTGACACTGCGTACTTCAGTAGAAAATGTGTGTCGGCTAATGTCTGCAAAGTTTCGTAGCACAATTCTTATAAATGTGGAAGTTATTAACACAAGCGATATACCTTTTAAATCGCACTAAATTTTGTTAATGTTTTGCGTATTCAGTTTGTATCGACATATCTCCGGGAGTACAAGAGCTGAACTTCTGAAACTTGGTACTTCAGTAGAAAATGTGTGTTCGCTAATTTCTGCAAAGTTTCGGAGCACAATTCTTATAAATGTGGAAGTTATTAACACAAGCGATATACCTTTTAAATCGCACTAAATTTTGTTGATGTTTTGCGTATTCAGTTTGTATCGACATATCTCCAGGAGTACAAGAGCTGAACTTCTGAAACTTGGTACTTCAGTAGAAAATGTGTGTCCGCTATTGTCTGCAAAGTTTCGGAGCACAATTCTCATAAATGTGGAAGTTATAAACAAAAGCGATATCAACTTAAAATCGCACTAAATTTTGTTGATGTTTTGCGTATTCAGTTTGTATCGACATATCTCCGGGAGTACAAGAGCTGAACTTCTGAAACTTCGTACTTCAGTAGAAAATGTGTGTCGGCTAATGTCTGCAAAGTTTCGTAGCACAATTCTTATAAATGTGGAAGTTATTAACACAAGCGATATACCTTTTAAATCGCACTAAATTTTGTTAATGTTTTGCGTATTCAGTTTGTATCGACATATCTCCGGGAGTACAAGAGCTGAACTTCTGAAACTTGGTACTTCAGTAGAAAATGTGTGTTCGCTAATTTCTGCAAAGTTTCGGAGCACAATTCTTATAAATGTGGAAGTTATTAACACAAGCGATATACCTTTTAAATCGCACTAAATTTTGTTGATGTTTTGCGTATTCAGTTTGTATCGACATATCTCCGGGAGTACAAGAGCTGAACTTCTGAAACTTGGTACTTCAGTAGAAAATGTGTGTCCGCTATTGTCTGCAAAGTTTCGGAGCACAATTCTCATAAATGTGGAAGTTATAAACAAAAGCGATATCAACTTAAAATCGCACTAAATTTTGTTGATGTTTTGCGTATTCAGTTTGTATCGACATATCTCCGGGAGTACAAGAGCTGAACTTCTGAAACTTCGTACTTCAGTAGAAAATGTGTGTCGGCTAATGTCTGCAAAGTTTCGTAGCACAATTCTTATAAATGTGGAAGTTATTAACACAAGCGATATACCTTTTAAATCGCACTAAATTTTGTTAATGTTTTGCGTATTCAGTTTGTATCGACATATCTCCGGGAGTACAAGAGCTGAACTTCTGAAACTTGGTACTTCAGTAGAAAATGTGTGTCCGCTATTGTCTGCAAAGTTTCGGGGCACAATTCTCATAAATGTGGAAGTTATAAACAAAAGCGATATCAACTTAAAATCGCACTAAATTTTGTTGATGTTTTGCGTATTCAGTTTGTATCGACATATCTCCGGGAGTACAAGAGCTGAACTTCTGAAACTTGGTACTTCAGTAAAAAATGTGTGTCCGCTAATGTCTGCAAAGTTTCGGAGCACAATTCTTATAAATGTGGAAGTTATTAACACAAGCGATATACCTTTTAAATCGCACTAAATTTTGTTGATGTTTTGCGTATTCAGTTTGTATCGACATATCTCCAGGAGTACAAGAGCTGAACTTCTGAAACTAGGTACTTCAGTAGAGAATGTGTGTCCGCTAATGTCTGCAAAGTTTCAGAGCACAATTCTTATAAATGTGGAAGTTATAAACAAAAGCGATATCAACTTAAAATCGCACTAAATTTTGTTGATGTTTTGCGTATTCAGTTTGTATCGACATATCTCCGGGAGTACAAGAGCTGAACTTCTGAAACTTGGTACTTCAGTAGAAAATGTGTGTCCGCTATTGTCTGCAAAGTTTCGGGGCACAATTCTCATAAATGTGGAAGTTATAAACAAAAGCGATATCAACTTAAAATCGCACTAAATTTTGTTGATGTTTTGCGTATTCAGTTTGTATCGACATATCTCCGGGGGTACAAGAGCTGAACTTCTGAAACTTGGTACTTCAGTAAAAAATGTGTGTCCGCTAATGTCTGCAAAGTTTCGGAGCACAATTCTTATAAATGTGGAAGTTATTAACACAAGCGATATACCTTTTAAATCGCACTAAATTTTGTTGATGTTTTGCGTATTCAGTTTGTATCGACATATCTCCGGGAGTACAATAGCTGAACTTCTGAAACTAGATACTTCAGTAGAGAATGTGTGTCCGCTAATGTCTGCAAAGTTTCAGAGCACAATTCTTATAAATGTGGAAGTTATAAACAAAAGCGATATCAACTTAAAATCGCACTAAATTTTGTTGATGTTTTGCGTATTCAGTTTGTATCGACATATCTCCGGGAGTACAAGAGCTGAACTTTTAACTTGGTACTTCAGTGGAAAATGTGTGTCGGCTAATGTCTGCAAAGTTTCGTAGCACAATTCTTATAAATGTGGAAGTTATTAACACAAGCGATATACCTTTTAAATCGCACTAAATTTTGTTGATGTTTTGCGTATTCAGTTTGTATCGACATTACTCCGGGAGTACAAGGGCTGAACTTCTGACACTGCGTACTTCAGTAGAAAATGTGTGTCGGCTAATGTCTGCAAAGTTTCGTAGCACAATTCTTATAAATGTGGAAGTTATTAACACAAGCGATATACCTTTTAAATCGCACTAAATTTTGTTGATGTTTTGCGTATTCAGTTTGTATCGACATATCTCCGGGAGTACAGGGGCTGAACTTCTGAAACTGCGTACTTCAGTAGAAAATGTGTGTCGGCTAATGTCTGCAAAGTTTCGGAGCACAATTCTTATAAATGTGGAAGTTATAAACAAAAGCGATATCAACTTAAAATCGCACTA
Source organism: Sepiola atlantica (assembly GCA_963556195.1). Taxonomy (NCBI): domain Eukaryota; kingdom Metazoa; phylum Mollusca; class Cephalopoda; order Sepiida; family Sepiolidae; genus Sepiola; species Sepiola atlantica. The sequence goes on along the minus strand of CAUVYP010001159.1, from coordinate 41,745 downwards.
AATTTTGTTGATGTTTTGCGTATTCAGTTTGTATCGACATATCTCCGGGAGTACAAGAGCTGAACTTCTGAAACTTCGTACTTCAGTAGAAAATGTGTGTCGGCTAATGTCTGCAAAGTTTCGGAGCACAATTCTTATAAATGTGGAAGTTATAAACAAAAGCGATATCAACTTAAAATCGCACTAAATTTTGTTAATGTTTTGCGTATTCAGTTTGTATCGACATATCTCCGGGAGTACAAGAGCTGAACTTCTGAAACTTTGTACTTCAGTAAAAAATGTGTGTCCGCTAATGTCTGCAAAGTTTCGGAGCACAATTCTTATAAATGTGGAAGTTATTAACACAAGCGATATACCTTTTAAATCGCACTAAATGTTGTTGATGTTTTGCGTATTCAGTTTGTATCGACATATCTCCGGGAGTACAAGAGCTGAACTTCTGAAACTAGGTACTTCAGTAGAGAATGTGTGTCCGCTAATGTCTGCAAAGTTTCAGAGCACAATTCTTATAAATGTGGAAGTTATAAACAAAAGCGATATCAACTTAAAATCGCACTAAATTTTGTTGATGTTTTGCGTATTCAGTTTGTATCGACATATCTCCGGGAGGACAAAAGCTGAACTTCTGAAACTTCGTACTTCAGTAGAAAATGTGTGTCCGCTATTGTCTGCAAAGTTTCGGAGCACAATTCTTATAAATGTGGAAGTTATAAACAAAAGCGATATCAACTTAAAATCGCACTAAATTTTGTTGATGTTTTGCGTATTCAGTTTGTATCGACATATCTCCGGGAGTACAAGAGCTGAACTTCTGAAACTTGGTACTTCAGTGGAAAATGTGTGTCGGCTAATGTCTGCAAAGTTTCGTAGCACAATTCTTATTAAAGGGGAAGTTATTAACACAAGCGATATTCCTTTTAAATCGCACTAAATTTTGTTGATGTTTTGCGTATTCAGTTTGTATCGACATATCTCCGGCAGTACAAGGGCTGAACTTCTGACACTGCGTACTTCAGTAGAAAATGTGTGTCGGCTAATGTCTGCAAAGTTTCGTAGCACAATTCTTATAAATGTGGAAGTTATTAACACAAGCGATATACCTTTTAAATCGCACTAAATTTTGTTAATGTTTTGCGTATTCAGTTTGTATCGACATATCTCCGGGAGTACAAGAGCTGAACTTCTGAAACTTGGTACTTCAGTAGAAAATGTGTGTTCGCTAATTTCTGCAAAGTTTCGGAGCACAATTCTTATAAATGTGGAAGTTATTAACACAAGCGATATACCTTTTAAATCGCACTAAATTTTGTTGATGTTTTGCGTATTCAGTTTGTATCGACATATCTCCGGGAGTACAAGAGCTGAACTTCTGAAACTTGGTACTTCAGTAGAAAATGTGTGTCCGCTATTGTCTGCAAAGTTTCGGAGCACAATTCTCATAAATGTGGAAGTTATAAACAAAAGCGATATCAACTTAAAATCGCACTAAATTTTGTTGATGTTTTGCGTATTCAGTTTGTATCGACATATCTCCGGGAGTACAATAGCTGAACTTCTGAAACTTCGTACTTCAGTAGAAAATGTGTGTCGGCTAATGTCTGCAAAGTTTCGTAGCACAATTCTTATAAATGTGGAAGTTATTAACACAAGCGATATACCTTTTAAATCGCACTAAATTTTGTTAATGTTTTGCGTATTCAGTTTGTATCGACATATCTCCGGGAGTACAAGAGCTGAACTTCTGAAACTTGGTACTTCAGTAGAAAATGTGTGTTCGCTAATTTCTGCAAAGTTTCGGAGCACAATTCTTATAAATGTGGAAGTTATTAACACAAGCGATATACCTTTTAAATCGCACTAAATTTTGTTGATGTTTTGCGTATTCAGTTTGTATCGACATATCTCCGGGAGTACAAGAGCTGAACTTCTGAAACTTGGTACTTCAGTAGAAAATGTGTGTCCGCTATTGTCTGCAAAGTTTCGGAGCACAATTCTCATAAATGTGGAAGTTATAAACAAAAGCGATATCAACTTAAAATCGCACTAAATTTTGTTGATGTTTTGCGTATTCAGTTTGTATCGACATATCTCCGGGAGTACAAGAGCTGAACTTCTGAAACTTCGTACTTCAGTAGAAAATGTGTGTCGGCTAATGTCTGCAAAGTTTCGTAGCACAATTCTTATAAATGTGGAAGTTATTAACACAAGCGATATACCTTTTAAATCGCACTAAATTTTGTTAATGTTTTGCGTATTCAGTTTGTATCGACATATCTCCGGGAGTACAAGAGCTGAACTTCTGAAACTTGGTACTTCAGTAGAAAATGTGTGTCCGCTATTGTCTGCAAAGTTTCGGGGCACAATTCTCATAAATGTGGAAGTTATAAACAAAAGCGATATCAACTTAAAATCGCACTAAATTTTGTTGATGTTTTGCGTATTCAGTTTGTATCGACATATCTCCGGGAGTACAAGAGCTGAACTTCTGAAACTTGGTACTTCAGTAAAAAATGTGTGTCCGCTAATGTCTGCAAAGTTTCGGAGCACAATTCTTATAAATGTGGAAGTTATTAACACAAGCGATATACCTTTTAAATCGCACTAAATTTTGTTGATGTTTTGCGTATTCAGTTTGTATCGACATATATCCAGGAGTACAAGAGCTGAACTTCTGAAACTAGGTACTTCAGTAGAGAATGTGTGTCCGCTAATGTCTGCAAAGTTTCAGAGCACAATTCTTATAAATGTGGAAGTTATAAACAAAAGCGATATCAACTTAAAATCGCACTAAATTTTGTTGATGTTTTGCGTATTCAGTTTGTATCGACATATCTCCGGGAGTACAAGAGCTGAACTTCTGAAACTTGGTACTTCAGTAGAAAATGTGTGTCCGCTATTTTCTGCAAAGTTTCGGGGCACAATTCTCATAAATGTGGAAGTTATAAACAAAAGCGATATCAACTTAAAATCGCACTAAATTTTGTTGATGTTTTGCGTATTCAGTTTGTATCGACATATCTCCGGGAGTACAAGAGCTGAACTTCTGAAACTTGGTACTTCAGTAAAAAATGTGTGTCCGCTAATGTCTGCAAAGTTTCGGAGCACAATTCTTATAAATGTGGAAGTTATTAACACAAGCGATATACCTTTTAAATCGCACTAAATTTTGTTGATGTTTTGCGTATTCAGTTTGTATCGACATATCTCCGGGAGTACAAGAGCTGAACTTCTGAAACTAGGTACTTCAGTAGAGAATGTGTGTCCGCTAATGTCTGCAAAGTTTCAGAGCACAATTCTTATAAATGTGGAAGTTATAAACAAAAGCGATATCAACTTAAAATCGCACTAAATTTTGTTGATGTTTTGCGTATTCAGTTTGTATCGACATATCTCCGGGAGTACAAGAGCTGAACTTCTGAAACTTGGTACTTCAGTAGAAAATCTGTGTCGGCTAATGTCTGCAAAGTTTCGGAGCACAATTCTTATAAATGTGGAAGTTATTAACACAAGCGATATACCTTTTAAATCGCACTAAATTTTGTTGATGTTTTGCGTATTCAGTTTGTATCGACATATCTCCGGGAGTACAAGGGCTGAACTTCTGACACTGCGTACTTCAGTAGAAAATGTGTGTCGGCTAATGTCTGCAAAGTTTCGTAGCACAATTCTTATAAATGTGGAAGTTATTAACACAAGCGATATACCTTTTAAATCGCACTAAATTTTGTTGATGTTTTGCGTATTCAGTTTGTATCGACATATCTCCGGGAGTACAAGGGCTGAACTTCTGAAACTGCGTACTTCAGTAGAAAATGTGTGTCGGCTAATGTCTGCAAAGTTTCGGAGCACAATTCTTATAAATGTGGAAGTTATAAACAAAAGCGATATCAACTTAAAATCGCACTAAATTTTGTTGATGTTTTGCGTATTCAGTTTGTATCGACATATCTCCGGGAGTACAAGAGCTGAACTTCTGAAACTTCGTACTTCAGTAGAAAATGTGTGTCGGCTAATGTCTGCAAAGTTTCGGAGCACAATTCTTATAAATGTGGAAGTTATAAACAAAAGCGATATCAACTTAAAATCGCACTAAATTTTGTTAATGTTTTGCGTATTCAGTTTGTATCGACATATCTCCGGGAGTACAAGAGCTGAACTTCTGAAACTTTGTACTTCAGTAAAAATGTGTGTCCGCTAATGTCTGCAAAGTTTCGGAGCACAATTCTTATAAATGTGGAAGTTATTAACACAAGCGATATACCTTTTAAATCGCACTAAATTTTGTTGATGTTTTGCGTATTCAGTTTGTATCGACATATCTCCGGGAGTACAAGAGCTGAACTTCTGAAACTAGGTACTTCAGTAGAGAATGTGTGTCCGCTAATGTCTGCAAAGTTTTAGAGCACAATTCTTATAAATGTGGAAGTTATAAACAAAAGCGATATCAACTTAAAATCGCACTAAATTTTGTTGATGTTTTGCGTATTCAGTTTGTATCGACATATCTCCGGGAGTACAAGAGCTGAACTTCTGAAACTTGGTACTTCAGTAGAAAATGTGTGTCCGCTGATGTCTGCAAAGTTTCGGAGCACAATTCTTATAAATGTGGAAGTTATTAACAAAAGCGATATCAACTTTAAATCGCACTAAATTTTGTTTATGTTTTGCGTATTCAGTTTGTATCGACATATCTCCGGGAGGACAAAAGCTGAACTTCTGAAACTTCGTACTTCAGTAGAAAATGTGTGTCCGCTATTGTCTGCAAAGTTTCGGAGCACAATTCTTATAAATGTGGAAGTTATAAACAAAAGCGATATCAACTTAAAATCGCACTAAATTTTGTTGATGTTTTGCGTATTCAGTTTGTATCGACATATCTCCGGGAGTACAAGAGCTGAACTTCTGAAACTTGGTACTTCAGTGGAAAATGTGTGTCGGCTAATGTCTGCAAAGTTTCGTAGCACAATTCTTATAAATGTGGAAGTTATTAACACAAGCGATATACCTTTTAAATCGCACTAAATTTTGTTGATGTTTTGCGTATTCAGTTTGTATCGACATATCTCCGGCAGTACAAGGGCTGAACTTCTGACACTGCGTACTTCAGTAGAAAATGTGTGTCGGCTAATGTCTGCAAAGTTTCGTAGCACAATTCTTATAAATGTGGAAGTTATTAACACAAGCGATATACCTTTTAAATCGCACTAAATTTTGTTAATGTTTTGCGTATTCAGTTTGTATCGACATATCTCCGGGACTACAAGAGCTGAACTTCTGAAACTTGGTACTTCAGTAGAAAATGTGTGTTCGCTAATTTCTGCAAAGTTTCGGAGCACAATTCTTATAAATGTGGAAGTTATTAACACAAGCGATATACCTTTTAAATCGCACTAAATTTTGTTGATGTTTTGCGTATTCAGTTTGTATCGACATATCTCCGGGAGTACAAGAGCTGAACTTCTGAAACTTGGTACTTCAGTAGAAAATGTGTGTCCGCTATTGTCTGCAAAGTTTCGGAGCACAATTCTCATAAATGTGGAAGTTATAAACAAAAGCGATATCAACTTAAAATCGCACTAAATTTTGTTGATGTTTTGCGTATTCAGTTTGTATCGACATATCTTCGGGAGTACAAGAGCTGAACTTCTGAAACTTCGTACTTCAGTAGAAAATGTGTGTCGGCTAATGTCTGCAAAGTTTCGTAGCACAATTCTTATAAATGTGGAAGTTATTAACACAAGCGATATACCTTTTAAATCGCACTAAATTTTGTTAATGTTTTGCGTATTCAGTTTGTATCGACATATCTCCGGGAGTACAAGAGCTGAACTTCTGAAACTTGGTACTTCAGTAGAAAATGTGTGTTCGCTAATTTCTGCAAAGTTTCGGAGCACAATTCTTATAAATGTGGAAGTTATTAACACAAGCGATATACCTTTTAAATCGCACTAAATTTTGTTGATGTTTTGCGTATTCAGTTTGTATCGACATATCTCCGGGAGTACAAGAGCTGAACTTCTGAAACTTGGTACTTCAGTAGAAAATGTGTGTCCGCTATTGTCTGCAAAGTTTCGGAGCACAATTCTCATAAATGTGGAAGTTATAAACAAAAGCGATATCAACTTAAAATCGCACTAAATTTTGTTGATGTTTTGCGTATTCAGTTTGTATCGACATATCTCCGGGAGTACAAGAGCTGAACTTCTGAAACTTCGTACTTCAGTAGAAAATGTGTGTCGGCTAATGTCTGCAAAGTTTCGTAGCACAATTCTTATAAATGTGGAAGTTATTAACACAAGCGATATACCTTTTAAATCGCACTAAATTTTGTTAATGTTTTGCGTATTCAGTTTGTATCGACATATCTCCGGGAGTACAAGAGCTGAACTTCTGAAACTTGGTACTTCAGTAGAAAATGTGTGTCCGCTATTGTCTGCAAAGTTTCGGGGCACAATTCTCATAAATGTGGAAGTTATAAACAAAAGCGATATCAACTTAAAATCGCACTAAATTTTGTTGATGTTTTGCGTATTCAGTTTGTATCGACATATCTCCGGGAGTACAAGAGCTGAACTTCTGAAACTTGGTACTTCAGTAAAAAATGTGTGTCCGCTAATGTCTGCAAAGTTTCGGAGCACAATTCTTATAAATGTGGAAGTTATTAACACAAGCGATATACCTTTTAAATCGCACTAAATTTTGTTGATGTTTTGCGTATTCAGTTTGTATCGACATATCTCCAGGAGTACAAGAGCTGAACTTCTGAAACTAGGTACTTCAGTAGAGAATGTGTGTCCGCTAATGTCTGCAAAGTTTCAGAGCACAATTCTTATAAATGTGGAAGTTATAAACAAAAGCGATATCAACTTAAAATCGCACTAAATTTTGTTGATGTTTTGCGTATTCAGTTTGTATCGACATATCTCCGGGAGTACAAGAGCTGAACTTCTGAAACTTGGTACTTCAGTAGAAAATGTGTGTCCGCTATTATCTGCAAAGTTTCGGGGCACAATTCTCATAAATGTGGAAGTTATAAACAAAAGCGATATCAACTTAAAATCGCACTAAATTTTGTTGATGTTTTGCGTATTCAGTTTGTATCGACATATCTCCGCGAGTACAAGAGCTGAACTTCTGAAACTTTGTACTTCAGTAGAAAATGTGTGTCCGCTAATGTCTGCAAAGTTTCGGAGCACAATTCTTATAAATGTGGAAGTTATTAACACAAGCGATATACCTTTTAAATCGCACTATATTTTGTTGATGTTTTGCGTATTCAGTTTGTATCGACATATCTCCGGGAGTACAAGAGCTGAACTTCTGAAACTAGGTACTTCAGTAGAGAATGTGTGTCCGCTAATGTCTGCAAAGTTTCAGAGCACAATTCTTATAAATGTGGAAGTTATAAACAAAAGCGATATCAACTTAAAATCGCACTAAATTTTGTTGATGTTTTGCGTATTCAGTTTGTATCGACATATCTCCGGGAGTACAAGAGCTGAACTTTTAACTTGGTACTTCAGTGGAAAATGTGTGTCGGCTAATGTCTGCAAAGTTTCGTAGCACAATTCTTATAAATGTGGAAGTTATTAACACAAGCGATATACCTTTTAAATCGCACTAAATTTTGTTGATGTTTTGCGTATTCAGTTTGTATCGACATATCTCCGGGAGTACAAGGGCTGAACTTCTGACACTGCGTATTTCAGTAGAAAATGTGTGTCGGCTAATGTCTGCAAAGTTTCGTAGCACAATTCTTATAAATGTGGAAGTTATTAACACAAGCGATATACCTTTTAAATCGCACTAAATTTTGTTGATGTTTTGCGTATTCAGTTTGTATCGACATATCTCCGGGAGTACAAGGGCTGAACTTCTGAAACTGCGTACTTCAGTAGAAAATGTGTGTCGGCTAATGTCTGCAAAGTTTCGGAGCACAATTCTTATAAATGTGGAAGTTATAAACAAAAGCGATATCAACTTAAAATCGCACTAAATTTTGTTGATGTTTTGCGTATTCAGTTTGTATCGACATATCTCCGGGAGTACAAGAGCTGAACTTCTGAAACTTTGTACTTCAGTAAAAAATGTGTGTCCGCTAATGTCTGCAAAGTTTCGGAGCACAATTCTTATAAATGTGGAAGTTATTAACACAAGCGATATACCTTTTAAATCGCACTAAATTTTGTTGATGTTTTGCGTATTCAGTTTGTATCGACATATCTCCGGGAGTACAAGAGCTGAACTTCTGAAACTAGGTACTTCAGTAGAGAATGTGTGTCCGCTAATGTCTGCAAAGTTTCAGAGCACAATTCTTATAAATGTGGAAGTTATAAACAAAAGCGATATCAACTTAAAATCGCACTAAATTTTGTTGATGTTTTGCGTATTCAGTTTGTATCGACATATCTCCGGGAGTACAAGAGCTGAACTTCTGAAACTTGGTACTTCAGTAGAAAATGTGTGTCCGCTGATGTCTGCAAAGTTTCGGAGCACAATTCTTATAAATGTGGAAGTTATTAACAAAAGCGATATCAACTTTAAATCGCACTAAATTTTGTTTATGTTTTGCGTATTCAGTTTGTATCGACATATCTCCGGGAGGACAAAAGCTGAACTTCTGAAACTTCGTACTTCAGTAGAAAATGTGTGTCCGCTATTGTCTGCAAAGTTTCGGAGCACAATTCTTATAAATGGTGAAGTTATAAACAAAAGCGATATCAACTTAAAATCGCACTAAATTTTGTTGATGTTTTGCGTATTCAGTTTGTATCGACATATCTCCGGGAGTACAAGAGCTGAACTTCTGAAACTTGGTACTTCAGTGGAAAATGTGTGTCGGCTAATGTCTGCAAAGTTTCGTAGCACAATTCTTATAAATGTGGAAGTTATTAACACAAGCGATATACCTTTTAAATCGCACTAAATTTTGTTGATGTTTTGCGTATTCAGTTTGTATCGACATATCTCCGGCAGTACAAGGGCTGAACTTCTGACACTGCGTACTTCAGTAGAAAATGTGTGTCGGCTAATGTCTGCAAAGTTTCGGAGCACAATTCTTATAAATGTGGAAGTTATAAACAAAAGCGATATCAACTTAAAATCGCACTAAATTTTGTTGATGTTTTGCGTATTCAGTTTGTATCGACATATCTCCGGGAGTACAAGAGCTGAACTTCTGAAACTTCGTACTTCAGTAGAAAATGTGTGTCGGCTAATGTCTGCAAAGTTTCGTAGCACAATTCTTATAAATGTGGAAGTTATTAACACAAGCGATATACCTTTTAAATTGCACTAAATTGTGTTGATGTTTTGCGTATTCAGTTTGTATCGACATATCTCCGGGAGTACAAGAGCTGAACTTCTGAAACTTGGTACTTCAGTAGAAAATCTGTGGCCGCTAATGTCTGCAAAGTTTCGGAGCACAATTCTTATAAATGTGGAAGTTATTAACAAAAGCGATATCAACTTTAAATCGCACTAAATTTTGTTTATGTTTTGCGTATTCAGTTTGTATCGACATATCTCCGGGAGTACAAGAGCTGAACTTCTGAAACTTCGTACTTCAGTAGAAAATGTGTGTCCGCTATTGCCTGCAAAGTTTCGGAGCACAAGTCTCATAAATGTGGAAGCTATAAACAAAAGCGATATCAACTTAAAATCGCACTAAATTTTGTTGATGTTTTGCGTATTCAGTTTGTATCGACATATCTCCGGGAGTACAAGAGCTGAACTTCTGAAACTTAGTACTTCAGTAGAAAATGTGTGTCCGCTAATGTCTGCAAAGTTTCGGAGCACAATTCTTATAAATGTGGAAGTTATTAACACAAGCGATATACCTTTTAAATCGCACTAAATTTTGTTGATGTTTTGCGTATTCAGTTTGTATCGACATATCTCCGGGAGTACAAGAGCTGAACTTCTGAAACTTGGTACTTCAGTAGCAAATGTGTGTCCGCTAATGTCTGCAAAGTTTCAGAGCACAATTCTTATAAATGTGGAAGTTATAAACAAAAGCGATATCAACTTAAAATCGCACTAAATTTTGTTGATGTTTTGCGTATTCAGTTTGTATCGACATATCTCCGGGAGTACAAGAGCTGAACTTCTGAAACTTCGTACTTCAGTAGAAAATGTGTGTCGGCTAATGTCTGCAAAGTTTCGTAGCACAATTCTTATAAATGTGGAAGTTATTAACACAAGCGATATACCTTTTAAATCGCACTAAATTTTGTTGATGTTTTGCGTATTCAGTTTGTATCGACATATCTCCGGGAGTACTAGAGCTGAACTTCTGAAACTTGGTACTTAAGTAGAAAATCTGTGTCCGCTAATGTCTGCAAAGTTTCGGAGCACAATTCTTATAAATGTGGAAGTTATTAACAAAAGCGATATCAACTTTAAATCGCACTAAATTTTGTTTATGTTTTGCGTATTCAGTTTGTATCGACATATCTCCGGGAGTACAAGAGCTGAACTTCTGAAACTTGGTACTTCAGTGGAAAATGTGTGTCGGCTAATGTCTGCAAAGTTTCGTAGCACAATTCTTATAAATGTGGAAGTTATTAACACAAGCGATATACCTTTTAAATCGCACTAAATTTTGTTGATGTTTTGCGTATTCAGTTTGTATCGACATATCTCCGGGAGTACAAGGGCTGAACTTCTGACACTGCGTACTTCAGTAGAAAATGTGTGTCGGCTAATGTCTGCAAAGTTTCGGAGCACAATTCTTATAAATGTGGAAGTTATAAACAAAAGCGATATCAACTTAAAATCGCACTAAATTTTGTTGATGTTTTGCGTATTCAGTTTGTATCGACATATCTCCGGGAGTACAAGAGCTGAACTTCTGAAACTTCGTACTTCAGTAGAAAATGTGTGTCGGCTAATGTCTGCAAAGTTTCGTAGCACAATTCTTATAAATGTGGAAGTTATTAACACAAGCGATATACCTTTTAAATCGCACTAAATTGTGTTGATGTTTTGCGTATTCAGTTTGTATCGACATATCTCCGGGAGTACAAGAGCTGAACTTCTGAAACTTGGTACTTCAGTAGAAAATCTGTGGCCGCTAATGTCTGCAAAGTTTCGGAGCACAATTCTTATAAATGTGGAAGTTATTAACAAAAGCGATATCAACTTTAAATCGCACTAAATTTTGTTTATGTTTTGCGTATTCAGTTTGTATCGACATATCTCCGGGAGTACAAGAGCTGAACTTCTGAAACTTCGTACTTCAGTAGTAAATGTGTGTCCGCTATTGCCTGCAAAGTTTCGGAGCACAAGTCTCATAAATGTGGAAGCTATAAACAAAAGCGATATCAACTTAAAATCGCACTAAATTTTGTTGATGTTTTGCGTATTCAGTTTGTATCGACATATCTCCGGGAGTACAAGAGCTGAACTTCTGAAACTTCGTACTTCAGTAGAAAATGTGTGTCGGCTAATGTCTGCAAAGTTTCGTAGCACAATTCTTATAAATGTGGAAGTTATTAACACAAGCGATATACCTTTTAAATCGCACTAAATTTTGTTGATGTTTTGCGTATTCAGTTTGTATCGACATATCTCCGGGAGTACTAGAGCTGAACTTCTGAAACTTGGTACTTAAGTAGAAAATCTGTGTCCGCTAATGTCTGCAAAGTTTCGGAGCACAATTCTTATAAATGTGGAAGTTATTAACAAAAGCGATATCAACTTTAAATCGCACTAAATTTTGTTTATGTTTTGCGTATTCAGTTTGTATCGACATATCTCCGGGAGTACAAGAGCTGAACTTCTGAAACTTGGTACTTCAGTGGAAAATGTGTGTCGGCTAATGTCTGCAAAGTTTCGTAGCACAATTCTTATAAATGTGGAAGTTATTAACACAAGCGATATACCTTTTAAATCGCACTAAATTTTGTTGATGTTTTGCGTATTCAGTTTGTATCGACATATCTCCGGGAGTACAAGGGCTGAACTTCTGACACTGCGTACTTCAGTAGAAAATGTGTGTCGGCTAATGTCTGCAAAGTTTCGGAGCACAATTCTTATAAATGTGGAAGTTATAAACAAAAGCGATATCAACTTAAAATCGCACTAAATTTTGTTGATGTTTTGCGTATTCAGTTTGTATCGACATATCTCCGGGAGTACAAGAGCTGAACTTCTGAAACTTCGTACTTCAGTAGAAAATGTGTGTCGGCTAATGTCTGCAAAGTTTCGTAGCACAATTCTTATAAATGTGGAAGTTATTAACACAAGCGATATACCTTTTAAATCGCACTAAATTGTGTTGATGTTTTGCGTATTCAGTTTGTATCGACATATCTCCGGGAGTACAAGAGCTGAACTTCTGAAACTTGGTACTTCAGTAGAAAATCTGTGGCCGCTAATGTCTGCAAAGTTTCGGAGCACAATTCTTATAAATGTGGAAGTTATTAACAAAAGCGATATCAACTTTAAATCGCACTAAATTTTGTTTATGTTTTGCGTATTCAGTTTGTATCGACATATCTCCGGGAGTACAAGAGCTGAACTTCTGAAACTTCGTACTTCAGTAGTAAATGTGTGTCCGCTATTGCCTGCAAAGTTTCGGAGCACAAGTCTCATAAATGTGGAAGCTATAAACAAAAGCGATATCAACTTAAAATCGCACTAAATTTTGTTGATGTTTTGCGTATTCAGTTTGTATCGACATATCTCCGGGAGTACAAGAGCTGAACTTCTGAAACTTAGTACTTCAGTAGAAAATGTGTGTCCGCTAATGTCTGCAAAGTTTCGGAGCACAATTCTTATAAATGTGGAAGTTATTAACACAAGCGATATACCATTTTAAATCGCACTAAATTTTGTTGATGTTTTGCGTATTCAGTTTGTATCGACATATCTCCGGGAGTACAAGAGCTGAACTTCTGAAACTTGGTACTTCAGTAGCAAATGTGTGTCCGCTAATGTCTGCAAAGTTTCAGAGCACAATTCTTATAAATGTGGAAGTTATAAACAAAAGCGATATCAACTTAAAATCGCACTAAATTTTGTTGATGTTTTGCGTATTCAGTTTGTATCGACATATCTCCGGGAGTACAAGAGCTGAACTTCTGAAACTTCGTACTTCAGTAGAAAATGTGTGTCGGCTAATGTCTGCAAAGTTTCGTAGCACAATTCTTATAAATGTGGAAGTTATTAACACAAGCGATATACCTTTTAAATCGCACTAAATTTTGTTGATGTTTTGCGTATTCAGTTTGTATCGACATATCTCCGGGAGTACTAGAGCTGAACTTCTGAAACTTGGTACTTCAGTAGAAAATCTGTGTCCGCTAATGTCTGCAAAGTTTCGGAGCACAATTCTTATAAATGTGGAAGTTATTAACAAAAGCGATATCAACTTTAAATCGCACTAAATTTTGTTGATGTTTTGCGTATTCAGTTTGTATCGACATATCTCCGGGAGTACAAAAGCTGAACTTCTGAAACTTCGTACTTCAGTAGAAAATGTGTGTCCGCTATTGTCTGCAAAGTTTCGGAGCACAATTCTTATAAATGTGGAAGTTATAAACAAAAGCGATATCAACTTAAAATCGCACTAAATTTTGTTGATGTTTTGCGTATTCAGTTTGTATCGACATATATCCGGGAGTACAAGAGCTGAACTTCTGAAACTTAGTACTTCAGTGGAAAATGTGTGTCGGCTAATGTCTGCAAAGTTTCGTAGCACAATTCTTATAAATGTGGAAGTTATTAACACAAGCGATATACCTTTTAAATCGCACTAAATTTTGTTGATGTTTTGCGTATTCAGTTTGTATCGACATATCTCCGGGAGTACAAGAGCTGAACTTCTGAAACTAGGTACTTCAGTAGAGAATGTGTGTCCGCTAATGTCTGCAAAGTTTCAGAGCACAATTCTTATAAATGTGGAAGTTATGAACAAAAGCGATATCAACTTAAAATCGCACTAAATTTTGTTGATGTTTTGCGTATTCAGTTTGTATCGACATATCTCCGGGAGTACAAGAGCTGAACTTCTGAAACTTGGTACTTCAGTAGAAAATCTGTGTCCGCTAATGTCTGCAAAGTTTCAGAGCACAATTCTTATAAATGTGGAAGTTATAAACAAAAGCGATATCAACTTAAAATCGCACTAAATTTTGTTGATGTTTTGCGTATTCAGTTTGTATCTACATATCTCCGGGAGTACAAGAGCTGAACTTCTGAAACTTGGTACTTCAGTAGAAAATGTGTGTCCGCTAATGTCTGCAAAGTTTCGGAGCACAATTCTTATAAATGTGGAAGTTATTAACAAAAGCGATATCAACTTTAAATCGCACTAAATTTTGTTTATGTTTTGCGTATTCAGTTTGTATCGACATATCTCCAGGGGTACAAAAGCTGAACTTCTGAAACTTCGTACTTCAGTAGAAAATGTGTGTCCGCTATTGTCTGCAAAGTTTCGGAGCACAATTCTTATAAATGTGGAAGTTATAAACAAAAGCGATATCAACTTAAAATCGCACTAAATTTTGTTGATGTTTTGCGTATTCAGTTTGTATCGACATATCTCCGGGAGTACAAGAGCTGAACTTCTGAAACTTGGTACTTCAGTGGGAAATGTGTGTCGGCTAATGTCTGCAAAGTTTCGTAGCACAATTCTTATAAATTTGGAAGTTATTAACACAAGCGATATACCTTTTAAATCGCACTAAATTTTGTTGATGTTTTGCGTATTCAGTTTGTATCGACATATCTCCGGGAGTACAAGGGCTGAACTTCTGACACTGCGTACTTCAGTAGAAAATGTGTGTCGGCTAATGTCTGCAAAGTTTCGGAGCACAATTCTTATAAATGTGGAAGTTATAAACAAAAGCGATATCAACTTAAAATCGCACTAAATTTTGTTGATGTTTTGCGTATTCAGTTTGTATCGACATATCTCCGGGAGTACAAGAGCTGAACTTCTGAAACTTCGTACTTCAGTAGAAAATGTGTGTCGGCTAATGTCTGCAAAGTTTCGTAGCACAATTCTTATAAATGTGGAAGTTATTAACACAAGCGATATACCTTTTAAATCGCACTAAATTTTGTTGATGTTTTGCGTATTCAGTTTGTATCGACATATCTCCGGGAGTACAAGGGCTGAACTTCTGACACTGCGTACTTCAGTAGAATATGTGTGTCGGCTAATGTCTGCAAAGTTTCGGAGCACAATTCTTATAAATGTGGAAGTTATAAACAAAAGCGATATCAACTTAAAATCGCACTAAATTTTGTTGATGTTTTGCGTATTCAGTTTGTATCGACATATCTCCGGGAGTACAAGAGCTGAACTTCTGAAACTTCGTACTTCAGTAGAAAATGTGTGTCGGCTAATGTCTGCAAAGTTTCGTAGCACAATTCTTATAAATGTGGAAGTTATTAACACAAGCGATATACCTTTTAAATCGCACTAAATTGTGTTGATGTTTTGCGTATTCAGTTTGTATACACATATCTCCGGGAGTACAAGAGCTGAACTTCTGAAACTTGGTACTTCAGTGGAAAATCTGTGTCCGCTAATGTCTGCAAAGTTTCGGAGCACAATTCTTATAAATGTGGAAGTTATTAACAAAAGCGATATCAACTTTAAATCGCACTAAATTTTGTTGATGTTTTGCGTATTCAGTTTGTATCGACATATCTCCGGGAGTACAAGAGCTGAACTTCTGAGACTTCGTACTTCAGTAGAAAATGTGTGTCCGCTATTGCCTGCAAATTTTCGGAGCACAAGTCTCATAAATGTGGAAGCTATAAACAAAAGCGATATCAACTTAAAATCGCACTAAATTTTGTTGATGTTTTGCGTATTCAGTTTGTATCGACATATCTCCGGGAGTACAAGAGCTGAACTTCTGAAACTTAGTACTTCAGTAGAACATGTGTGTCCGCTAATGTCTGCAAAGTTTCGGAGCACAGTTCTTATAAATGTGGAAGTTATTAACACAAGCGATATACCTTTTAAATCGCACTAAATTTTGTTGATGTTTTGCGTATTCAGTTTGTATCGACATATCTCCGGGAGTACAAGAGCTGAACTTCTGAAACTTGGTACTTCAGTAGCAAATGTGTGTCCGCTAATGTCTGCAAAGTTTCAGAGCACAATTCTTATAAATGTGGAAGTTATAAACAAAAGCGATATCAACTTAAAATCGCACTAAATTTTGTTGATGTTTTGCGTATTCAGTTTGTATCGACATATCTCCGGGAGTACAAGAGCTGAACTTCTGAAACTTCGTACTTCAGTAGAAAATGTGTGTCGGCTAATGTCTGCAAAGTTTCGTAGCACAATTCTTATAAATGTGGAAGTTATTAACACAAGCGATATACCTTTTAAATCGCACTAAATTTTGTTGATGTTTTGCGTATTCAGTTTGTATCGACATATCTCCGGGAGTACTAGAGCTGAACTTCTGAAACTTGGTACTTCAGTAGAAAATCTGTGTCCGCTAATGTCTGCAAAGTTTCGGAGCACAATTCTTATAAATGTGGAAGTTATTAACACAAGCGATATACCTTTTAAATCGCACTAAATTTTGTTGATGTTTTGCGTATTCAGTTTGTATCGACATATCTCCGGGAGTACAAGAGCTGAACTTCTGAAACTTGGTACTACAGTGGGAAATGTGTGTCGGCTAATGTCTGCAAAGTTTCGTAGCACAATTCTTATAAATGTGGAAGTTATTAACACAAGCGATATACCTTTTAAATCGCACTAAATTTTGTTGATGTTTTGCGTATTCAGTTTGTATCGACATATCTCCGGGAGTACAAGAGCTGAACTTCTGAAACTAGGTACTTCAGTAGAGAATGTGTGTCCGCTAATGTCTGCAAAGTTTCAGAGCACAATTCTTATAAATGTGGAAGTTATAAACAAAAGCGATATCAACTTAAAATCGCACTAAATTTTGTTGATGTTTTGCGTATTCAGTTTGTATCGACATATCTCCGGGAGTACAAGAGCTGAACTTCTGAAACTTAGTACTTCAGTAGAAAATGTGTGTCCGCTAATGTCTGCAAAGTTTCGGAGCACAATTCTTATAAATGTGGAAGTTATTAACAAAAGCGATATCAACTTTAAATCGCACTAAATTTTGTTGATGTTTTGCGTATTCAGTTTGTATCGACATATCTCCGGGAGTACAAAAGCTGAACTTCTGAAACTTCGTACTTCAGTAGAAAATGTGTGTCCGCTATTGTCTGCAAAGTTTCGGAGCACAATTCTTATAAATGTGGAAGTTATAAACAAAAGCGATATCAACTTAAAATCGCACTAAATTTTGTTGATGTTTTGCGTATTCAGTTTGTATCGACATATCTCCGGAAGTACAAGAGCTGAACTTCTGAAACTTGGTACTTCAGTGGAAAATGTGTGTCGGCTAATGTCTGCAAAGTTTCGTAGCACAATTCTTATAAATGTGGAAGTTATTAACACAAGCGATATACCTTTTAAATCGCACTAAATTTTGTTGATGTTTTGCGTATTCAGTTTGTATCGACATATCTCCGGGAGTACAAGGGCTGAACTTCTGACACTGCGTACTTCAGTAGAAAATGTGTGTCGGCTAATGTCTGCAAAGTTTCGGAGCACAATTCTTATAAATGTGGAAGTTATAAACAAAAGCGATATCAACTTAAAATCGCACTAAATTTTGTTGATGTTTTGCGTATTCAGTTTGTATCGACATATCTCCGGGAGTACAAGAGCTGAACTTCTGAAACTTCGTACTTCAGTAGAAAATGTGTGTCGGCTAATGTCTGCAAAGTTTCGTAGCACAATTCTTATAAATGTGGAAGTTATTAACACAAGCGATATACCTTTTAAATCGCACTAAATTTTGTTGATGTTTTCGTATTCAGTTTGTATCGACATATCTCCGGGAGTACAAGAGCTGAACTTCTGAAACTTGGTACTTCAGTAGAAAATCTGTGTCCGCTAATGTCTGCAAAGTTTCGGAGCACAATTCTTCTAAATGTGGAAGTTATTAACAAAAGCGATATCAACTTTAAATCGCACTAAATTTTGTTTATGTTTTGCGTATTCAGTTTGTATCGACATATCTCCGGGAGTACAAAAGCTGAACTTCTGAAACTTCGTACTTCAGTAGACAATGTGTGTCCGCTATTGTCTGCAAAGTTTCGGAGCACAATTCTTATAAATGTGGAAGTTATAAACAAAAGCGATATCAACTTAAAATCGCACTAAATTTTGTTGATGTTTTGCGTATTCAGTTTGTATCGACATATCTCCGGGAGTACAAGAGCTGAACTTCTGAAACTTGGTACTTCAGTGGAAAATGTGTGTCGGCTAATGTCTGCAAAGTTTCGTAGCACAATTCTTATAAATGTGGAAGTTATTAACACAAGCGATATACCTTTTAAATCGCACTAAATTTTGTTGATGTTTTGCGTATTCAGTTTGTATCGACATATCTCCGGGAGTACAAGGGTTGAACTTCTGACACTGCGTACTTCAGTAGAAAATGTGTGTCGGCTAATGTCTGCAAAGTTTCGGGGCACAATTCTTATAAATGTGGAAGTTATAAACAAAAGCGATATCAACTTAAAATCGCACTAAATTTTGTTGATGTTTTGCGTATTCAGTTTGTATCGACATATCTCCGGGAGTACAAGAGCTGAACTTCTGAAACTTCGTACTTCAGTAGAAAATGTGTGTCGGCTAATGTCTGCAAAGTTTCGTAGCACAATTCTTATAAATGTGGAAGTTATTAACACAAGCGATATACCTTTTAAATCGCACTAAATTTTGTTGATGTTTTGCGTATTCAGTTTGTATCGACATATCTCCGGGAGTACAAGGGCTGAACTTCTGACACTGCGTACTTCAGTAGAAAATGTGTGTCGGCTAATGTCTGCAAAGTTTCGGAGCACAATTCTTATAAATGTGGAAGTTATAAACAAAAGCGATATCAACTTAAAATCGCACTAAATTTTGTTGATGTTTTGCATATTCAGTTTGTATCGACATATCTCCGGGAGTACAAGAGCTGAACTTCTGAAACTTCGTACTTCAGTAGAAAATGTGTGTCGGCTAATGTCTGCAAAGTTTCGTAGCACAATTCTTATAAATGTGGAAGTTATTAACACAAGCGATATACCTTTTAAATCGCACTAAATTTTGTTGATGTTTTGCGTATTCAGTTTGTATCGACATATCTCCGGGAGTACAAGAGCTGAACTTCTGAAACTTGGTACTTCAGTGGAAAATGTGTGTCGGCTAATGTCTGCAAAGTTTCGTAGCACAATTCTTATAAATGTGGAAGTTATTAACACAAGCGATATACCTTTTAAATCGCACTAAATTTTGTTGATGTTTTGCGTATTCAGTTTGTATCGACATATCTCCGGGAGTACAAGGGCTGAACTTCTGACACTGCGTACTTCAGTAGAAAATGTGTGTCGGCTAATGTCTGCAAAGTTTCGGAGCACAATTCTTATAAATGTGGAAGTTATAAACAAAAGCGATATCAACTTAAAATCGCACTAAATTTTGTTGATGTTTTGCGTATTCAGTTTGTATCGACATATCTCCGGGAGTACAAGAGCTGAACTTCTGAAACTTCGTACTTCAGTAGAAAATGTGTGTCGGCTAATGTCTGCAAAGTTTCGTAGCACAATTCTTATAAATGTGGAAGTTATTAACACAAGCGATATACCTTTTAAATCGCACTAAATTGTGTTGATGTTTTGCGTATTCAGTTTGTATCGACATATCTCCGGGAGTACAAGAGCTGAACTTCTGAAACTTGGTACTTCAGTAGAAAATCTGTGTCCGCTAATGTCTGCAAAGTTTCGGAGCACAATTCTTATAAATGTGGAAGTTATTAACAAAAGCGATATCAACTTTAAATCGCACTAAATTTTGTTTATGTTTTGCGTATTCAGTTTGTATCGACATATCTCCGGGAGTACAAGAGCTGAACTTCTGAAACTTAGTACTTCAGTAGAACATGTGTGTCCGCTAATGTCTGCAAAGTTTCGGAGCACAATTCTTATAAATGTGGAAGTTATTAACACAAGCGATATACCTTTTAAATCGCACTAAATTTTGTTGATGTTTTGCGTATTCAGTTTGTATCGACATATCTCCGGGAGTACAAGAGCTGAACTTCTGAAACTTGGTACTTAAGTAGCAAATGTGTGTCCGCTAATGTCTGCAAAGTTTCAGAGCACAATTCTTATAAATGTGGAAGTTATAAACAAAAGCGATATCAACTTAAAATCGCACTAAATTTTGTTGATGTTTTGCATATTCAGTTTGTATCGACATATCTCCGGGAGTACAAGAGCTGAACTTCTGAAACTTCGTACTTCAGTAGAAAATGTGTGTCGGCTAATGTCTGCAAAGTTTCGTAGCACAATTCTTATAAATGTGGAAGTTATTAACACAAGCGATATACCTTTTAAATCGCACTAAATTGTGTTGATGTTTTGCGTATTCAGTTTGTATCGACATATCTCCGGGAGTACAAGTGCTGAACTTCTGAAACTTGGTACTTCAGTAGAAAATCTGTGTCCGCTAATGTCTGCAAAGTTTCGGAGCACAATTCTTATAAATGTGGAAGTTATTAACAAAAGCGATATCAACTTTAAATCGCACTAAATTTTGTTTATGTTTTGCGTATTCAGTTTGTATCGACATATCTCCGGGAGTACAAGAGCTGAACTTCTGAAACTTCGTACTTCAGTAGAAGATGTGTGTCCGCTATTGCCTGCAAAGTTTCGGAGCACAAGTCTCATAAATGTGGAAGCTATAAACAAAAGCGATATCAACTTAAAATCGCACTAAATTTTGTTGATGTTTTGCGTATTCAGTTTGTATCGACATATCTCCGGGAGTACAAGAGCTGAACTTCTGAAACTTAGTACTTCAGTAGAACATGTGTGTCCGCTAATGTCTGCAAAGTTTCGGAGCACAATTCTTATAAATGTGGAAGTTATTAACACAAGCGATATACCTTTTAAATCGCACTAAATTTTGTTGATGTTTTGCGTATTCAGTTTGTATCGACATATCTCCGGGAGTACAAGAGCTGAACTTCTGAAACTTGGTACTTCAGTAAAAAATGTGTGTCCGCTAATGTCTGCAAAGTTTCGGAGCACAATTCTTATAAATGTGGAAGTTATTAACACAAGCGATATACCTTTTAAATCGCACTAAATTTTGTTGATGTTTTGCGTATTCAGTTTGTATCGACATATCTCCGGGAGTACAAGAGCTGAACTTCTGAAACTAGGTACTTCAGTAGAGAATGTGTGTCCGCTAATGTCTGCAAAGTTTTAGAGCACAATTCTTATAAATGTGGAAGTTATAAACAAAAGCGATATCAACTTAAAATCGCACTAAATTTTGTTGATGTTTTGACTATTCAGTTTGTATCGACATATCTCCGGGAGTACAAGAGCTGAACTTCTGAAACTTGGTACTTCAGTAGAAAATGTGCGTCCGCTAATGTCTGCAAAGTTTCGGAGCACAATTCTTATAAATGTGGAAGTTATTAACAAAAGCGATATCAACTTTAAATCGCACTAAATTTTGTTTATGTTTTGCGTATTCAGTTTGTATCGACATATCTCCGGGAGTACAAGAGCTGAACTTCTGAAACTTGGTACTTCAGTAGAACATGTGTGTCGGCTAATGTCTGCAAAGTTTCGGAGCACAATTCTTATAAATGTGGAAGTTATAAACAAAAGCGATATCAACTTAAAATCGCACTAAATTTTGTTGATGTTTTGCGTATTCAGTTTGTATCGACATATCTCCGGGAGTACAAGAGCTGAACTTCTGAAACTTGGTACTACAGTAGAAAATGTGTGTCCGCTAATGTCTGCAAAGTTTCGGAGCACAATTCTTATAAATGTGGAAGTTATTAACACAAGCGATATACCTTTTAAATCGCACTAAATTTTGTTGATGTTTTGCGTATTCAGTTTGTATCGAAATATCTCCGGGAGTACAAGAGCTGAACTTCTGAAACTTTGTACTTCAGTAGAAAATGTGTGTCGGCTAATGTCTGCAAAGTTTCGTAGCACAATTCTTATAAATGTGGAAGTTATTAACACAAGCGATATACCTTTTAAATCGCACTAAATTTTGTTGATGTTTTGCGTATTCAGTTTGTATCGACATATCTCCGGGAGTACTAGAGCTGAACTTCTGAAACTTGGTACTTCAGTAGAAAATCTGTGTCCGCTAATGTCTGCAAAGTTTCGGAGCACAATTCTTATAAATGTGGAAGTTATTAACAAAAGCGATATCAACTTTAAATCGCACTAAATTCTGTTTATGTTTTGCGTATTCAGTTTGTATCGACATATCTCCGGGAGTACAAGAGCTGAACTTCTGAAACTTCGTACTTCAGTAGAAAATGTGTGTCCGCTATTGCCTGCAAAGTTTCGGAGCACAAGTCTCATAAATGTGGAAGCTATGAACAAAAGCGATATCAACTTAAAATCGCACTAAATTTTGTTGATGTTTTGCGTATTCAGTTTGTATCGACATATCTCCGGGAGTACAAGAGCTGAACTTCTGAAACTTAGTACTTCAGTAGAAAATGTGTGTCCGCTAATGTCTGCAAAGTTTCGGAGCACAATTCTTATAAATGTGGAAGTTATTAACAAAAGCGATATCAACTTTAAATCGCACTAAATTTTGTTGATGTTTTGCGTATTCAGTTTGTATCGACATATATCCGGGAGTACAAAAGCTGAACTTCTGAAACTTCGTACTTCAGTAGAAAATGTGTGTCCGCTATTGTCTGCAAAGTTTCGGAGCACAATTCTTATAAATGTGGAAGTTATTAACAAAAGCGATATCAACTTAAAATCGCACTAAATTTTGTTGATGTTTTGCGTATTCAGTTTGTATCGACATATCTCCGGGAGTACAAGAGCTGAACTTCTGAAACTTGGTACTTCAGTGGAAAATGTGTGTCGGCTAATGTCTGCAAAGTTTCGTAGCACAATTCTTATAAATGTGGAAGTTATTAACACAAGCGATATACCTTTTAAATCGCACTAAATTTTGTTGATGTTTTGCGTATTCAGTTTGTATCGACATATCTCCGGGAGTACAAGGGCTGAACTTCTGACACTGCGTACTTCAGTAGAAAATGTGTGTCGGCTAATGTCTGCAAAGTTTCGGAGCACAATTCTTATAAATGTGGAAGTTATAAACAAAAGCGATATCAACTTAAAATCGCACTAAATTTTGTTGATGTTTTGCGTATTCAGTTTGTATCGACATATCTCCGGGAGTACAAGAGCTGAACTTCTGAAACTTCGTACTTCAGTAGAAAATGTGTGTCGGCTAATGTCTGCAAAGTTTCGTAGCACAATTCTTATAAATGTGGAAGTTATTAACACAAGCGATATACCTTTTAAATCGCACTAAATTTTGTTGATGTTTTGCGTATTCAGTTTGTATCGACATATCTCCGGGAGTACAAGAGCTGAACTTCTGACACTGCGTACTTCAGTAGAAAATGTGTGTCGGCTAATGTCTGCAAAGTTTCGGAGCACAATTCTTATAAATGTGGAAGTTATTAACACAAGCGATATACCTTTTAAATCGCACTAAATTGTGTTGATGTTTTGCGTATTCAGTTTGTATCGACATATCTCCGGGAGTACAAGAGCTGAACTTCTGAAACTTGGTACTTCAGTAGAAAATCTGTGTCCGCTAATGTCTGCAAAGTTTCGGAGCACAATTCTTATAAATGTGGAAGTTATTAACAAAAGCGATATCAACTTTAAATCGCACTAAATTTTGTTGATGTTTTGCATATTCAGTTTGTATCGACATATCTCCGGGAGTACAAGAGCTGAACTTCTGAAACTTCGTACTTCAGTAGAAAATGTGTGTCGGCTAATGTCTGCAAAGTTTCGTAGCACAATTCTTATAAATGTGGAAGTTATTAACACAAGCGATATACCTTTTAAATCGCACTAAATTGTGTTGATGTTTTGCGTATTCAGTTTGTATCGACATATCTCCGGGAGTACAAGAGCTGAACTTCTGAAACTTGGTACTTCAGTAGAAAATCTGTGTCCGCTAATGTCTGCAAAGTTTCGGAGCACAATTCTTATAAATGTGGAAGTTATTAACAAAAGCGATATCAACTTAAAATCGCACTAAATTTTGTTTATGTTTTGCGTATTCAGTTTGTATCGACATATCTCCGGGAGTACAAGAGCTGAACTTCTGAAACTTCGTACTTCAGTAGAAGATGTGTGTCCGCTATTGCCTGCAAAGTTTCGGAGCACAAGTCTCATAAATGTGGAAGCTATAAACAAAAGCGATATCAACTTAAAATCGCACTAAATTTTGTTGATGTTTTGCGTATTCAGTTTGTATCGACATATCTCCGGGAGTACAAGAGCTGAACTTCTGAAACTTAGTACTTCAGTAGAACATGTGTGTCCGCTAATGTCTGCAAAGTTTCGGAGCACAATTCTCATAAATGTGGAAGTTATTAACACAAGCGATATACCTTTTAAATCGCACTAAATTTTGTTGATGTTTTGCGTATTCAGTTTGTATCGACATATCTCCGGGAGTACAAGAGCTGAACTTCTGAAACTTGGTACTTAAGTAGCAAATGTGTGTCCGCTAATGTCTGCAAAGTTTCAGAGCACAATTCTTATAAATGTGGAAGTTATAAACAAAAGCGATATCAACTTAAAATCGCACTAAATTTTGTTGATGTTTTGCATATTCAGTTTGTATCGACATATCTCCGGGAGTACAAGAGCTGAACTTCTGAAACTTCGTACTTCAGTAGAAAATGTGTGTCGGCTAATGTCTGCAAAGTTTCGTAGCACAATTCTTATAAATGTGGAAGTTATTAACACAAGCGATATACCTTTTAAATCGCACTAATCTGTGTTGATGTTTTGCGTATTCAGTTTGTATCGACATATCTCCGGGAGTACAAGTGCTGAACTTCTGAAACTTGGTACTTCAGTAGAAAATCTGTGTCCGCTAATGTCTGCAAAGTTTCGGAGCACAATTCTTATAAATGTGGAAGTTATTAACAAAAGCGATATCAACTTTAAATCGCACTAAATTTTGTTTATGTTTTGCGTATTCAGTTTGTATCGACATATCTCCGGGAGTACAAGAGCTGAACTTCTGAAACTTCGTACTTCAGTAGAAGATGTGTGTCCGCTATTGCCTGCAAAGTTTCGGAGCACAAGTCTCATAAATGTGGAAGCTATAAACAAAAGCGATATCAACTTAAAATCGCACTAAATTTTGTTGATGTTTTGCGTATTCAGTTTGTATCGACATATCTCCGGGAGTACAAGAGCTGAACTTCTGAAACTTAGTACTTCAGTAGAACATGTGTGTCCGCTAATGTCTGCAAAGTTTCGGAGCACAATTCTTATAAATGTGGAAGTTATTAACACAAGCGATATACCTTTTAAATCGCACTAAATTTTGTTTATGTTTTGCGTATTCAGTTTGTATCGACATATCTCCGGGAGTACAAGAGCTGAACTTCTGAAACTTGGTACTTAAGTAGCAAATGTGTGTCCGCTAATGTCTGCAAAGTTTCAGAGCACAATTCTTATAAATGTGGAAGTCATAAACAAAAGCGATATCAACTTAAAATCGCACTAAATTTTGTTGATGTTTTGCGTATTCAGTTTGTATCGACATATCTCCGGGAGTACAAGAGCTGAACTTCTGAAACTTCGTACTTCAGTAGAAAATGTGTGTCGGCTAATGTCTGCAAAGTTTCGTAGCACAATTCTTATAAATGTGGAAGTTATTAACACAAGCGATATACCTTTTAAATCGCACTAATCTGTGTTGATGTTTTGCGTATTCAGTTTGTATCGACATATCTCCGGGAGTACAAGTGCTGAACTTCTGAAACTTGGTACTTCAGTAGAAAATCTGTGTCCGCTAATGTCTGCAAAGTTTCGGAGCACAATTCTTATAAATGTGGAAGTTATTAACAAAAGCGATATCAACTTTAAATCGCACTAAATTTTGTTTATGTTTTGCGTATTCAGTTTGTATCGACATATCTCCGGGAGTACAAGAGCTGAACTTCTGAAACTTCGTACTTCAGTAGAAGATGTGTGTCCGCTATTGCCTGCAAAGTTTCGGAGCACAATTCTTATAAATGTGGAAGTTATTAACAAAAGCGATATCAACTTTAAATCGCACTAAATTCTGTTTATGTTTTGCGTATTCAGTTTGTATCGACATATCTCCGGGAGTACAAGAGCTGAACTTCTGAAAGTTCGTACTTCAGTAGAAAATGTGTGTCCGCTATTGCCTGCAAAGTTTCGGAGCACAAGTCTCATAAATGTGGAAGCTATATACAAAAGCGATATCAACTTAAAATCGCACTAAATTTTGTTGATGTTTTGCGTATTCAGTTTGTATCGACATATCTCCGGGAGTACAAGAGCTGAACTTCTGAAACTTGGTACTTCAGTAGAAAATCTGTGGCCGCTAATGTCTGCAAAGTTTCGGAGCACAATTCTTATAAATGTGGAAGTTATTAACAAAAGCGATATCAACTTTAAATCGCACTAAATTTTGTTTATGATTTGCGTATTCAGTTTGTATCGACATATCTCCGGGAGTACAAGAGCTGAACTTCTGAAACTTCGTACTTCAGTAGAAAATGTGTGTCCGCTATTGCCTGCAAAGTTTCGGAGCACAAGTCTCATAATTGTGGAAGCTATAAACAAAAGCGATATCAACTTAAAATCGCACTAAATTTTGTTGATGTTTTGCGTATTCAGTTTGTATCGACATATCTCCGGGAGTACAAGAGCTGAACTTCTGAAACTTCGTACTTCAGTAGAAAATGTGTGTCCGCTAATGTCTGCAAAGTTTCGGAGCACAATTCTTATAAATGTGGAAGTTATTAACACAAGCGATATACCTTTTAAATCGCACTAAATTTTGTTGATGTTTTGCGTATTCAGTTTGTATCGACATATCTCCGGGAGTACAAGAGCTGAACTTCTGAAACTTGGTACTTCAGTAGCAAATGTGTGTCTGCTAATGTCTGCAAAGTTTCAGAGCACAATTCTTATAAATGTGGAAGTTATAAACAAAAGCGATATCAACTTAAAATCGCACTAAATTTTGTTGATGTTTTGCGTATTCAGTTTGTATCGACATATCTCCGGGAGTACAAGAGCTGAACTTCTGAAACTTCGTACTTCAGTAGAAAATGTGTGTCCGCTATTGCCTGCAAAGTTTCGGAGCACAAGTCTCATAAATGTGGAAGCTATAAACAAAAGCGATATCAACTTAAAATCGCACTAAATTTTGTTGATGTTTTGCGTATTCAGTTTGTATCGACATATCTCCGGGAGTACAAGAGATGAACTTCTGAAACTTGGTACTTCAGTAGAAAATCTGTGTCCGCTAATGTCTGCAAAGTTTCGGAGCACAATTCTTATAAATGTGGAAGTTATTAACAAAAGCGATATCAACTTTAAATCGCACTAAATTTTGTTTATGTTTTGCGTATTCAGTTTGTATCGACATATCTCCGGGAGTACAAGAGCTGAACTTCTGAAACTTAGTACTTCAGTAGAAAATGTGTGTCCGCTAATGTCTGCAAAGTTTCGGAGCACAATTCTTATAAATGTGGAAGTTATAAACAAAAGCGATATCAACTTAAAATCGCACTAAATTTTGTTGATGTTTTGCGTATTCAGTTTGTATCGACATATCTCCGGGAGTACAAGAGCTGAACTTCTGAAACTTGGTACTTCAGTGGAAAATGTGTGTCGGCTAATGTCTGCAAAGTTTCGTAGCACAATTCTTATAAATGTGGAAGTTATTAACACAAGCGATATACCTTTTAAATCGCACTAAATTTTGTTGATGTTTTGCGTATTCAGTTTGTATCGACATATCTCCGGGAGTACAAGGGCTGAACTTCTGACACTGCGTACTTCAGTAGAAAATGTGTGTCGGCTAATGTCTGCAAAGTTTCGGAGCACAATTCTTATAAATGTGGAAGTTATAAACAAAAGCGATATCAACTTAAAATCGCACTAAATTTTGTTGATGTTTTGCGTATTCAGTTTGTATCGACATATCTCCGGGAGTACAAGAGCTGAACTTCTGAAACTTCGTACTTCAGTAGAAAATGTGTGTCGGCTAATGTCTGCAAAGTTTCGTAGCACAATTCTTATAAATGTGGAAGTTATTAACACAAGCGATATACCTTTTAAATCGCACTAAATTTTGTTGATGTTTTGCGTATTCAGTTTGTATCGACATATCTCCGGGAGTACAAGAGCTGAACTTCTGACACTGCGTACTTCAGTAGAAAATCTGTGTCCGCTAATGTCTGCAAAGTTTCGGAGCACAATTCTTATAAATGTGGAAGTTATTAACAAAAGCGATATCAACTTTAAATCGCACTAAATTTTGTTTATGTTTTGCGTATTCAGTTTGTATCGACATATCTCCGGGAGTACAAAGGCTGAACTTCTGAAACTTCGTACTTCAGTAGAAAATGTGTGTCCGCTATTGCCTGCAAAGTTTCGGAGCACAAGTCTCATAAATGTGGAAGTTATAAACAAAAGCGATATCAACTTAAACTCGCACTAAATTTTGTTTATGTTTTATCGTATTCAGTTTGTATCGACATATCTCCGGGAGTACAAGAGCTGAACTTCTGAAACTTAGTACTTCAGTAGAACATGTGTGTCCGCTAATGTCTGCAAAGTTTCGGAGCACAATTCTTATAAATGTGGAAGTTATTAACACAAGCGATATACCTTTTAAATCGCACTAAATTTTGTTGATGTTTTGCGTATTCAGTTTGTATCGACATATCTCCGGGAGTACAAGAGCTGAACTTCTGAAACTTGGTACTTCAGTAGCAAATGTGTGTCCGCTAATGTCTGCAAAGTTTCAGAGCACAATTCTTATAAATGTGGAAGTTATAAACAAAAGCGATATCAACTTAAAATCGCACTAAATTTTGTTGATGTTTTGCGTATTCAGTTTGTATCGACATATCTCCGGGAGTACAAGAGCTGAACTTCTGAAACTTGGTACTTCAGTAGAAAATGTGTGTCGGCTAATGTCTGCAAAGTTTCGTAGCACAATTCTTATAAATGTGGAAGTTATTAACACAAGCGATATACGTTTTAAATCGCACTAAATTTTGTTGATGTTTTGCGTATTCAGTTTGTATCGACATATCTCCGGGAGTACTAGAGCTGAACTTCTGAAACTTGGTACTTCAGTAGAAAATCCGTGTCCGCTAATGTCTGCAAAGTTTCGGAGCACAATTCTTATAAATGTGGAAGTTATTAACAAAAGCGATATCAACTTTAAATCGCACTAAATTCTGTTTATGTTTTGCGTATTCAGTTTGTATCGACATATCTCCGGGAGTACAAGAGCTGAACTTCTGAAAGTTCGTACTTCAGTAGAAAATGTGTGTCCGCTATTGCCTGCAAAGTTTCGGAGCACAAGTCTCATAAATGTGGAAGCTATATACAAAAGCGATATCAACTTAAAATCGCACTAAATTTTGTTGATGTTTTGCGTATTCAGTTTGTATCGACATATCTCCGGGAGTACAAGAGCTGAACTTCTGAAACTTCGTACTTCCGTAGAAAATCTGTGGCCGCTAATGTCTGCAAAGTTTCGGAGCACAATTCTTATAAATGTGGAAGTTATTAACAAAAGCGATATCAACTTTAAATCGCACTAAATTTTGTTTATGATTTGCGTATTCAGTTTGTATCGACATATCTCCGGGAGTACAAGAGCTGAACTTCTGAAACTTCGTACTTCAGTAGAAAATGTGTGTCCGCTATTGCCTGCAAAGTTTCGGAGCACAAGTCTCATAATTGTGGAAGCTATAAACAAAAGCGATATCAACTTAAAATCGCACTAAATTTTGTTGATGTTTTGCGTATTAGGTTTGTATCGACATATCTCCGGGAGTACAAGAGCTGAACTTCTGAAACTTCGTACTTCAGTAGAAAATCTGTGTCCGCTAATGTCTGCAAAGTTTCGGAGCACAATTCTTATAAATGTGGAAGTTATTAACACATGCGATATACCTTTTAAATCGCACTAAATTTTGTTGATGTTTTGCGTATTCAGTTTGTATCGACATATCTCCGGGAGTACAAGAGCTGAACTTCTGAAACTTGGTACTTCAGTAGCAAATGTGTGTCCGCTAATGTCTGCAAAGTTTCAGAGCACAATTCTTATAAATGTGGAAGTTATAAACAAAAGCGATATCAACTTAAAATCGCACTAAATTTTGTTGATGTTTTGCGTATTCAGTGTGTATCGACATATCTCCGGGAGTACAAGAGCTGAACTTCTGAAACTTCGTACTTCAGTAGAAAATGTGTGTCGGCTAATGTCTGCAAAGTTTCGTAGCACAATTCTTATAAATGTATAAGTTATTAACACAAGCGATATACCTTTTAAATCGCACTAAATTTTGTTGATGTTTTGCGTATTCAGTTTGTATCGACATATCTCCGGGAGTACTAGAGCTGAACTTCTGAAACTTGGTACTTCAGTAGAAAATCTGTGTCCGCTAATGTCTGCAAAGTTTCGGAGCACAATTCTTATAAATGTGGAAGTTATTAACAAAAGCGATATCAACTTTAAATCGCACTAAATTCTGTTTATGTTTTGCGTATTCAGTTTGTATCGACATATCTCCGGGAGTACAAGAGCTGAACTTCTGAAACTTCGTACTTCAGTAGAAAATGTGTGTCCGCTATTGCCTGCAAAGTTTCGGAGCACAAGTCTCATAAATGTGGAAGCTATAAACAAAAGCGATATCAACTTAAAATCGCACTAAATTTTGTTGATGTTTTGCGTATTCAGTTTGTATCGACATATCTCCGGGAGTACAAGAGCTGAACTTCTGAAACTTGGTACTTCAGTAGAAAATCTGTGTCCGCTAATGTCTGCAAAGTTTCGGAGCACAATTCTTATAAATGTGGAAGTTATTAACAAAAGCGATATCAACTTTAAATCGCACTAAATTTTGTTTATGTTTTGCGTATTCAGTTTGTATCGACATATCTCCGGGAGTACAAGAGCTGAACTTCTGAAACTTAGTACTTCAGTAGAAAATGTGTGTCCGCTAATGTCTGCAAAGTTTCGGAGCACAATTCTTATAAATGTGGAAGTTATTAACACAAGCGATATACCTTTTAAATCGCACTAAATTTTGTTGATGTTTTGCGTATTCAGTTTGTATCGACATATCTCCGGGAGTACAAGAGCTGAACTTCTGAAACTAGGTACTTCAGTAGAGAATGTGTGTCCGCTAATGTCTGCAAAGTTTCAGAGCACAATTCTTATAAATGTGGAAGTTATGAACAAAAGCGATATCAACTTAAAATCGCACTAAATTTTGTTGATGTTTTGCGTATTCAGTTTGTATCGACATATCTCCGGGAGTACAAGAGCTGAACTTCTGAAACTTGGTACTTCAGTAGAAAATGTGTGTCTGCTAATGTCTGCAAAGTTTCAGAGCACAATTCTTATAAATGTGGAAGTTATAAACAAAAGCGATATCAACTTAAAATCGCACTAAATTTTGTTGATGTTTTGCGTATTCAGTTTGTATCGACATATCTCCGGGAGTACAAGAGCTGAACTTCTGAAACTTGGTACTTCAGTAGCAAATGTGTGTCCGCTAATGTCTGCAAAGTTTCGGAGCACAATTCTCATAAATGTGGAAGTTATTAACAAAAGCGATATCAACTTTAAATCGCACTAAATTTTGTTTATGTTTTGCGTATTCAGTTTGTATCGACATATCTCCGGGAGTACAAAAGCTGAACTTCTGAAACTTCGTACTTCAGTAGAAAATGTGTGTCCGCTATTGTCTGCAAAGTTTCGGAGCACAATTCTTATAAATGTGGAAGTTATAAACAAAAGCGATATCAACTTAAAATCGCACTAAATTGTGTTGATGTTTTGCGTATTCAGTTTGTATCGACATATCTCCGGGAGTACAAGAGCCGAACTTCTGAAACTTGGTACTTCAGTGGAAAATGTGTGTCCGCTAATGTCTGCAAAGTTTCAGAGCACAATTCTTATAAATGTGGAAGTTATGAACAAAAGCGATATCAACTTAAAATCGCACTAAATTTTGTTGATGTTTTGCGTATTCAGTTTGTATCGACATATCTCCGGGAGTACAAGAGCTGAACTTCTGAAACTCAGTACTTCAGTAGAAAATGTGTGTCCGCTAATGTCTGCAAAGTTTCGGAGCACAATTCTTATAAATGTGGAAGTTATTAACACAAGCGATATACCTTTTAAATCGCACTAAATTTTGTTGATGATTTGCGTATTCAGTTTGTATCGACATATCTCCGGGAGTACAAGAGCTGAACTTCTGAAACTTGGTTCTTCAGTAGAAAATGTATGTCCGCTAATGTCTGCAAAGTTTCAGAGCACAATTCTTATAAATGTGGAAGTTATAAACAAAAGCGATATCAACTTAAAATCGCACTAAATTTTGTTGATGTTTTGCGTATTCAGTTTGTATCGACATATCTCCGGGAGTACAAGAGCTGAACTTCTGAAACTTGGTACTTCAGTAGAAAATGTGTGTCCGCTAATGTCTGCAAAGTTTCGGAGCACAATTCTTATAAATGTGGAAGTTATTAACAAAAGCGATATCAACTTTAAATCGCACTAAATTTTGTTTATGTTTTGCGTATTCAGTTTGTATCGACATATCTCCGGGAGTACAAAAGCTGAACTTCTGAAACTTCGTACTTCAGTAGAAAATGTGTGTCCGCTATTGTCTGCAAAGTTTCGGAGCACAATTCTTATAAATGTGGAAGTTATAAACAAAAGCGATATCAACTTAAAATCGCACTAAATTGTGTTGATGTTTTGCGTATTCAGTTTGTATCGACATATCTCCGGGAGTACAAGAGCTGAACTTCTGAAACTTGGTACTTCAGTGGAAAATGTGTGTCGGCTAATGTCTGCAAAGTTTCGGAGCACAATTCTTATAAATGTGGAAGTTATTAACACAAGCGATATACCTTTTAAATCGCACTAAATTTTGTTGATGTTTTTCGTATTCAGTTTGTATCGACATATCTCCGGGAGTACAAGGGCTGAACTTCTGAAACTGCGTACTACAGTAGAAAATGTGTGTCGGCTAATGTCTGCAAAGTTTCGGAGCACAATTCTTATAAATGTGGAAGTTATAAACAAAAGCGATATCAACTTAAAATCGCACTAAATTTTGTTGATGTTTTGCGTATTCAGTTTGTATCGACATATCTCCGGGAGTACAAGAGCTGAACTTCTGAAACTTGGTACTTCAGTAAGAAATGTGTGTCCGCTAATGTCTGCAAAGTTTCGGAGCACAATTCTTATAAATGTGGAAGTTATTAACACAAGCGATATACCTTTTAAATCGCACTAAATTTTGTTGATGTTTTGCGTATTCAGTTTGTATCGACATATCTCCGGGAGTACAAAAGCTGAACTTCTGAAACTGCGTACTTCAGTAGAGAATGTGTGTCCGCTAATGTCTGCAAAGTTTCAGAGCACAATTCTTATAAATGTGGAAGTTATGAACAAAAGCGATATCAACTTAAAATCGCACTAAATTTTGTTGATGTTTTGCGTATTCAGTTTGTATCGACATATCTCCGGGAGTACAAGAGCTGAACTTCTGAAACTTAGTACTTCAGTAGAAAATGTGTGTCCGCTAATGTCTGCAAAGTTTCGGAGCACAATTCTTATAAATGTGGAAGTTATTAACACAAGCGATATACCTTTTAAATCGCACTAAATTTTGTTGATGTGTTGCGTATTCAGTTTGTATCGACATATCTCCGGGAGTACAAGAGCTGAACTTCTGAAACTTGGTACTTCAGTAGAAAATGTGTGTCCGCTAATGTCTGCAAAGTTTCAGAGCACAATTCTTATAAATGTGGAAGTTATAAACAAAAGCGATATCAACTTAAAATCGCACTAAATTTTGTTGATGTTTTGCGTATTCAGTTTGTATCGACATATCTCCGGGAGTACAAAAGCTGAACTTCTAAAACTTGGTACTTCAGTAGAAAATTTGTGTCCGCTAATGTCTGCAAAGTTTCGGAGCACAATTCTTATAAATGTGGAAGTTATTAACAAAAGCGATATCAACTTTAAATCGCACTAAATTTTGTTTATGTTTTGCGTATTCAGTTTGTATCGACATATCTCCGGGAGTACAAAAGCTGAACTTCTGAAACTTCGTACTTCAGTAGAAAATGTGTGTCCGCTATTGTCTGCAAAGTTTCGGAGCACAATTCTTATAAATGTGGAAGTTATAAACAAAAGCGATATCAACTTAAAATCGCACTAAATTGTGTTGATGTTTTGCGTATTCAGTTTGTATCGACATATCTCCGGGAGTACAAGAGCTGAACTTCTGAAACTTGGTACTTCAGTGGAAAATGTGTGTCTGCTAATGTCTGCAAAGTTTCGTAGCACAATTCTTATAAATGTGGAAGTTATTAACACAAGCGATATACCTTTTAAATCGCACTAAATTTTGTTGATGTGTTGCGTATTCAGTTTGTATCGACATATCTCCGGGAGTACAAGAACTGAACTTCTGAAACTTCGTACTTCAGTAGAAAATGTGTGTCCGCTATTGTCTGCAAAGTTTCGGAGCACAATTCTTATAAATGTGGAAGTTATAAACAAAAGCGATATCAACTTAAAATCGCACTAAATTGTGTTGATGTTTTGCGTATTCAGTTTGTATCGACATATCTCCGGGAGTACAAGAGCTGAACTTCTGAAACTTGGTACTTCAGTGGAAAATGTGTGTCTGCTAATGTCTGCAAAGTTTCGTAGCACAATTCTTATAAATGTGGAAGTTATTAACACAAGCGATATACCTTTTAAATCGCACTAAATTTTGTTGATGTGTTGCGTATTCAGTTTGTATCGACATATCTCCGGGAGTACAAGAGCTGAACTTCTGAAACTTGGTACTTCAGTAGAAAATGTGTGTCCGCTAATGTCTGCAAAGTTTCAGAGCACAATTCTTATAAATGTGGAAGTTATAAACAAAAGCGATATCAACTTAAAATCGCACTAAATTTTGTTGATGTTTTGCGTATTCAGTTTGTATCGACATATCTCCGGGAGTACAAGAGCTGAACTTCTGAAACTTGGTACTTCAGTAGAAAATGTGTGTCCGCTAATGTCTGCAAAGTTTCGGAGCACAATTCTTATAAATGTGGAAGTTATTAACAAAAGCGATATCAACTTTAAATCGCACTAAATTTTGTTTATGTTTTGCGTATTCAGTTTGTATCGACATATCTCCGGGAGTACAAAAGCTGAACTTCTGAAACTTCGTACTTCAGTAGAAAATGTGTGTCCGCTATTGTCTGCAAAGTTTCGGAGCACAATTCTTATAAATGTGGAAGTTATAAACAAAAGCGATATCAACTTAAAATCGCACTAAATTGTGTTGATGTTTTGCGTATTCAGTTTGTATCGACATATCTCCGGGAGTACAAGAGCTGAACTTCTGAAACTTGGTACTTCAGTGGAAAATGTGTGTCGGCTAATGTCTGCAAAGTTTCGTAGCACAATTCTTATAAATGTGGAAGTTATAACCACAAGCGATATACCTTTTAAATCGCACTAAATTTTGTTGATGTTTTGCGTATTCAGTTTGTATCGACATATCTCCGGGAGTACAAGGGCTGAACTTCTGAAACTGCGTACTTCAGTAGAAAATGTGTGTCGGCTAATGTCTGCAAAGTTTCGGAGCACAATTCTTATAAATGTGGAAGTTATAAACAAAAGCGATATCAACTTAAAATCGCACTAAATTTTGTTGATGTTTTGCGTATTCAGTTTGTATCGACATATCTCCGGGAGTACAAGATCTGAACTTCTGAAACTTGGTACTTCAGTAGTAAATGTGTGTCCGCTAATGTCTGCAAAGTTTCAGAGCACAATTCTTATAAATGTGGAAGTTATAAACAAAAGCGATATCAACTTAAAATCGCACTAAATTTTGTTGATGTTTTGCGTATTCAGTTTGTATCGACATATCTCCGGGAGTACAAGAGCTGAACTTCTGAAACTTGGTACTTCAGTAGAAAATGTGTGTCCGCTAATGTCTGCAAAGTTTCGGAGCACAATTCTTATAAATGTGGAAGTTATTAACAAAAGCGATATCAACTTTAAATCGCACTAAATTTTGTTTATGTTTTGCGTATTCAGTTTGTATCGACATATCTCCGGGAGTACAAAAGCTGAACTTCTGAAACTTCGTACTTCAGTAGAAAATGTGTGTCCGCTATTGTCTGCAAAGTTTCGGAGCACAATTCTTATAAATGTGGAAGTTATAAACAAAAGCGATATCAACTTAAAATCGCACTAAATTGTGTTGATGTTTTGCGTATTCAGTTTGTATCGACATATCTCCGGGAGTACAAGAGCTGAACTTCTGAAACTTGGTACTTCAGTGGAAAATGTGTGTCGGCTAATGTCTGCAAAGTTTCGTAGCACAATTCTTATAAATGTGGAAGTTATTAACACAAGCGATATACCTTTTAAATCGCACTAAATTTTGTTGATGTTTTGCGTATTCAGTTTGTATCGACATATCTCCGGGAGTACAAGGGCTGAACTTCTGAAACTGCGTACTACAGTAGAAAATGTGTGTCGGCTAATGTCTGCAAAGTTTCGGAGCACAATTCTTATAAATGTGGAAGTTATAAACAAAAGCGATATCAACTTAAAATCGCACTAAATTTTGTTGATGTTTTGCGTATTCAGTTTGTATCGACATATCTCCGGGAGTACAAGAGCTGAACTTCTGAAACTTGGTACTTCAGTAAGAAATGTGTGTCCGCTAATGTCTGCAAAGTTTCGGAGCACAATTCTTATAAATGTGGAAGTTATTAACACAAGCGATATACCTTTTAAATCGCACTAAATGTTGTTGATGTGTTGCGTATTCAGTTTGTATCGACATATCTCCGGGAGTACAAGAGCTGAACTTCTGAAACTTGGTACTTCAGTAGAAAATGTGTGTCCGCTAATGTCTGCAAAGTTTCAGAGCACAATTCTTATAAATGTGGAAGTTATAAACAAAAGCGATATCAACTTAAAATCGCACTAAATTTTGTTGATGTTTTGCGTATTCAGTTTGTATCGACATATCTCCGGGAGTACAAGAGCTGAACTTCTGAAACTTGGTACTTCAGTAGAAAATGTGATTCCGCTAATGTCTGCAAAGTTTTGGAGCACAATTCTTATAAATGTGGAAGTTATTAACAAAAGCGATATCAACTTTAAATCGCACTAAATTTTGTTTATGTTTTGCGTATTCAGTTTGTATCGACATATCTCCGGGAGTACAAAAGCTGAACTTCTGAAACTTCGTACTTCAGTAGAAAATGTGTGTCTGCTATTGTCTGCAAAGTTTCGGAGCACAATTCTTATAAATGTGGAAGTTATAAACAAAAGCGATATCAACTTAAAATAGCACTAAATTGTGTTGATGTTTTGCGTATTCAGTTTGTATCGACATATCTCCGGGAGTACAAGAGCTGAACTTCTGAAACTTGGTACTTCAGTGGAAAATGTGTGTCGGCTAATGTCTGCAAAGTTTCGTAGCACAATTCTTATAAATGTGGAAGTTATTAACACAAGCGATATACATTTTAAATCGCACTAAATTTTGTTGATGTTTTGCGTATTTAGTTTGTATCGACATATCTCCGGGAGTACAAGGGCTGAACTTCTGAAACTGCGTACTTCAGTAGAAAATGTGTGTCGGCTAATGTCTGCAAAGTTTCGGAGCACAATTCTTATAAATGTGGAAGTTATAAACAAAAGCGATATCAACTTAAAATCGCACTAAATTTTGTTGATGTTTTGCGTATTCAGTTTGTATTGACATATCTCCGGGAGTACAAGAGCTGAACTTCTGAAACTTGGTACTTCAGTAAGAAATGTGTGTCCGCTAATGTCTGCAAAGTTTCGGAGCACAATTCTTATAAATGTGGAAGTTATTAACACAAGCGATATACCTTTTAAATCGCACTAAATTTTGTTGATGTTTTGCGTATTCAGTTTGTATCGACATATCTCCGGGAGTACAAAAGCTGAACTTCTGAAACTGCGTACTTCAGTAGAGAATGTGTGTCCGCTAATGTCTGCAAAGTTTCAGAGCACAATTCTTATAAATGTGGAAGTTATGAACAAAAGCGATATCAACTTTAAATCGCACTAAATTTTGTTTATGTTTTGCGTATTCAGTTTGTATCGACATATCTCCGGGAGTACAAAAGCTGAACTTCTGAAACTTCGTACTTCAGTAGAAAATGTGTGTCCGCTATTGTCTGCAAAGTTTCGGAGCACAATTCTTATAAATGTGGAAGTTATAAACAAAAGCGATATCAACTTAAAATCGCACTAAATTTTGTTGATGATTTGCGTATTCAGTTTGTATCGACATATCTCCGGGAGTACAAGAGCTGAACTTCTGAAACTTAGTACTTCAGTAGAAAATGTGTGTCGGCTAATGTCTGCAAAGTTTCGGAGCACAATTCTTATAAATGTGGAAGTTATAAACAAAAGCGATATCAACTTAAAATCGTACTAAATTTTGTTGATGTTTTGCGTATTCAGTTTGTATCGACATATCTCCGGGAGTACAAGAGCTGAACTTCTGAAACTTGGTACTTCAATAAGAAATGTGTGTCCGCTAATGTCTGCAAAGTTTCGGAGCACAATTCTTATAAATGTGGAAGTTATTAACACAAGCGATATACCTTTTAAATCGCACTAAATTTTGTTGATGTTTTGCGTATTCAGTTTGTATCGATCTATCTCCGGGAGTACAAGGGCTGAACTTCTGAAACTGCGTACTTCAGTAGAAAATGTGTGTCGGCTAATGTCTGCAAAGTTTCGGAGCACAATTCTTATAAATGTGGAAGTTATAAACAAAAGCGATATCAACTTAAAATCGCACTGAATTTTGTTGATGTTTTGAGTATTCAGTTTGTATCGACATATCTCCGGGAGTACAAGAGCTGAACTTCTGAAACTTGGTACTTCAGTAGAAAATGTGTGTCGGCTAATGTCTGCAAAGTTTCGTAGCACAATTCTTATAAATGTGGAAGTTATTAACACAAGCGATATACCTTTTAAATCGCACTAACTTTTGTTGATGTTTTGCGTATTCAGTTTGTATCGACATATCTCCGGGAGTACTAGAGCTGAACTTCTGAAACTTGGTACTTCAGTAGAAAATCTGTGTCCGCTAATGTC
The DNA here is from genome assembly GCA_963556195.1 of Sepiola atlantica. Taxonomy (NCBI): domain Eukaryota; kingdom Metazoa; phylum Mollusca; class Cephalopoda; order Sepiida; family Sepiolidae; genus Sepiola; species Sepiola atlantica. The sequence continues at coordinate 2,390 of CAUVYP010001159.1, read as the reverse complement.
TGCAAAGTTTCGGAGCACAATTCTTATAAATGTGGAAGTTATTAACAAAAGCGATATCAACTTAAAATCGCACTAAATTTTGTTTATGTTTTGCGTATTCAGTTTGTATCGACATATCTCCGGGAGTACAAGAGCTGAACTTCTGAAACTTGGTACTTCAGTAGAAAATGTGTGTCCGCTAATGTCTGCAAAGTTTCAGAGCACAATTCTTATAAATGTGGAAGTTATAAACAAAAGCGATATCAACTTAAAATCGCACTAAATTTTGTTGATGTTTTGCGTATTCAGTTTGTATCGACATATCTCCGGGAGTACAAGAGCTGAACTTCTGAAACTTGGTACTTCAGTAGAAAATGTGTGTCCGCTAATGTCTGCAAAGTTTCGGAGCACAATTCTTATAAATGTGGAAGGTATTAACACAAGCGATAAACTTTTTAAATCGCACTAAATTTTGTTGATGTTTTGCGTATTCAGTTTGTATCGACATATCTCCGGGAATACAAGAGCTGAACTTCTGAAACTTCGTACTTCAGTAAAAAATGTGTGTCCGCTAATGTCTGCAAAGTTTCGGAGCACAATTCTTATAAATGTGGAAGTTATAAACAAAAGCGATATCAACTTAAAATCGCACTGAATTTTGTTGATGTTTTGCGTATTCAGTTTGTATCGACATATCTCCGGGAGTACAAGAGCTGAACTTCTGAAACTTGGTACTTCAGTAGAAAATGTGTGTCGGCTAATGTCTGCAAAGTTTCGTAGCACAATTCTTATAAATGTGGAAGTTATTAACACAAGCGATATACCTCTTAAATCGCACTAACTTTTGTTGATGTTTTGCGTATTCAGTTTGTATCGACATATCTCCGGGAGTACTAGAGCTGAACTTCTGAAACTTGGTACTTCAGTAGAAAATCTGTGTCCGCTAATGTCTGCAAAGTTTCGGAGCACAATTCTTATAAATGTGGAAGTTATTAACAAAAGCGATATCAACTTAAAATCGCACTAAATTTTGTTTATGTTTTGCGTATTCAGTTTGTATCGACATATCTCCGGGAGTACAAGAGCTGAACTTCTGAAACTTGGTACTTCAGTAGAAAATGTGTGTCCGCTAATGTCTGCAAAGTTTCAGAGCACAATTCTTATAAATGTGGAAGTTATAAACAAAAGCGATATCAACTTAAAATCGCACTAAATTTTGTTGATGTTTTGCGTATTCAGTTTGTATCGACATATCTCCGGGAGTACAAGAGCTGAACTTCTGAAACTTGGTACTTCAGTAGAAAATGTGTGTCCGCTAATGTCTGCAAAGTTTCGGAGCACAATTCTTATAAATCTGGAAGGTATTAACACAAGCGATAAACTTTTTAAATCGCACTAAATTTTGTTGATGTTTTGCGTATTCAGTTTGTATCGACATATCTCCGGGAATACAAGAGCTGAACTTCTGAAACTTCGTACTTCAGTAAAAAATGTGTGTCCGCTAATGTCTGCAAAGTTTCGGAGCACAATTCTTATAAATGTGGAAGTTATTAACACAAGCGATATACCTTTTAAATCGCACTAAATTTTGTTGATGTTTTGCGTATTCAGTTTGTATCGACATATCTCCGGGAGTACAAGAGCTGAACTTCTGAAACTTGGTACTTCAGTGGAAAATATGTGTCCGCTAATGTCTGCAAAGTTTCAGAGCACAATTCTTATAAATGTGGAAGTTATAAACAAAAGCGATATCAACTTTAAATCGCACTAAATTTTGTTGATGTTTTGCGTATTCAGTTTGTATCGACATATCTCCGGGAGTACAAGAGCTGAACTTCTGAAACTTCGTACTTCAGTAGAAACTGTGTGTGTGCTAATGTCTGCAAAGTTTCGGAGCACAATTCTTATAAATGTGGAAGTTATTAACAAAAGCGATATCAACTTTAAATCGCACTAAATTGTGTTGATGTTTTGCGTATTAAGTTTGTATCGACATATCTCCGGGAGTACAAGAGCTGGACTTCTGAAACTTAGTACTTCAGTAGAAAATGTGTGTCCGCTAATGTCTGCAAAGTTTCGGAGCACAATTCTTATAAATGTGGAAGTTATTAACACAAGCGATATACCTTTTAAATCGCACTAAATTTTGTTGATGTTTTGCGTATTCAGTTTGTATCGACATATCTCCGTGAGTACAAGAGCTGAACTTCTGAAACTTGGTACTTCAGTAGAGAATTTGTGTCCGCTAATGTCTGCAAAGTTTCAGAGCACAATTCTTATAAATGTGGAAGTTATGAACAAAAGCGATATCAACTTTAAATCGCACTAAATTTTGTTGATGTTTTGCGTATTCAGTTTGTATCGACATATCTCCGGGAGTACAAGAGCTGAACTTCTGAAACTTGGTACTT
>CAUVYP010001158.1:105111-108013 GCA_963556195.1 Sepiola atlantica | reverse complement strand
AAACCGCTTTACAATAATTGAGATGAATATAATGCCTCTCTTTTAGCGAAACTGGGTCACATGTCTTAAATATAAAACAAAGATTTGTTTGTTCCTCAAATATTTATCGGATGATATAGGTGTGCACTTTTTAACTATAAAGGGATAATGAAGACGTCGGTTCCATTACCCTCACCCCTTTTCCCCTCGTAAGGGCGCTGAATGGTTGAGGAGCAGGCAACCTCCGGCCCGCGGGCCACATCCGGCCCGCGAAGGCTTAGCGTCCGGCCCGCCACCCTGCTATGCTTTATTATTGTAATCCGGCCCGCGGACCTCCCAGTAAAACTCATATTATTTCGTAACATAGACGTAAAAGTAGGTTTCAATTAAGATTTACAGTGGGATAAAAATGTATAAATATCAGCGAGCGATGATGCATGTATATTTCATTTTTCTTTAACTATTAATTTCAAATCGTTGGCATGAGATAAAAATAGAAAAAGAGAAAGAGAGAGGCAAAGAGAAAACGAGAGACGAAGAAAGGGCATGAAACATAGAAACTATGTGAGGTGTGTCAAAACGAATGCTGGATCAACTTGCTACTTCCCCCGTCATTATTTTTTATGATTCCAAAATGGCTCTTCGTCGGCGCCTTTTATAACATCGCATACAGAAGTCTCTTGAGAAAAAATATCAGATTTCTAGAGCGTTCAATGCATTTTTTTGTACAATTTATTCATGTAAAAAAATATAGTAATTCTGAGATTGCGTTTACACTCCGGTCCGCGATCTCCTTCCAAAAGTCTCATCTGGCCCTCACTCTGAAAAGGTTGGCTGTCCCTGATGTAGAGCGTCTTGGACTGACGAAGTCTGATTACGTCCATCCCTCTCCAGACCACATACATCTGGTAATCCCAAATGGTCACCCATTTTACTACTGACCAGGGTCAACGTCTCTTAACTTCGGTTATTTAACAGAAACCAGTGTCTTAACTAGATTATACCGTATGCAGGATGACCTCCTCCCAAAAAACTACACCTATAAAATCGTTAATAAAATTCACAATTCTTTCTGTAATCCAATTATATTTGGTACAAATTAATTTCAGTCTATGTCTGACTTGTCCACCAAGTTTCAGCGATGAATGCCCAACAGTTTTTGTTTTATCGCTGTTCAAACATAAACACACCTCTCCCCCTCCAAATGTTTTTACCCTCCCCCATACATAACAATATTTTTTGTCAAAATAAATTCAAAAAAGTTTTTTTGCCCTTCCCTCGAATTTTTTTTTATCCTCCCCCCTCATACATAGAAATATTTTTAATTGAAAAGAATAAAGAAAAAAAATTTCCCCCTAATTTTTTTTTACCCTCCCCCATACATAATAATATTTTTTGTCAAAATAAATTTAAAAAATTTTTTTTGCCCTTCCCTCGAATTTTTTTTTATCCTCCCCCCTCATACATAGAAATATTTTTAATTGAAAAGAAAAAAGAAAAAAAATTTTCCCCCTAATTTTTTTTTACCCTCCCCCATACATAATAATATTTTTTGTCAAAATAAATTTTTAAAAATTTTTTTGCCCTTCCCTCGAATTTTTTTTTATCCTCCCCCCTCATACATAGAAATATTTTTAATTGAAAAGAAAAAAGAAAAAAAATTGCCCCCAGCTAATTTTCTTTTTACCCTCCCCCATACATACGGCGTGCAAAATTGTCAATACTTGGCACACACATCCCTTGGCACTGACCATATTTGCGCTGTGATGCCCGTCTTCAGTTCAGGAATAGTCTGGATATTATTTTGATAGACATTATCTTTGACATACTCCACAGATAAAATTAAGGGCGGTTAAAGTCCGGAGAGTGTGAAGCCAATTCAGGATTACATCCCCTACTGATGAGACATGCACCAAAGTGTCCCCATGTCATTGAACGACAATAAACCAAAAACCCTTCGACATACATGCCTGAAACTTGGTGGACAAGTTATGCATCGTTTTAAGTTTATTTCTACCAAATATGGTCGGATTTAAGAAAGCATTGTAAATTTTGTTAATGATTCCATGGGTTGCATTTTTAGACTCACCCTGTATATTGATTGTGCAACTCACCTATGAGAAGGAAAACGCTGAAATAACACGTGTTTCTCTGCCTATCCCGGCATTGTTTCCAGTCGTCACGAGCAGCTAAAAGAAACGTGTTTAGCATGTCACCGTATTTGACGTCAGTAAAAATTCCACTTTTTCGAAAGTCAATAAGACAAGTTGACTTGAATTGTATTTTTGCGCCATTAAAGAAATCAAAATAAATTTATATCTACTTCATACAATATATATATATATATATATATATATATATATATATATATATATATATATATATATATATATTATATATATCCTAAACACTATATATATATATATATATAGTCTCGGAAGTTTCTCAACCATTAAAACTATATAAGGAAAAAAAAAAAAACATTTTAGTCCCAAGTCGTTCAGTAGAAAAATAACTCATGTAAGTCAATTTATTGTTTGTAATTACTATATTAGTTTGCTTCCAAGAATTTACACTAGTCTTAACATTATTTAAGGGATCATCAGTTGTTTACCATGAAAAACTGTTTCGGGAATTTAAAAACAAAACAGTATTTTATTGCATGGCTTCCCAGCAGAGTTGATCAGACCCCACTTCCCTTAAAAGACAAGAACATAGACGTTCCGTGTATTAGATCTAAGTTTTGTTCCAGATAAATGTTTAGCTAACTTTTATTTAGTTATTAAAAAATGTCCTCCTTACTTGTGTTATTCGTCTGTGTCCAAGAAAATGTATCCGTTATTTACAAAAGATTTGCTGTATTTTAAAGTATTCGGACGAATCCATTACACTACTTTTTAGGTGATTTATAGTTTTATGTATT
>CAUVYP010001158.1:97611-100111 GCA_963556195.1 Sepiola atlantica | reverse complement strand
TGAACGGTCACCCATCAGTAAAAAAAAAAAAGCAACATTTATTATTCATTATATATACTAGCAAATATATGCTCCCTCCGGTCGCATAATTTTGCTAGGCTGCCGCATCATAAATGAAGGCTCACGCGTAAGCCAATGGAGCCCCAGTCATATTTCTGTGGTGGTTAGACATTGATCTGTGTTTATGACCAAGAATATTTTTAGTTGAAAATAAAGAAATAAAAAATTCGACCCTACCCCGATTTTTGTTGTACCCTCGCCCATAAATAGAAAGACCTGTAGTTTAAAAAGAAAGAATTTTTTTTTGTACCCCCTCAATTTTTTTATATTACCAATCATTGAAATATTTTTTAGTTAAGAAAAAAACAAAACATTTTTTTGACCGCCTTCCTCCAATTTTTTTATCTCCCCCCCCCCTATACATGTAAATATTTCTAATTAAAAAGGAAAAAAAACAAACCTAACCCTAACTGTAACGACGGGATCAAAGTTAGCGTGGGTCCTAAAATGAAAAAGCACAAAAAAATCAAATACAGTGAACACAGTGTGTGTGCGTGTGTGTGTGCGTGTGTGTGTGTGTTTAATGACCCTTTTTTAATTAAACAATTTGATTCTACAATCAGTTGTATAGTTTTCCAGTACAATGTGTTAGTTTATTTTGTTGACATAAAAGAAAAAAAAATCACATCTTTTTTTTTAATAAATAAAACATGGAATCATAAATTCTGTTGAGGTCGTGATAAAATGATAATATTGGATATGAAAGTATTAAGAAATCAAATACAGTAAACACGAAAAGTTTTTTAATTCTCGGAAAGAAAAGGTTTACCTGAACTGTGTGTGTGTGTGGGTGTGTGCGTGCGCGCGCGCGCGTTTTTATATAGTAATTTTTAAATCAATTATTATTTTAATTAAACAATTTGATTTAATAAATTCGTGTTTTAAAACATAATGGCTAAGAATAAACAAACTTAGGACGGTTTTAAAAATGAAAAACTGAGCACGGTGAATACCAGCGTTGTTGTTTACATATTTAACGTACCATATTAACATCGGCTGCTTAATCAGATCGCCATATTTAATTACCGGAGGGAGGGAGGACACCACTGATTAAACAGCCAATCGGCTGCTTAATCAGATCGCCATATTTAATTACCGGAGGGAGGGAGGACACCACTGATTAAACAGCCAATCGGCTGCTTAATCAGATCACCATATTTAATTACCGGAGAGAGGGAGGACACTACTGATTAAACAGCCAATCGGCTGCTTAATCAGATCGCCATATTTAATTACCGGAAGGAGGGAGGACACTACTGATTAAACAGCTAATCGGCTGCTTAATCAGATCGCCATATTTAATTACCGGAGGGAGGGAGGACACCACTGATTAAACAGCCAATCGGCTGCTTAATCAGATCGCCATATTTAATTACCGGAGGGAAGGAGGACATCACTGATTAAACAGCCAATCGGCTGCTTAATCAGATCGCTATATTTAATTACCGGAGGGAGGGAGGACACCACTGATTAAACAGCCAATCGGCTGCTTAATCAGATCGCCATATTTAATTACCGGAGGGAGGGAGGACACCACTGATTAAACAGCCAATCGGCTGCTTAATCAGATCGCCATATTTAATTACCGGAGGGAGGGAGGACACCACTGATTAAACAGCCAATCGGCTGCTTAATCAGATCGCCATATTTAATTACCAGAGGGAGGGAGGACACCACTGATTAAACAGCTAATCGGCTGCTTAATCAGATCGCCATATTTAATTACCGGAGGGAGGGAGGACACCACTGATTAAACAGCCAATCGGCTGCTTAATCAGATCGCCATATTTAATTACCGGAGGGAGGGAGGACACCACTGATTAAACAGCCAATCGGCTGCTTAATCAGATCGCCATATTTAATTACCGGAGGGAGGGAGGACACCACTGATTAAACAGCCAATCGGCTGCTTAATCAGATCGCCATATTTAATTACCGGAGGGAGGGAGGACATCACTGATTAAACAGCCAATCGGCTGCTTAATCAGATCGCCATATTTAATTACCAGAGGGAGGGAGGACACCACTGATTAAACAGCTAATCGGCTGCTTAATCAGATCGCCATAATTAATTACCGGAGGGAGGGAGGATACTACTGATAAACAGCCAATCGGCTGCTTAATCAGATCGCCATATTTAATTACCGGCGGGAGTGAGGACACTACTGATCGGCTGCTTAATCAGATCGCCATATTTAATTAACGGATGGAGGGAGGACACCACTTCTTAAACAGCTAATGACTTTGCAATTTTAACAGTACTCGCGTTTAAATGGTGTAGAAAACACGCCAGTTATGATGAAAATGGTTTTAATTAATTGTATGAATAATGTTTGTTAATATAACCTTATCGGAAAATATTGTAAATGCATATGTAAATTTGATAATAGAAGTTATAAGTGTATATTTGTAAATATGAATTTAATTGAAGGTTTAAAAG
>CAUVYP010001158.1:20200-22700 GCA_963556195.1 Sepiola atlantica | reverse complement strand
TAAATAGCTAGAATCAAAGTGTAGTAACTGTTTGTTCAGAGAAGAAATCCTACTCCACTGAAGCAATTTGAAAAAATCTTTTCCGTTTAATGCCAACCACTAATTGAAATTTTCGGTGCTTGTACAGAGAAGCGTCCGTATTAAATTATCAATACCACAAAAAAAAAACAGTATTATATACTTACGCAGCAGATTCAAATAAGTATCCTCACCAAAAAGTAGGAAAAATGATCGAGTAGAATTTTAATTAAAAATAAAAAATCAGTTTCATCGTATTTTGATGACTGCCATTGATTTATTACTTGTTAATATGACAGACTGGGTTATCTCCCCCTGAATTTCGTTTTTTTTTTTCGTTCGAATCAATGGCCGAACCAGATTAAACGATATAACGGATTTTTTAATTTTTTATTACAATTCTACTCGATAGTTTTTGCTAATTTTTGGTGTACAAACTTATTTTTGCTTCATACATAAGTATTTATTTACTCCTCTCCAGGAGTTAGGCACAAGGCCAGTTTTATCTTACTCTCATAAGTAAGATGTGACCCAAGGTCGGGTCGGGAAAGTAGGACTTGAAAAGCCAGCGCTCGAGAGGTAAGCAGTCTGGCCATTTAAAAATTGCCCTGGCAGCCTCGTCGGCATTCCCCGGTAGGGACGCCTCGGGCAGTAAGCAATAAACTTACTTCTCCCCAAAGAGGGGAGGCGAAGCTTGGGAGGGTGGACCTCCTAAAACTGCACAGGACAGACCCATAGACCGGCGTAAATCAAGCCCCGAAGGCCAAGACAATACAAGTCTATGGGGTGCAGTATCCATCGGAACAGATACTACACTTTGATCTTAGCCAAAAGGCCATTTCCGGTTAATTTAAGGTATTTACTCCTCCCCAGGAGTTAGGCACAAGGCCAGTTTTATCCTACTCCCACAAGTAAGATGTGACCACAGATTGGGTCGAGAAAGTGGGGTTAAAAGCCAGCGCTCGAGAGGTGAGCACTCTGGCCATTTAAAAATTGCCTGGGCAGCCCCGTCGGCATTCCCCGGTAGGGGCGCCTCAGACAGTAAGCAATAAACTTACTCCTCCCCAAAGAGGGGAGGCGAAGCCTGGGAGGGTGGACCTCCTAGAACTGCACAGGACAATCCCATAGACCGGCGTAAATCAAGGCCCGGAGGCCAAGACAATACCAGTCTATGGGGTGCAGTATCCATCGGAACAGATACTACACTTTGATCTTAGCCAAAAGGCCATTTCCGGTTAATTTAATTGGAACTGCGATTTTCAGCGTTTTTTCATATTTACGCTTCTCTGTACAAGCACCAAAATTTCTTGCTACACTGCCCCTAACCCTAACCCATACCTTAACCCTAGCTAACCTTAACACTAGGTCCCAAAGTATGGCCTCTTATGACCCAACAGAATCCTACTCCACTCCGATCCAAGGGCAAGGTAGTGCTGTGCGAAGTAGTGCGGGATCAACTTAGACGTTTGTTCATGAAATCGGTCATAATTTCTTGAACAACCAAACAGATGGTTCATTTAAGTACGACAATGCGATAAACTAAAGAGGAATTTCCGGGCTGCGTTGGTTATCAGCCTCAAGATTTCTACGAAACATGGCTGATTCTTGGAATCAACGTTTGCGGTTTTGAACAAGTGAGCATGAGAGGTGATCAGATGACGACAGCGACCTGATTTCGTCGGTAACAGAAAAAAAGAAAAAGAAAATAAAGACGTCATGGTTTGTTAAGCATTTTTTTTTTAATGACAGTAATTTTTTAAGGACAATCAGAAAGGCGATACATTCAAACGAGTTTATTTAGACTCATACTAGCCATCCTGACCCGGAGTTGCCCGGGAGTAAAAAAAAAAAAATGATTGACTTGTTTATGAAGAAACGGGAATTAATTTGGGCGACTTTCGTTACCAAATTATTTTTGTGAAATAGGAATTTAAAGATTATAAGAATCCGAATTCGGAACTAGAGAGCCAGCAGCAGCAGCAGCAACAACAACGCACTAAAGTGGTAGGAGATGTTGAAACGTGATAGTGTCGGAGCTATCCAGCTAACAGGGCTCTGAATAAAATGCAGGGGTCGGCATCAGGATCCGTCGTCCTCTGGTCGTGTTGCAAGCAAATGTGAGTCAGGTGCCGAACAGCAAATCAATGGGGTGAAAGTGGCCACTTGCTATCTTTGCGTGTTCTGAGCCAAACCTTCACCGACTTCGCCTGAAATCGCTGAGCCTTTGCTGTTTTCGGTATCGGGGGTGAACACCTGCGATCCTGCATGTTAACGAATAGTTGAGACGAACGAGGAGGACTTCACGAAGACTAGACAATGCTGAGGCACGATTCTTTTGAGCTCTATGCAGACTCACTTAACTTCTTCATCATCATCATCATCATCATCATCATCATCATCATCATCATCATCATCATCATCATCATCGCCATCGCCATCGCCATCGCCGTCATCGCCATCGTCATCATCGTCATCGTCGTCA
>CAUVYP010001158.1:15000-20000 GCA_963556195.1 Sepiola atlantica | reverse complement strand
TCGTCGTCATCGTCATCATCATCATCATCGTCATCACCATCACAATCATCATCATCATCATCATCATCGCCATAGCTATTGCCATCGCCATCACCATCGCCGTCATCGCCATCGCCATCGTCATCATCGTCATCGTTATCGTCATCATCATCATCATCATCATCATCGTCATCATCATCATCATCATCATCATCATCATCGTCATCATCATCATCATCATCATCGCCATCGCCATCGCCATCGCCATCGCCATCGCCGTCATCCCCATCATCATCAGTGTCATCGTCGTCATCGTCATCATCATCATCATCACAATCATCATCGTCATCATCATCATCATCATCACCATCATCATCATCGTCGTCATCATCATCATCATCATCATCATCATCATCATCATCATCATCATCATCATCATCATCATCTTGTTCTCTGGTCAGCCGAGGTTCTACAGCAGCTACGTCAAAAGCAAAACAGACCAAAGGACACTTCATCCAGGATAACCATCACCATCATCATACGGTAGCAATCCATCATCTTTCTTGCCAATACACTGAATCACGAAATCTTCTTAACGCACACACATTTATTTCTTGGAAACAAATGTCACCTTTATATTTTGCTGGACACACGAGTTTGTATTCCCTTCGTTGTCATCATCGTCTTTACGTACGTGTATCATTCTACTAGTTGTATTTTTTGCCCTTTTAGTATAAAACTAAATTTAACCCAATATAGCCCACATTACCCACTATTACGCCTATCAACTGTGTCCAAAAATCCATCATCATCGGTTAGTTAGTTCAGGAGCGAGTTCTATTTTATTTATCTTCATTCCACAAGGTAAGATGTGACACAAGGTCGGGAAAGTGGGATTTAGAAAAGCCAGCGCCCGAGAAGGTGAGCACTCTGGCCTACAAAAAAGGCCTGGGCAGCTCCGTCGGCATTCCCCGGTAGGGGCGCCTCAGGCAGTAAGCAATAAACCTACTCCTCCCCAAAGAGGGGAGACAAAGCCTGGGAGGGTGGACCTCCTAGAACTGCACAGAACAGACCCACAGACCGGCGTAAATCAAGCCCTGAAGGCCAAGACGATACCGGTCTATGGGGTGCAGTATCCGTCGGAACAGATACTACACTTTGATCTTGGCCCAAAGGCCATAGCAGTGAATTCTATATTTACACAAACATTTTATTTTATTTACCTCCCCAGGAGGTTAGGCACAAGGCCAGTTGTATCTTACTCCCACAAGGTAAGATGTGACCCAAGCTCGGGTCGGAAAGTGGGGTTTGAAAAGCCAGCGCCCGAGGAGGTGAGCACTCTGGCCATTAAAAATTGCCTGGGCAGCCCCGTCGGTATTCCCCGGTAGGGACGCCTCAGGCAGTAAGCATTAAACTTACTCCTCTCCAAAGAGGGGGGGCAAAGCCTGGGAGGGTGGACCTCCTAGAACTGCACAGGACAGACCCATAGACCGGCGTAAATCAAGCCCCGAAGGCCAAGACGATACCAGTCTATGGGGTTCAGTGTCCGTCGGAACAGATACTACACTTTGATCTTGGCCCAAAGGCCATAGCAGTGAATTCTATATTTACACCAACATATAAACATATACACATACCTAACATTATATGATAGATAATCTAATACCCTACGTAGAGGAACTCTTCAGCTAGTTAGTTATCATAAACATTCGTGTAAACAACGCGTATCATAAAACGTCTGATTAATTGGAAATGTTATATCAAATTGCTCGCAAGGATTGCGCGTTATTTTAACACCTGTTAGCGATGAGTAACAAGGCAAATCCTACCAGCGTCGTCGTCGATGCGAATCGACACTGTAAAAATAGCACAGAATTATTATGTGTCCGAAATTTGAATATCATTAAAGGTTGTATCGTGGCTCATTTAGTAAAGCCGTCATTTTGTTAAAATATATTGGAAGGAAATTACAATGAACTTTATGACTTATACAATTATGATGTAGAATGGCCTCATCAGATTTAAACGTGAGGTTCCCGAACTTACACACATACACACACATAAACACACACACACACACACACACATATATATATACATATATATATATATATATATATATATATATATACATATACATATATATATATATATATATATATATATATATATATATATATATATATATATATATATATATGATAATTTTATTTACACAGACATGTACCAAATCTGCGACCCTGGCATGTCGATGTTATCGATCAAGAGTTACTATAAATTGAGATCTCACCAGGCAGAGTTAGAATCCGATCTTAACCTCAGATCATATTTGGTTCTCTCCAAATATGATCTGAGGTTAAGATCGGAGTCTAACTCTGCCTGATGAGATCTCAGTTTATAGTAACTCTTGATCGATAACATCGACATGCCATGGTCGCAGATTTTGTACATGTCTGTGTAAATAAAATTATCATATATAAAGCTCCATTTTGATATTGAGCACTTTTTATAAACCCGGTTAAAATTCTCTGGATTACCACCCTGTGGATATTTTTTACCTGGATTATTACCATTATTATATATATGTATATATATATATATATATATATATATATATATATATATATATATATATATATATATATATATATATATATATATATGTATATATAGTCTCGGAAGTTTTTCAACCATTAAACTATATGGAAGGAAAGAAAAGAAATAGAAAAAAAACACTTCTGTCCCAAGTCCTTCGGTGGAAAATTACTTTTCTTGTAAGTCAATTTACTTTTTGCAGTCACTATATTAGTTTGCTTCCAACAATTTACGTTAGTCTTAACATTATTTAAGGGATCATCAGTTGTTTAGCATGAAAAACTGTTTCGGAAATTTAAAAACTAAACAGTATTTTATCTCATGGCTTCCCAGCAGAGTTCTCGGCCTTTTAGCCGGGATCAAAGTGTAGTATCTGTTTCGATGGATACTGCACCCCATAGATCGGTATCGTCTTGGCCTTCGGGGCTTGATTTACGCCGGTCTGTGGGTGTGTCCTGTGCAGTTCTAGGAAGCCCACCCTCCCAGCCTTTGCCTTCTCACCCTTTAAGAAGGAGTTAGTTTATTGCTAATCGCCTGAGGCGCCCCTACTGAGGAATGCCGACGGGACTGCCCATGCATTTTTTGTAGGCCAGAGTGATCACCTTCTCGGGCGCTGGATTTTTAAATTCCACTTTCCCGACCTTGTGTCACACCTTACCGCTGTGGGAGGTAGATAAATAACTTCCCAGCAGAGTTGATCAGACCCCACTTCCCTTAATATATATATATAGATATATATATATATATATATATATATATATATATATATATATATATATATATATATAGTGTGTGGACACTATACATATTTATCACTATCCATCGGTCCTCTCGATTTCATAGAAACACAACTGTGAAACCTACCGCCGATTCAGGTTAATTCGCTCTTGGGTTGAACAGGAAATTTCATGACTATTACTTACATGCGGTGATATATATTTTGCGTCCGCAACACGCCATGTTGATTTTTCTTTTTACCGGAACTTGTTGCTTCCTCGCCGGAAGTTTTCAATCGCCAACGTTTGCGCGATTCAACATTTTTACCCAGCCGACGCAAAAATAGCCGCTCTATTTTGATCAACTTACATCCATAAAAATACATAAAAACTTATTTTGATCCTGGTTGAAGCTGAAGAGTTTTGCATTAAAAAAAACTTTCTTTAAAAAAATTGGCAAACAATTTTTTTTAAACGTTAATATAAAAAAAAAAAAAATTAAAATAGATATTTTAAAATGTTTTTTCGGTACTTGTAATGAATGGGTATCCAGAAGATAACCGGTTTACTTGATGGCCAATAGAGGGCCGTGTGTAGCCATCAATTTGTTTGTTTACACTGCACCTGCTGGTGATAGTTTCGTCTTTATTTTGATGTTATATCTTATTTTGCTTAAATGTAACCCTAGTTATGCAAATGGAAGCCATGGTGTTCAAGATAAGATTAATATATTAATTGTATTTCATTTATTCACTTACATTCAATGCTAGTTTAAGTTAAAGTTTCGAGCAATCCCTGGTTATTTAGAGATATGGTAGGTGTAAAAGTAGTGGATTAGGAGGTGTGTTGGTGAATTATTATAATTAAATGGATAGAGATATGGTAGGTGTATAATTAATGAGTTAGGAGAGTGTTGATCAATTATTAAGATGAAATGGATAGAGATATGGTAGGTGTATAATTAATGAGTTAGGAAAGTGTTGATGAATTATTAAGATGAAATGGATAGAGATATGGTAGGTGTATAATTAATTAGTTAGGAGAGTGTTGATGAATTATTGAGATGAAATGGATAGAGATATGGTAGGTGTATAATTAATGAGTTAGGAGAGTGTTGATGAATTATTAAGATGAAATGGATAGAGATATGGTAGGTGTATAATTAATGAGTTAGGAGAGTGTTGATGAATTATTAAGATGAAATGGATAGAGATATGGTAGGTGTATAATTGATGAGTTAGGAGAGTGTTGATGAATTATTAAGATGAAATGGATAGAGATATGGTAGGTGTATAATTAATGAGTTAGGAGAGTGTTGATGAATTATTAAGATGAAATGGATAGAGATATGGTAGGTGTATAATTAATGAGTTAGGAGAGTGTTGATGAATTATTAAGATGAAATGGATAGAGATATGGTAGGTGTAAACTTAGTGGGTTCAGTGGAGTGTTGATGAATGATTATAATTAAAGTGAAATCAGATGATCCGGAAAAGCTGTGGAACCAAAGGCAACAGAAAATCAGTGTTGCACCTATACACATTTTATTGTTCTTTAAAAATTCTACCATGGAGACAAACTGAGTAAAAACGGAAGTTGCACTATTGAATTTGGGTCTTTAGAAGAAGCGCGTCAAGTCCCCATTAGAGGGTCTTTAAATATCCATGTTTGTGATTCCAAGCGGTGTAGGGGCATGGTAGGTGCATAATT
>CAUVYP010001158.1:0-10000 GCA_963556195.1 Sepiola atlantica | reverse complement strand
AATTGGTTAGTAATTGGTTAGTAATTGATTAATATTGATTAATAATTGATTAATAATTGGTTAGTAATTGATTAATAATTGGTTAGTAATTGATTAATAATTGGTTAGTAATTGGTTAGTAATTGGTTAGTAATTGGCTAGTAATTGGTTAGTAATTGGTTAGTAATTGGTTAGAAATGGTTAGTTAGTAATTGATTAATAATTGGTTAGTAATTGGTTAATAATTGGTTAGTAATTGGTTAGTAATTGGTTAGATTGGCATTAGTAAGAATACGAATCGGTCATACTCACTTAACCCATTCATACATCCTGAAGGAAGAAGAACCTCCAACATGCATATCATGCCAGTCAACCCTTCCACCATTTAACACATACTCATTTGCCTGTAAAGTCTCCAACAAACCATAGAAAAATACTATCAAATAGACAATTTGAAGGATCTGCTTAACAAAGTTCACATAGACAATATATTCAATTTCCAGAAAGCTACGAGACTTTATACAAAAATTTGAAAAGCACAAAAATCTCTCTACCCATCTCTCAAATATTCATACCATTATACGTCTAATAATAATACAAAAGAAAAAAACATACAACCCAATTCTACAAGGTGTTCCAAAAGTCTTGGGCACATTTCAAGTCCTCATATCTGCTGGACTATGAATGGTAGTAAGATGAAACTGGAACGATTTTAAAACTAAATTCATTAAGTTTTTGTAATGCTAATGATTTTTTCATATCTTTTTTTTTCAGGCCCAGTAATGGCGTTCACTCAACCAGAAAAGGCGTTTTGCGTCCGTGAATTTTCAAAAACTGAAACACGGACACGTGTTCAACATGCATTTCGCACAAAATTCCGAAAAGAGGCCGTGTCCAAGAAAGCTGTCTACGGACCATTCTTCTTTGAGCAACAAAAGAACGAAAGATGATTACCGCAAAGACAGGAGATGCACAAAAAGAAATCGCAGGGTGTGAGATCTGGAGACTCGGGAGGCCAGGGCATGAGAATGCGATCATATCGCCCAGACCACCCAATCTTTATGTCTGACAGTGTTGTGTTCAGATACTGTCTAACCATGATGCTACAGTGCTGTGGCGCCTCATCCTGTTGGAAAATGAAGTTGTCAGACTCTTCCTCACTCAACTCATCCATTAACGAGTTTTCCAACATATCGAGGTACGTGACACTATTGCCTGTTGCTCTTTCAAAGAAGAGTGATCCGTATTCGACCTTAGGCCATAAAAAAATATTTCAAATACATGACGAAGTCGGGACCCTAATCCCCTTCAAAGTAGGCCCCTTGTGCTTGCACACACTTAGCCCACCGATCCATCCACTGCCGGAAACACCTCTGGAAGTCTTCGTGTGGAATGGTGTTTATCTTCGTTGTCACGTTCCGCCTTATCTCTTTTTCCGCGCCCATTCAACAACAGCTGCACTCCGAGCAGTTAAGGGCCTGCCAGAACGCTGGTCACTCTCCGCTGATGTGCGGCCATTTTTGAATCGGTTGAACCACTCCTGAAACTGTGTTACACATCGCATCTTCTCCAAAACACCTGCCGAATCTAACGCGACGGCGGAGATGAACACGATTCCAAAAGAAGACTTCCGGGGGAAGCACCAACGCCGAGGGACTTTTAGCGCGGGTCGCTTTAATAGTTATCTGGGGGAGGGGGTGATGGTGGCTTAGTGGTTAACAACACGGACTGACAACCTGGGTGTTCCGAGTTCTAATCCAGTTCGTTCCGCAGAAACACTTTCACTTAGGACGTTGGAAACCTTGGCGTGGTCCCTCCCGTACGTACCCGATGTCTTTCTAGAAAGAATTCTAACTAGAAAGATGACCATGGAAACCAAATAAATAAATTAGTTATGTTACGCTTTTTAAGGCGTCTATATCTCGAAGTGGGATATTAATCAACGAGTCTCTGCGCATACCATATCATGTTTTAGTTTAATTATATATATATATATATATATATATATATATACACGGCTTTACGCGCTCCACTACTTTTGGAGCTGCTCCTGCTCCTGCTCCTGCTCCAACGCCCAAAATTGGAGCTGGCTCCTCTCACGCTCCCCATTTTCAAAAAGGAGCCGCTCCTGTTCCAACTCTTTTACAGCGCTCCATAATGAAAATGTACCTTCTTTCATAAACGTTCTATTCTAACAATGAGTGGTCGAAAGATAGAGGTGAGCGTCAAAGGATCTCATCGATATGGGTTGGGATGTCACTTTAAGTGTAAGACCGTTAGATAATATTTGACAAAATCTCGCTAATATTTTTATGTAAAAATCTGAGAACTTCAAATGTTCTGTTTTCGTTCTTTCTCCCTCTCCCTCCCCTCTCTCTCTCTCTCTCTCTCTCTCTCTCTCTCTCCCTGTCTCATATACATTTATCAGAGATATAGTTTTTAAAAATAACTCAGAGTAAACTCTGAGACTGTCTTTTCTTTTCCTTTTTATTGCTGAATAAAAAAACTAATGTTTAAAAGAAAAAAAATCAAATAATTTTGGAGCGAGGAGCGAGGAGCGCGGAGCGATAAAAACCTCCGCTCTTTAGTCCCAAATGGAGTTGCTCTCGCTCCACTCCCGCTGAATATAAAATGAGCCCTCCTCTCCTTCGCTCCAGCAAAAAGGAAGGCTCCGTAACGCCTTGTACATATATATATATATATATATATATATATATATATATATATATATATATATATATATATATATATATAATTCAATAGTAAGTACGAAAGCCTGTATATAGAACTAGAGAGACCATGTAACCTTTAAGTCAATTCCTGCGTGCTTAGAAACAAAAACAATCTTTGGCTTGTCTGGTATTTCATGGATTGACCTAAATTGTTTGCATGGCGCCAGAAAGGACGAGGGCGGCGGAGTTTGGAAGCAAATAAATAACAGAGATTTCCAATGGCGAAACAAAACATAAACGAAAACGAACAACGGAGAGACGCTAACTATTTAGATTATTGACGTAACATCATCTTCCAAACACGAATTCCTCGAAGTTCGCTATGCATTTGTCACTTGCTCGTTTAGAAAAAAATATATAACTATTAGACTGATTTCATCATGATATATATATATATATATATATATATATATATATTTTTTATTTTATTTTTTTTTTTTTTAATAATTTTTTTAATAATTTTTTTTTTAATAATTTTTAAAAATAATTCTCATATTTTTCAAATATTTGAACTTTGGTTTTTTCGAAAGCCAACTTATCCATCTGTATTTCTCCTCTGATGATAAAACTTCGATCTTTGAAAAGCCTTGGCTTAAGGAAAGGAGAATAAACACTAGTTTATTACTGACAACCTTGCATTGAACAATTGAAATTTGAAATAAATTTGGACAATCGTCGCATATTTATCACTCTTTTTTCTTCTATCTCTCTCTCTCTCTCTCTCTCTCTCTATATATATATATATATATATATATATATATATATATTTTGATTTTATTCCATTAGTTGCGACAAAACAGGTTTTGTTTCATTGGTGCGGATAGCTACCAATTCATCGGGCCGGCGAAAGGAATTCAAATGGCATAAAATTTTAAGTTCCCTTTAACGGGAGATTGAAAATTGAAAATACATTGGAGGGGGAGGGGGATAGAGTTGGGGCTTTGTCTATAACGGCGACATGGGACATGTTAAAGGGAACTTAAAATTTTATGCCATTTGAATTCCTTTCGCCGGCCCGATGAATTGGTAGCTATCCGCACCAATGAAACAAAACCTGTTTTGTCGCAACTAATGGAATAAAATCAAAAAATATATATTTTGCTCTGAATTTTCATTGAGCACTCTCATAAACCCGGTTTCAACTTCCTTCGGATTCATACCCCCTGGATATTTGTAACAAGTTAATTATATATATATATATATATATATATATATATATATATATATATATATATATATATAAAAATAAAATGAAAAAAAGTTTATATTGTGTTATAACTTTTTGTTATTTATTTTTCTATTTATTTATTTTGTGACGTGTAGGAATATAAATTGTTCTGTAAAGAAAAATAGTTTTTTCTTGTTGATGGTATGGAGAACAAAATTTTCGACTGATCCTTCAGTCTTCATCGGTGTTTGGGGTTTGCGTGTGTACGGTGGGAGGTTTTCCCAGGCAATGAGGGGGAAAGAGTAGAAAAATCATAAATTAAATATGTGTATAAATGAGCACACGCACATACGCGTCCACACACACGTAATGGGACGTGTACATGTACATTGATACACACACACACACACATACACCGACACGTGCCTATGCGCGTAAGCATACATACATATATACATACACCCATTCACAAATACCTTTTTTATTTCTCCTTTTCTTTCTCTCTTACTGCTCGATACATACACACACACACACACACATACATACATACATACATACATACAAACACACACACATACACCATGCGATCAATCATACACATCTCTTAGCGTTGTAGTCGACTTAATTGTTTAAAATTACTACTACTGGACGAAGAGTGATAAACATGCACGAATGTCCAAATTTATATCAAACTTCGATTGTTCAATGCAAAGTATATTCTGTTATAAAATCATATTTATTATTCTTTCCTTAAGCCAAGGCTTTTCAAAGAGCGAGATCTTATCATCAGAGGAAGTATACAGATAGACAAGTTGGCAATAGAAAAACCAAAATTCAACATTTGAAAAAATATTTTTTTAAATGATGGGTGAAAAAAGTTCGTGTAAAAAGATATTGGGTTTGTCTAGGTGGTAATTGTCCGCCGATAAGGTGTCCAATGGAAGGAAGTTTCGATGAAGAAGAAAATGTTTCGTGGAGGCATTACAGAAAGGCGTTCAAAATGAAGTAAATCCAGTGGTGAAAATTGAGTTCAAGTCGTAGATGGAGCGCACTTAAACGGAATTAAAATGAAGAAATCTGGCCATTTAAAAACAATGCTGTTTTGTTTCTAAATCATCGAAACAGTTTTTTTTTTCATGATAAACAATTGATCATCCCTAGAATAATATTAAGTCTAGTGTAAATTCGTTGAAGCTGACTAATACAGTGATTACAAGAGATTAATTGACTTACATGCAAAGAAAATTTCAAACGAAGGATTTGGGACTAAAAGTGTTTTTTGTTGTTGCTTTTCTCTCTCGTATAGTTTTAAAGATTGGAAAACTTTAAAGACTATATATTTATAGTTTCAGGGGTTGTTAGAAGTCAATTTATAGTCTAAGGAACGGTTAATAGTCAATTTATAGGCTAAGGAACGGTTAAAAGTCAATTTATAGTCTAAAGAACGGTTAATAGTCAATTTATTCATGGACGGCGGCACCCCACTTTTTGACTTGCCCCTCCCCCACTTTACGATCATCAATAATGAAGTTATATATGCATGTGTTTAACCGCCCCCCCCCACTTTTTAGAAGAGGCCTCCCACTTTTATAACTGTCCCGCCGGGCCTGTTATAGGCTAAGGAACGGTTAAAAGTCAATTTATAGTCTAATGAACGGTTAATAGCTTATTTATAGTCTGGGGAACGGTTAAAAGTCAATTTATAGTCTAAGTAACGGTTAATAGGCAATTTATAGTCTAAAGAACGGTTAATAGTCAATTTATAGTCTAAGGAACGGTTAAAAGTCAATTTATAGTCTAAGGAACGGTTAAAAGTCCATTTATAGTCGAAGTAACGGTTAAAAGTCAATTTTGTCCCAAAATATCTCGGAGGTTTCGTTGACACTCCTTCAATGACAGAAAAACACTATGCAGTGGGCGTAGAGGAATCGTTAAATGTCAAGTTATAATTAAAGTTAATTTCGACCGATAATGTTTAGGTCGGTCCCTCACGGATGAGAGTACCGCAGACAACAAGCAAGAAACTACCCCCTTTCGGAAAAGAAAGAAATTAAAATGCATACATTATATCTGGAATTTGCCTACAGCTGGATGGATAAGAATTGTTCATGTTTTTGTTCCGCTAAACTTTCAAGTGAGAGATCGGCTGACCCTCTTTGATAATTTTGGATGACGCTGGGTTGAATGGGATTTGGGTGTTTTCTGGTAATTCTGTCGTTAGGTGTTTGCGAATGGGTGAATTCTATGTGTTATATTCATATGAGTGTGTATTTTTTATTTTTTTTTAATTTTTACTAAGGAGTCACCACTTATGAAGGCCCAGAGGCCACTCGAGGATAAGTGTTAATGGGTTTGTCACGTGGACGATGGAACAACACCGTGAAGATTGGTAACGAGGGTTGAAATTCGGTAGAATTTGATTATTTAAGAGGACAGCTCAACAAGAGTTTCTTTACTGTGGACTTGAAAACGACTATGTTGTAGTCAGCTGGGAAGCATCCCGTTGTATTGTGTTCCACAGACGGATAGTTCTAGGAAAAAAATATTCTGCTAATAGAAGCCCTGTTTAGTTTTAGATACACAGAGGGAGAAAGAAAACTATTTACAGTGGTTGTAGCTAGACGAGTTTTTGTTGTGAATTTTTTACAAGGAGGAACCAGAGATTGGAGCTGACATGAACATCTGCCATGAAAATAACGATAGAGCAGAGAGAGACTAACAACTTCTCTTCTGTGAGAAAAAAGCTGTAGGGAAGAGAAAAGGACATCGCCCACTAGATTTCGAAGTCGGTTTTGTCCTCTGTCAACGCAGGAAAGGAGCGTGCTCTGAGCAGCACCTCCCCAGATGTGGCAACAGTACCTCCCCATCTTAGTACGTATTTGTTTATGGACACGATGGGGTGTATGTGTATGTGTATGTGTATGTGTGTATTTCCATCAGTCTGGCCAATCGCTATCGAAACAGGTGACAGTGAAAGGCGAATGGAACGAGAGATTTCATAATCTGAAGTCTGTGAGTTCAATCCCAATAGAGGGTAGTGCATTTTTATTTTAATTTTCAATCACACCAGAAAATAAACTTCACTAGAAACCGGTGATGTAGATAGTTGACTGTTTAAAAAAATAATTTTGATTTAAAAAATGTATTTTTTTCATGCTTGATTTATGTGTCCAAAATATGTCACATTTCATTCCATCACTAATTCTCTAGTTCATTAAAATGTAATTCACGAGCAACACCGGGTAGCCCTGCTGATTAAATCTAAAACCTCACGCTTTTTTTTCTGCCTAATACTTCAGTTTTCTTACCCCCCACCCCGAGACTTACCTTCAAATATTTTTCATTTTTGTTTTTTTTCTCTAAAGCGCAAACCATCTTTTCGAAATTCGCCCTATTTTCCCCTGGAATCTTATCTTGATACTTTTTACCGGCTTTTCTTATCACCACACCTGTGATTTTTTTTAGTTTTTTATTTGTTTTATTTTTGTTTGTTTTGTTTTTTTTGTTTTTATTTTGTTTCTATTTTTTTTGTTTTTTCGTTTTTTTGTTTTTTATTTGTTTTCTATTTTTCTAATTGTTTGTTTTTGTTGCTGTTTTTTATTGTTTAGTTTTCGTTTTTATCTGAGAAAAAAAATGAGAAAAAAACGATGCCATCGGTTTTGTTTGTTTATTCTTTTGTTCCTGTTGTTTTTTGGGTTTTTTTTTGTTTTTGTTTTTTTTTGTTTTTTTTTTGTTTTTGTTTTTGTTTTTGTTTTTTGTTTTTTAATTTTATTTCTAATTGTTTTTTTTTGCTGTTTTTTTTATTGTTTTGTTTTCGTTTTGATCTGAGAAAAAAAACAAAAAAAAAAACGATGCCATCGGTTTTACTTATTTATTTTTTTGTTCCTGTTGTTTTTTTGCTTTTTTAAAGTTTTTTTTTTATTTTCTAATTGTTTTTTTTTGCTGTTTTCTTATTGTTTGTTTTCGTTTTTATCTGAGAAAAAAAACGATGCCATCGTTTTTTTTTGTTTATTTTTTTCGTTCCTGATTTTTTTTTTGTATATTTTTATACGTTCTTAATATTTATTTATTTTAATTCAAAAGTATTTAAATAAAAAGTAATATTTTATTTTTTATCGTTTTTGTATATTTAATATTTTTTGTGTATTTGTAAAGATATTTTAATATTAATTTTTGTTCTTGTTTGTTTTGTTTCGTGTTTTTTTTCACTTGCAAGATTTTTATTTGCTTTTGTTTTTTTTGTATTTTTCTGGTAAATTCAAAAATAATTTTTGTATATTTTTATGTTTTTAAATTTATAATTATTTTGTACATTTATTTATTTATTGCATATTATTATTTATTTTCATTGAGTTTTTGTATATTTTTATAGATATTTTATATTTATTTATTCTTCTATATTCATTAATATTTTTTAACCCATTGTATTTTATCTGCTATTTTATTTTTCACTTGTAGCTATGAAAGAGTTCCTGTTCGATGAAGAGTTACTTGTGAAGCAATTGCTGCGTAAACTCCAATCGTAATGCATCTATTGGATTTAATTGTGTCCCCACGTGTGTACAATGTCGTATAGGACTTCTATATTGTAATGGTGTATATTCACCCCCGCCTCATGATCGTCTTTAGTGGCTCCATTCAGGATTCCCACGTGTGGACTGGTGTAGCAAGATCGGAATGCGTGTGTGTAAAAATAATGTTAAAAACGCTATTCCCAACAAAAGGGTTAGAGTAAGCAAGAAAGTTGAAAATTCCATTAAAAAGTTAAAAGATTAGAATTACGTGTAAGGATATGACGCCATATATAGAAAGTCGCCAAGACAACAAGTGGATAAGCTGATAAAATCTTTCTCTTTTTTCCTGAACTGTATTTTTATCCATTTGTTATATGTTATTGCTATAGAATTATTTATATGTAGTCAATAGAAATGTCTGCATAGTGTTTGGCGAATTCCAATGGGTAATCTGGTGTGCATTTTTTGATGGTAAAAATCCTTCGCATCGAATTGTGTGCATGTGCAATTTCTTGTGTTGTTAAACCATTTTATTGTAGAAGTAGTTTTTTCCCCATTGACTCAAGTTCAATCTATTTCTTAATTTTATATTTATTTTTTTAGATATTTTGTTACTTATATTGATTTTTGCAGGATTTAATAATCTTCAAGGCGGTTTATTTGTGAAGTTATCTTAGAGAGAGAGAGAGAGAGAGAGAGAGAGAGAGAGAGAGAGAGAGAGAGAGAGAGAGAGAGAGTAAGAGAGAGAGAGAAAGAGAGAGAGAAAGAGAGAGAGAGAAAGAGAGAGAGAAAGAGAGAGAGAGAGAAAGAGAGAAAGAGAAAGAGAGAGAGAGAAAGAGAGAGAGAGAGAGAAAGAGAGAGAGAAAGAGAGAGAGAGAAAGAGAGAGAGAGAGAAAGAGAGAGAGAGAAAGAGAGTGTGTGTGTGAGACAGAGAGAGAAAGAGAGACAGACAGACAGACAATGAAACAGAGATTGCCTGTTGTTTTATCTTTCAATAAATATCGCACGAAAAACTGTCAAAGGGGAAGATTGGCAGTCGTGGTAGGGAGGTGTGTTTAAAAAGTATTGTTTTCTCAAGACGGTTTATTTGTGAAATTATTTTAGAGAGAGAGAGAGACAGACAGACAACAATTTCCTATTGTTTTATCCTTCAATAAAAGTCTGACAAAAGGAGAAAGGGAGATTGGCGAGAATAAATGAGGAAAAGACACAGATAGATAGATAGATAGATAGATAGATAGGGGGGTCACCTGTTATCCTAATATAATTTCGGAAATTGCGTTCTTTCGCGTCATCCTTCCCCATTCACACTTTTCTTTTGTTCCACTAACGTGGGTTGACGATTCGCTTACGGCAATTAAATCATTTGAAACCTGAGTTTCATGACTTGTTGGTTACTCTTTCGTGGACGTGTCAAGTGGCTTCATCTGGGCCCACGTGTGGACTGCATAGCTATCTTTGGATCCATTCATCGTAGCTGGCTCGAGGCAGATAGAAGACACGTACACGCTGAATATTCACAATGTTAATTTTATTCATCCTGATCATTGACCGTGTGGGATGTGGCGATGGTGAAGTGGAGGACGACGAAGACTGGCGCCCTGGGT
>CAUVYP010001154.1:10057500-10375312 GCA_963556195.1 Sepiola atlantica | reverse complement strand
CAGTTGGAGAAAGACTTGAAAGCGATTACAGTTGGAGAAAGACTTGAAAGCGATTACAGTTGGAGAAAGACTTGAAAGCGATTACAGTTGGAGAAAGACTTGAAAGCGATTACAGTTGGAGAAAGACTTGAAAGCGATTACAGTTGGAGAAAGACTTGAAAGCGATTACAGTTGGAGAAAGACTTGAAAGCGATTACAGTTGGAGAAAGACTTGAAAGCGATTACAGTTGGAGAAAGACTTGAAAGCGATTACAGTTGGAGAAAGACTTGAAAGCGATTACAGTTGGAGAAAGACTTGAAAGCGATTACAGTTGGAGAAAGACTTGAAAGCGATTACAGTTGGAGAAAGACTTGAAAGCGATTACAGTTGGAGAAAGACTTGAAAGCGATTACAGTTGGAGAAAGACTTGAAAGCGATTACAGTTGGAGAAAGACTTGAAAGCGATTACAGTTGGAGAAAGACTTGAAAGCGATTACAGTTGGAGAAAGACTTGAAAGCGATTACAGTTGGAGAAAGACTTGAAAGCGATTACAGTTGGAGAAAGACTTGAAAGCGATTACAGTTGGAGAAAGACTTGAAAGCGATTACAGTTGGAGAAAGACTTGAAAGCGATTACAGTTGGAGAAAGACTTGAAAGCGATTACAGTTGGAGAAAGACTTGAAAGCGATTACAGTTGGAGAAAGACTTGAAAGCGATTACAGTTGGAGAAAGACTTGAAAGCGATTACAGTTGGAGAAAGACTTGAAAGCGATTACAGTTGGAGAAAGACTTGAAAGCGATTACAGTTGGAGAAA
Organism: Sepiola atlantica; assembly: GCA_963556195.1. Classification (NCBI taxonomy): domain Eukaryota; kingdom Metazoa; phylum Mollusca; class Cephalopoda; order Sepiida; family Sepiolidae; genus Sepiola; species Sepiola atlantica. The sequence goes on along the minus strand of CAUVYP010001154.1, from coordinate 10,374,516 downwards.
GACTTGAAAGCGATTACAGTTGGAGAAAGACTTGAAAGCGATTACAGTTGGAGAAAGACTTGAAAGCGATTACAGTTGGAGAAAGACTTGAAAGCGATTACAGTTGGAGAAAGACTTGAAAGCGATTACAGTTGGAGAAAGACTTGAAAGCGATTACAGTTGGAGAAAGACTTGAAAGCGATTACAGTTGGAGAAAGACTTGAAAGCGATTACAGTTGGAGAAAGACTTGAAAGCGATTACAGTTGGAGAAAGACTTGAAAGCGATTACAGTTGGAGAAAGACTTGAAAGCGATTACAGTTGGAGAAAGACTTGAAAGCGATTACAGTTGGAGAAAGACTTGAAAGCGATTACAGTTGGAGAAAGACTTGAAAGCGATTACAGTTGGAGAAAGACTTGAAAGCGATTACAGTTGGAGAAAGACTTGAAAGCGATTACAGTTGGAGAAAGACTTGAAAGCGATTACAGTTGGAGAAAGACTTGAAAGCGATTACAGTTGGAGAAAGACTTGAAAGCGATTACAGTTGGAGAAAGACTTGAAAGCGATTACAGTTGGAGAAAGACTTGAAAGCGATTACAGTTGGAGAAAGACTTGAAAGCGATTACAGTTGGAGAAAGACTTGAAAGCGATTACAGTTGGAGAAAGACTTGAAAGCGATTACAGTTGGAGAAAGACTTGAAAGCGATTACAGTTGGAGAAAGACTTGAAAGCGATTACAGTTGGAGAAAGACTTGAAAGCGATTACAGTTGGAGAAAGACTTGAAAGCGATTACAGTTGGAGAAAGACTTGAAAGCGATTACAGTTGGAGAAAGACTTGAAAGCGATTACAGTTGGAGAAAGACTTGAAAGCGATTACAGTTGGAGAAAGACTTGAAAGCGATTACAGTTGGAGAAAGACTTGAAAGCGATTACAGTTGGAGAAAGACTTGAAAGCGATTACAGTTGGAGAAAGACTTGAAAGCGATTACAGTTGGAGAAAGACTTGAAAGCGATTACAGTTGGAGAAAGACTTGAAAGCGATTACAGTTGGAGAAAGACTTGAAAGCGATTACAGTTGGAGAAAGACTTGAAAGCGATTACAGTTGGAGAAAGACTTGAAAGCGATTACAGTTGGAGAAAGACTTGAAAGCGATTACAGTTGGAGAAAGACTTGAAAGCGATTACAGTTGGAGAAAGACTTGAAAGCGATTACAGTTGGAGAAAGACTTGAAAGCGATTACAGTTGGAGAAAGACTTGAAAGCGATTACAGTTGGAGAAAGACTTGAAAGCGATTACAGTTGGAGAAAGACTTGAAAGCGATTACAGTTGGAGAAAGACTTGAAAGCGATTACAGTTGGAGAAAGACTTGAAAGCGATTACAGTTGGAGAAAGACTTGAAAGCGATTACAGTTGGAGAAAGACTTGAAAGCGATTACAGTTGGAGAAAGACTTGAAAGCGATTACAGTTGGAGAAAGACTTGAAAGCGATTACAGTTGGAGAAAGACTTGAAAGCGATTACAGTTGGAGAAAGACTTGAAAGCGATTACAGTTGGAGAAAGACTTGAAAGCGATTACAGTTGGAGAAAGACTTGAAAGCGATTACAGTTGGAGAAAGACTTGAAAGCGATTACAGTTGGAGAAAGACTTGAAAGCGATTACAGTTGGAGAAAGACTTGAAAGCGATTACAGTTGGAGAAAGACTTGAAAGCGATTACAGTTGGAGAAAGACTTGAAAGCGATTACAGTTGGAGAAAGACTTGAAAGCGATTACAGTTGGAGAAAGACTTGAAAGCGATTACAGTTGGAGAAAGACTTGAAAGCGATTACAGTTGGAGAAAGACTTGAAAGCGATTACAGTTGGAGAAAGACTTGAAAGCGATTACAGTTGGAGAAAGACTTGAAAGCGATTACAGTTGGAGAAAGACTTGAAAGCGATTACAGTTGGAGAAAGACTTGAAAGCGATTACAGTTGGAGAAAGACTTGAAAGCGATTACAGTTGGAGAAAGACTTGAAAGCGATTACAGTTGGAGAAAGACTTGAAAGCGATTACAGTTGGAGAAAGACTTGAAAGCGATTACAGTTGGAGAAAGACTTGAAAGCGATTACAGTTGGAGAAAGACTTGAAAGCGATTACAGTTGGAGAAAGACTTGAAAGCGATTACAGTTGGAGAAAGACTTGAAAGCGATTACAGTTGGAGAAAGACTTGAAAGCGATTACAGTTGGAGAAAGACTTGAAAGCGATTACAGTTGGAGAAAGACTTGAAAGCGATTACAGTTGGAGAAAGACTTGAAAGCGATTACAGTTGGAGAAAGACTTGAAAGCGATTACAGTTGGAGAAAGACTTGAAAGCGATTACAGTTGGAGAAAGACTTGAAAGCGATTACAGTTGGAGAAAGACTTGAAAGCGATTACAGTTGGAGAAAGACTTGAAAGCGATTACAGTTGGAGAAAGACTTGAAAGCGATTACAGTTGGAGAAAGACTTGAAAGCGATTACAGTTGGAGAAAGACTTGAAAGCGATTACAGTTGGAGAAAGACTTGAAAGCGATTACAGTTGGAGAAAGACTTGAAAGCGATTACAGTTGGAGAAAGACTTGAAAGCGATTACAGTTGGAGAAAGACTTGAAAGCGATTACAGTTGGAGAAAGACTTGAAAGCGATTACAGTTGGAGAAAGACTTGAAAGCGATTACAGTTGGAGAAAGACTTGAAAGCGATTACAGTTGGAGAAAGACTTGAAAGCGATTACAGTTGGAGAAAGACTTGAAAGCGATTACAGTTGGAGAAAGACTTGAAAGCGATTACAGTTGGAGAAAGACTTGAAAGCGATTACAGTTGGAGAAAGACTTGAAAGCGATTACAGTTGGAGAAAGACTTGAAAGCGATTACAGTTGGAGAAAGACTTGAAAGCGATTACAGTTGGAGAAAGACTTGAAAGCGATTACAGTTGGAGAAAGACTTGAAAGCGATTACAGTTGGAGAAAGACTTGAAAGCGATTACAGTTGGAGAAAGACTTGAAAGCGATTACAGTTGGAGAAAGACTTGAAAGCGATTACAGTTGGAGAAAGACTTGAAAGCGATTACAGTTGGAGAAAGACTTGAAAGCGATTACAGTTGGAGAAAGACTTGAAAGCGATTACAGTTGGAGAAAGACTTGAAAGCGATTACAGTTGGAGAAAGACTTGAAAGCGATTACAGTTGGAGAAAGACTTGAAAGCGATTACAGTTGGAGAAAGACTTGAAAGCGATTACAGTTGGAGAAAGACTTGAAAGCGATTACAGTTGGAGAAAGACTTGAAAGCGATTACAGTTGGAGAAAGACTTGAAAGCGATTACAGTTGGAGAAAGACTTGAAAGCGATTACAGTTGGAGAAAGACTTGAAAGCGATTACAGTTGGAGAAAGACTTGAAAGCGATTACAGTTGGAGAAAGACTTGAAAGCGATTACAGTTGGAGAAAGACTTGAAAGCGATTACAGTTGGAGAAAGACTTGAAAGCGATTACAGTTGGAGAAAGACTTGAAAGCGATTACAGTTGGAGAAAGACTTGAAAGCGATTACAGTTGGAGAAAGACTTGAAAGCGATTACAGTTGGAGAAAGACTTGAAAGCGATTACAGTTGGAGAAAGACTTGAAAGCGATTACAGTTGGAGAAAGACTTGAAAGCGATTACAGTTGGAGAAAGACTTGAAAGCGATTACAGTTGGAGAAAGACTTGAAAGCGATTACAGTTGGAGAAAGACTTGAAAGCGATTACAGTTGGAGAAAGACTTGAAAGCGATTACAGTTGGAGAAAGACTTGAAAGCGATTACAGTTGGAGAAAGACTTGAAAGCGATTACAGTTGGAGAAAGACTTGAAAGCGATTACAGTTGGAGAAAGACTTGAAAGCGATTACAGTTGGAGAAAGACTTGAAAGCGATTACAGTTGGAGAAAGACTTGAAAGCGATTACAGTTGGAGAAAGACTTGAAAGCGATTACAGTTGGAGAAAGACTTGAAAGCGATTACAGTTGGAGAAAGACTTGAAAGCGATTACAGTTGGAGAAAGACTTGAAAGCGATTACAGTTGGAGAAAGACTTGAAAGCGATTACAGTTGGAGAAAGACTTGAAAGCGATTACAGTTGGAGAAAGACTTGAAAGCGATTACAGTTGGAGAAAGACTTGAAAGCGATTACAGTTGGAGAAAGACTTGAAAGCGATTACAGTTGGAGAAAGACTTGAAAGCGATTACAGTTGGAGAAAGACTTGAAAGCGATTACAGTTGGAGAAAGACTTGAAAGCGATTACAGTTGGAGAAAGACTTGAAAGCGATTACAGTTGGAGAAAGACTTGAAAGCGATTACAGTTGGAGAAAGACTTGAAAGCGATTACAGTTGGAGAAAGACTTGAAAGCGATTACAGTTGGAGAAAGACTTGAAAGCGATTACAGTTGGAGAAAGACTTGAAAGCGATTACAGTTGGAGAAAGACTTGAAAGCGATTACAGTTGGAGAAAGACTTGAAAGCGATTACAGTTGGAGAAAGACTTGAAAGCGATTACAGTTGGAGAAAGACTTGAAAGCGATTACAGTTGGAGAAAGACTTGAAAGCGATTACAGTTGGAGAAAGACTTGAAAGCGATTACAGTTGGAGAAAGACTTGAAAGCGATTACAGTTGGAGAAAGACTTGAAAGCGATTACAGTTGGAGAAAGACTTGAAAGCGATTACAGTTGGAGAAAGACTTGAAAGCGATTACAGTTGGAGAAAGACTTGAAAGCGATTACAGTTGGAGAAAGACTTGAAAGCGATTACAGTTGGAGAAAGACTTGAAAGCGATTACAGTTGGAGAAAGACTTGAAAGCGATTACAGTTGGAGAAAGACTTGAAAGCGATTACAGTTGGAGAAAGACTTGAAAGCGATTACAGTTGGAGAAAGACTTGAAAGCGATTACAGTTGGAGAAAGACTTGAAAGCGATTACAGTTGGAGAAAGACTTGAAAGCGATTACAGTTGGAGAAAGACTTGAAAGCGATTACAGTTGGAGAAAGACTTGAAAGCGATTACAGTTGGAGAAAGACTTGAAAGCGATTACAGTTGGAGAAAGACTTGAAAGCGATTACAGTTGGAGAAAGACTTGAAAGCGATTACAGTTGGAGAAAGACTTGAAAGCGATTACAGTTGGAGAAAGACTTGAAAGCGATTACAGTTGGAGAAAGACTTGAAAGCGATTACAGTTGGAGAAAGACTTGAAAGCGATTACAGTTGGAGAAAGACTTGAAAGCGATTACAGTTGGAGAAAGACTTGAAAGCGATTACAGTTGGAGAAAGACTTGAAAGCGATTACAGTTGGAGAAAGACTTGAAAGCGATTACAGTTGGAGAAAGACTTGAAAGCGATTACAGTTGGAGAAAGACTTGAAAGCGATTACAGTTGGAGAAAGACTTGAAAGCGATTACAGTTGGAGAAAGACTTGAAAGCGATTACAGTTGGAGAAAGACTTGAAAGCGATTACAGTTGGAGAAAGACTTGAAAGCGATTACAGTTGGAGAAAGACTTGAAAGCGATTACAGTTGGAGAAAGACTTGAAAGCGATTACAGTTGGAGAAAGACTTGAAAGCGATTACAGTTGGAGAAAGACTTGAAAGCGATTACAGTTGGAGAAAGACTTGAAAGCGATTACAGTTGGAGAAAGACTTGAAAGCGATTACAGTTGGAGAAAGACTTGAAAGCGATTACAGTTGGAGAAAGACTTGAAAGCGATTACAGTTGGAGAAAGACTTGAAAGCGATTACAGTTGGAGAAAGACTTGAAAGCGATTACAGTTGGAGAAAGACTTGAAAGCGATTACAGTTGGAGAAAGACTTGAAAGCGATTACAGTTGGAGAAAGACTTGAAAGCGATTACAGTTGGAGAAAGACTTGAAAGCGATTACAGTTGGAGAAAGACTTGAAAGCGATTACAGTTGGAGAAAGACTTGAAAGCGATTACAGTTGGAGAAAGACTTGAAAGCGATTACAGTTGGAGAAAGACTTGAAAGCGATTACAGTTGGAGAAAGACTTGAAAGCGATTACAGTTGGAGAAAGACTTGAAAGCGATTACAGTTGGAGAAAGACTTGAAAGCGATTACAGTTGGAGAAAGACTTGAAAGCGATTACAGTTGGAGAAAGACTTGAAAGCGATTACAGTTGGAGAAAGACTTGAAAGCGATTACAGTTGGAGAAAGACTTGAAAGCGATTACAGTTGGAGAAAGACTTGAAAGCGATTACAGTTGGAGAAAGACTTGAAAGCGATTACAGTTGGAGAAAGACTTGAAAGCGATTACAGTTGGAGAAAGACTTGAAAGCGATTACAGTTGGAGAAAGACTTGAAAGCGATTACAGTTGGAGAAAGACTTGAAAGCGATTACAGTTGGAGAAAGACTTGAAAGCGATTACAGTTGAAGAAAGACTTGAAAGCGATTACAGTTGAAGAAAGACTTGAAAGCGATTACAGTTGAAGAAAGACTTGAAAGCGATTACAGTTGAAGAAAGACTTGAAAGCGATTACAGTTGAAGAAAGACTTGAAAGCGATTACAGTTGAAGAAAGACTTGAAAGCGATTACAGTTGAAGAAAGACTTGAAAGCGATTACAGTTGAAGAAAGACTTGAAAGCGATTACAGTTGAAGAAAGACTTGAAAGCGATTACAGTTGAAGAAAGACTTGAAAGCGATTACAGTTGGAGAAAGACTTGAAAGCGATTACAGTTGGAGAAAGACTTGAAAGCGATTACAGTTGGAGAAAGACTTGAAAGCGATTACAGTTGGAGAAAGACTTGAAAGCGATTACAGTTGGAGAAAGACTTGAAAGCGATTACAGTTGGAGAAAGACTTGAAAGCGATTACAGTTGGAGAAAGACTTGAAAGCGATTACAGTTGGAGAAAGACTTGAAAGCGATTACAGTTGGAGAAAGACTTGAAAGCGATTACAGTTGGAGAAAGACTTGAAAGCGATTACAGTTGGAGAAAGACTTGAAAGCGGTTACAGTTGGAGAAAGACTTGAAAGCGATTACAGTTGAAGAAAGACTTGAAAGCGATTACAGTTGAAGAAAGACTTGAAAGCGATTACAGTTGGAGAAAGACTTGAAAGCGATTACAGTTGGAGAAAGACTTGAAAGCGATTACAGTTGAAGAAAGACTTGAAAGCGATTACAGTTGAAGAAAGACTTGAAAGCGATTACAGTTGAAGAAAGACTTGAAAGCGATTACAGTTGAAGGAAGACTTAAAACAAATTACTGTTAAACGAAGATTGAATCTTATTACGACTGAAGGAAGACTTGAAACCGCTTACTGTTAAAGGAAGACATGAAACCGATTATGGTTGACGGAAGACTTGAAACTGATTACAGTTGAAAGAAGATTTGAAATAATTATGGTATTACGAAGACTGTAACGCAATAGTTGTTGATAGAAGACTTGAAAGCAATGACGGTTGAAAGAAGACTTGAGAGCTATGATGGTTTAAGGAAGAAGTAAAAACGGATCAAGGAAAGTATTAAACAATCAAAGTTGAAAGAGTTGTACTTGTAAATATTACAAGATTACAATCTCAGTGGCATGATACTATAGATTATGTTATGGCATGATACTATAGATTATTGAATGGCATGATACTATAGATTATTGAATGGCATGATACTATAGATTATTGAATGGCATGATACTATAGATTATTGAATGGCATGATACTATAGATTATTGAATGGCATGATACTATAGATTAGTAGTGCGATCCTAAGCCAATCCATTATTGAATGGATTCAGAAAGCTGAGTTCATGTGTCAGTGGTGCTTTATGAAGAGAGTTGAGTGGCTGATGCCCATTCATATAACAAGTGGTGCGTTCATGGTCTGCTAGAATTTAAGTGAGGAAAAAAGGGACATTTAGCCTCTATAAGAGAAGCCTTATTTACAACATGTGCCATTCAGGTATTTCAGCCACATTTATCTGCCAAGGAAACACGTGTGGAAAAAGGTGAAACGCATTAGTTGATTGTGAGTGCTTCTGCACATACTGAGCAAGAGAAGAGATTACACTTAGCGGTCCAATGCAGACATGCAGGGTTAGTAAGTGAAAGAACGGTTGTAATTTCGGTCCTGATAATCGTGAAAGACCTGCTTGAGTTTGAGTTCCTGATTAAAATAGATCCAATAAAAGCTTCTAGTAGAGTATCTACCTCAAAGTCAAAAGAGGTGTGATTTCCTGATGAGCCAATTTCTGTATGTGTGGCTGTATGATCACTCGTTGTAATTTCGGTCCTAATAATGGTGAAGGACCTGCTAGTTTTAGTCCCTGATGAAAATATATGCAATAAAAGCTTATGGCAGACGATAGTTTTACACACTAATGAGATATACTTTCTCGAAAATAACATTTTGAAATTTAATATTTTATTATTTAATAACACAAAATGGTGCAACTTCAGAATACGGAAAACCGATAATGAAGACATACTAGTATTATGTATGTGACCATGACGGGACAAAGATATCGTACACCAAACATTACGTAATTTTTTTTTTTCTAACATAGTTCACCCCAAACAAGGCAGACCGCCACTATAGACGTAAGGGGCTACTGAGAAAAAGGGTGAGAGTTTAAGTGGGGGTCAACCTAAATTGGGAGCTGTGCAGTAAGATGTCTGTTTCCATTAGTTTAATAAAGGAGCTTGATGTGTAGGTTGACACAAGATCCTTTGGCCAAAGGAATCCTAGTAGAATCACATGGGAATGCGATCGAAGATGCGTGTTGGATGCAACCAAGATCCGACACATAAACCTCACAGTGTTGGATGTAATTTTAAAATGAGTAAATCTGGCTATACACTGGTAGGCTAAATCCCTACACCTTAAGATCGACTTCTTATGTGTTTACCAATGGCTTACTAGCACGTTGACTAACAAATTTACAACAAGCTCCAAGGCTTCTAGTGAAATGCTTATCAGAAGACAGTTGCAAACCTTTTCAGAACTAGACCAAGAGGTAGACGTTATGCTCGTCAGGTCAAGTCAAAATAAAGCTGATAAGATCACTAGAGTTCCGCGGAGGTGCTGTAGCATGGACGTCGGCACCGGGGTTGCAGAGGGGGCTCAAGCCCCCTCACTTTTTGACTTGCCCCCCCCCCACTTTACGGTCATCAATAATTAAGTTGATATGCATGTGTTTAACCGGCCCTCCCCACTTTCCTAACTGTTCCACCGGCCCAGTGAAAAGAAGAATAAAAGATCCATATACCTTTGTAAAGGTCTTATTCACAAAAGAAGGCTACAACAAAATAAAGTTAAAATGACAAAGCATTTATAGTGGAAACGAAAGAAGTCTGACAGACGAGTTCATTCAGTGGGCGGAGGGGTTAAGACTATTACAGGTGCCTAAAGGCAATTAGGAAGGAAAATGCGCCAGTGTTACAGATATGTTAGGAGTGAAATGGAAAACCTACTTTATCAGGAGGATTACCCCTGATACAACAAAGAGGGCTGTGAAATCTGCAATAGCATCCTGTCGTGAATGTCTGTCAATTGATCCTGCACCAATACCATGGAAGCATAAGAATCTTTAATCATCAAGTGTATGGCTAAGGTTGGGTATGGATGTCACTATGGGGGTTTTCACTACCTAATCTTCATCGATTGTCCAATATCATTAACAAAAATTTGTAATGGATTCCTCTTTTCCAGTTCTTTCACGTTTGTTTGCTTTTCGGGTATTAACATTTATTAAAAGCTCAATGGGTAGTTTGACTGAGGCAGATATTTAATTCAGTAATTTGTGATGAATCTCTGGTCGTCATAGAACTCTCGTCTGTTGATCCCGAAACTGATTGATATGTCGTTTTTAGGAAAATGTTTTGAATATTTGCAAAGACTTGTTCTTAAAAAGATGAAAATACATTGAAATCAAATAATTATTTTTTTCCTTTAATTAGTGGAAATTCTGCAAATATAAAAAATTAAAAGAGGCAGATATTTAATTCAGTAATTTGTGATGAATTGTGCACACAAACAAAATGCAACAAAGGCTGTGCACAAATGCGGATTTTATGTAGACATGATATGTAAGTGCGGAAAAACATGCCAAATATCAAATATATGCATTTTATGAAAGTGAAAATACAAAAATGAGTTCAATCAAATTACTGTGCATAGTTTCACAAAAACAGTAGGCATATTCACCAAAATAATTTTTAATAGTGTTACACTACTTGTTTATGATACGTTTCTTAACACGTTGTGATATGTTCATAGAATGTCAGAATCTCTGGTCGTCGTAGAACTCTCGTCTGTTGATCCCGAAACGGATTGATGTGTCGTTTCTAGGAAAATTTTTTGAATAATTGCAAAGACTTGTTCTTAAAAAGATTGCATTATTTCAAGTACAAGAAAGGCCTATCCGATTTGTCATAGTGTGATTCTTGCGACAAGATGATTCTGTCGCAGTGATAACAATGTAAATATGTGGTATTATTGTATCTGTTGTAGTTTAGTTTTATATTTTACTTTCAAGAGTAAAATAAATCTGCAATAGCATCCTGTCATGAATATCTGTCTATTGATCCTGCACCGATACCATGAAAACATAAGAATCTTTAATCATCAACTATATGGCAAAGATTGGGTATGGATGTCACTTACTATGGGGGTTTTCACTACCTAACCCTCATCGATTGCAGGCCTATAGTGTGATTCTTGTGACAAGATGATTCTGCCGCAGTGATACAGTGTCTCAATTCTGTTTTCTTTGAGAGAGTTCAACTGAAAAAGATTTGACCGACAACAGTACAGCTTTTAGTAGCAAGAGGTTCAGAATGTTTTCTGAAAGTTAGGATGTCTGATTGTGTTTTCCGTGTGCATATTTACCGTCATGAAATGGCATTGCTGAGAGGTCCCATAGATCTATAAAACGGATTGCCACTAGGAAGGGATGAACTGCTGAAAGGTGTTTTATTGGAAGAGTATTATGCTAAAAGACGATTTCCATAGTGTGACGGCTCCAGGAATTGATTGTACAAGTATGAAGTATGGGTGAAAAGCATCAATGAAGCCTTTCTGTTGCTACCAGAAAACAAGCATGAAATTTATAGTACAGGGGACGTTGTGCTGGTAGAGCCCGTCTAAACAGGTACACAAGTTAATGGAGGACAAGAAACTGTGACGAATATGGTCACGGGGGGACATGTATAGGTAAAAGAGTTATTTACTCCTGCATTGAAAGAGTAAACGGGAGTTATCTCCCCCTTATTATTATTTAATAATTTGTGGAAGAGGCCATTTGTTGTTTCTCAGTAAACAGTGACGGACGTTGGAAGGGACATCGTCCATACTTTACACTACTGAGAAAAGGAGACGCATCTACAAATGCTATTCAAAGCTTACGAGTTACTGAACGATTGACAGAGAGACAGAACCTCTTATTGCTTGTATAGGAAATTGTAGTGAGACACAATTTAATAAATTTAAATTGTATTTTTTAAACTATTATCACGAACGATTAATCCACTCACAATATAAGTGGTATTTTCTCGGTGTGTGTGAATTAATTGCCTCGCCATATAAGGGATCTTTACTCGTATCATCGGATGGTGAGCAATTCTGAAGACAGTGGAAATGCAGAGTCAAGCGATGGCGAATTGTGTGCAGGTGATAAATGACGAGGCTGATAGCTTGGTCGATGGTTGCCTTAATTGGTTGAGCGACAGTGACAACAGCAAAGATCAACGTACCTCGATAGAACCACCTAAAGAAGCAACTGAATATGCTATGCCATGTCTCAGGAGACACAGACGTAGGAGGCCGCGGCACAGCTGCTGCGGGTGTGATTACGAGGATTGGGAGGATTGTAATGGACTGAACCAATCCTACCAGCATAAACGACAAAATATAACCTGTGGCATGCATGAAATTTACATAACGTCCAGGTGAACTGCTAAAAAAAATGGATTTGAAAATGAAATCAGAATGAACTGGAAAGTGGCAGGAACGACGGTGGATTGTTAGACGATTGCTCCAAATTTTTCGTTTTGTTTTGTGCGTTTCTTTTCAATATATTGAGTTAGATTCAGAAGTTTTCATAACAGGATCTTCTTTTCAATATATTGAGTTAGATTCAGAAGTTTTCATAACAGGATCTTCTTTTCAATATATTGAGTTAGATTCAGAAGTTTTCATAACAGGATCTTCTTTTCAATATATTGAGTTAGATTCAGAAGTTTTCATAACAGGATCTTCTTTTCAATATATTGAGTTAGATTCAGAAGTTTTCATAACAGGATCTTCTTTTCAATATATTGAGTTAGATTCAGAAGTTTTCATAACAGGATCTTCTTTTCAATATATTGAGTTAGATTCAGAAGTTTTCATAACAGGATCTTCTTTTCAATATATTGAGTTAGATTCAGAAGTTTTCATAACAGGATCTTCTTTTCAATATATTGAGTTAGATTCAGAAGTTTTCATAACAGGATCTTCTTTTCAATATATTGAGTTAGATTCAGAAGTTTTCATAACAGGATCTTCTTTTCAATATATTGAGTTAGATTCAGAAGTTTTCATAACAGGATCTTCTTTTCAATATATTGAGTTAGATTCAGAAGTTTTCATAACAGGATCTTCTTTTCAATATATTGAGTTAGATTCAGAAGTTTTCATAACAGGATCTTCTTTTCAATATATTGAGTTAGATTCAGAAGTTTTCATAACAGGATCTTCTTTTCAATATATTGAGTTAGATTCAGAAGTTTTCATAACAGGATCTTCTTTTCAATATATTGAGTTAGATTCAGAAGTTTTCATAACAGGATCTTCTTTTCAATATATTGAGTTAGATTCAGAAGTTTTCATAACAGGATCTTCTTTTCAATATATTGAGTTAGATTCAGAAGTTTTCATAACAGGATCTTCTTTTCAATATATTGAGTTAGATTCAGAAGTTTTCATAACAGGATCTTCTTTTCAATATATTGAGTTAGATTCAGAAGTTTTCATAACACAATCTTCTTTTCAATATATTGAGTTAGATTCAGAAGTTTTCATAACAGGATCTTCTTTTCAATATATTGAGTTAGATTCAGAAGTTTTCATAACAGGATCTTCTTTTCAATATATTGAGTTAGATTCAGAAGTTTTCATAACAGGATCTTCTTTTCAATATATTGAGTTAGATTCAGAAGTTTTCATAACAGGATCTTCTTTTCAATATATTGAGTTAGATTCAGAAGTTTTCATAACACAATCTTCTTTTCAATATACTGAGTTAGATTCAGAAGTTTTCATAACAGGATCTTCTTTTCAATATATTGAGTTAGATTCAGAAGTTTTCATAACACGATCTTCTTTTCAATATATTGAGTTAGATTCAGAAGTTTTCATAACAGGATCTTCTTTTCAATATATTGAGTTAGATTCAGAAGTTTTCATAACACAATCTTCTTTTCAATATATTGAGTTAGATTCAGAAGTTTTCATAACAGGATCTTCTTTTCAATATATTGAGTTAGATTCAGAAGTTTTCATAACAGGATCTTCTTTTCAATATATTGAGTTAGATTCAGAAGTTTTCATAACAGGATCTTCTTTTCAATATATTGAGTTAGATTCAGAAGTTTTCATAACAGGATCTTCTTTTCAATATATTGAGTTAGATTCAGAAGTTTTCATAACAGGATCTTCTTTTCAATATATTGAGTTAGATTCAGAAGTTTTCATAACAGGATCTTCTTTTCAATATATTGAGTTAGATTCAGAAGTTTTCATAACAGGATCTTCTTTTCAATATATTGAGTTAGATTCAGAAGTTTTCATAACACAATCTTCTTTTCAATATACTGAGTTAGATTCAGAAGTTTTCATAACAGGATCTTCTTTTCAATATATTGAGTTAGATTCAGAAGTTTTCATAACACGATTTTCTTTTCAATATATTGAGTTAGATTCAGAAGTTTTCATAACAGGATCTTCTTTTCAATATATTGAGTTAGATTCAGAAGTTTTCATAACAGGATCTTCTTTTCAATATATTGAGTTAGATTCAGAAGTTTTCATAACAGGATCTTCTTTTCAATATATTGAGTTAGATTCAGAAGTTTTCATAACACAATCTTCTTTTCAATATATTGAGTTAGATTCAGAAGTTTTCATAACAGGATCTTCTTTTCAATATATTGAGTTAGATTCAGAAGTTTTCATAACAGGATCTTCTTTTCAATATATTGAGTTAGATTCAGAAGTTTTCATAACAGGATCTTCTTTTCAATATATTGAGTTAGATTCAGAAGTTTTCATAACAGGATCTTCTTTTCAATATATTGAGTTAGATTCAGAAGTTTTCATAACAGGATCTTCTTTTCAATATATTGAGTTAGATTCAGAAGTTTTCATAACAGGATCTTCTTTTCAATATATTGAGTTAGATTCAGAAGTTTTCATAACAGGATCTTCTTTTCAATATATTGAGTTAGATTCAGAAGTTTTCATAACAGGATCTTCTTTTCAATATATTGAGTTAGATTCAGAAGTTTTCATAACACAATCTTCTTTTCAATATATTGAGTTAGATTCAGAAGTTTTCATAACAGGATCTTCTTTTCAATATATTGAGTTAGATTCAGAAGTTTTCATAACAGGATCTTCTTTTCAATATATTGAGTTAGATTCAGAAGTTTTCATAACAGGATCTTCTTTTCAATATATTGAGTTAGATTCAGAAGTTTTCATAACAGGATCTTCTTTTCAATATATTGAGTTAGATTCAGAAGTTTTCATAACACAATCTTCTTTTCAATATACTGAGTTAGATTCAGAAGTTTTCATAACAGGATCTTCTTTTCAATATATTGAGTTAGATTCAGAAGTTTTCATAACACGATCTTCTTTTCAATATATTGAGTTAGATTCAGAAGTTTTCATAACAGGATCTTCTTTTCAATATATTGAGTTAGATTCAGAAGTTTTCATAACAGGATCTTCTTTTCAATATATTGAGTTAGATTCAGAAGTTTTCATAACAGGATCTTCTTTTCAATATATTGAGTTAGATTCAGAAGTTTTCATAACACAATCTTCTTTTCAATATATTGAGTTAGATTCAGAAGTTTTCATAACAGGATCTTCTTTTCAATATATTGAGTTAGATTCAGAAGTTTTCATAACAGGATCTTCTTTTCAATATATTGAGTTAGATTCAGAAGTTTTCATAACAGGATCTTCTTTTCAATATATTGAGTTAGATTCAGAAGTTTTCATAACAGGATCTTCTTTTCAATATATTGAGTTAGATTCAGAAGTTTTCATAACAGGATCTTCTTTTCAATATACTGAGTTAGATTCAGAAGTTTTCATAACAGGATCTTCTTTTCAATATATTGAGTTAGATTCAGAAGTTTTCATAACAGGATCTTCTTTTCAATATATTGAGTTAGATTCAGAAGTTTTCATAACAGGATCTTCTTTTCAATATATTGAGTTAGATTCAGAAGTTTTCATAACAGGATCTTCTTTTCAATATATTGAGTTAGATTCAGAAGTTTTCATAACACGATCTTCTTTTCAATATACTGAGTTAGATTCAGAAGTTTTCATAACAGGATCTTCTTTTCAATATATTGAGTTAGATTCAGAAGTTTTCATAACACGATCTTCTTTTCAATATATTGAGTTAGATTCAGAAGTTTTCATAACAGGATCTTCTTTTCAATATATTGAGTTAGATTCAGAAGTTTTCATAACACGATCTTCTTTTCAATATATTGAGTTAGATTCAGAAGTTTTCATAACAGGATCTTCTTTTCAATATACTGAGTTAGATTCAGAAGTTTTCATAACAGGATCTTCTTTTCAATATATTGAGTTAGATTCAGAAGTTTTCATAACACGATCTTCTTTTCAATATATTGAGTTAGATTCAGAAGTTTTCATAACAGGATCTTCTTTTCAATATATTGAGTTAGATTCAGAAGTTTTCATAACAGGATCTTCTTTTCAATATATTGAGTTAGATTCAGAAGTTTTCATAACAGGATCTTCTTTTCAATATATTGAGTTGATTCAGAAGTTTTCATAACACGATCTTCTTTTCAATATATTGAGTTAGATTCAGAAGTTTTCATAACACGATCTTCTTTTCAATATACTGAGTTAGATTCAGAAGTTTTTATAACAGGATCTTCTTTTCAATATATTGAGTTAGATTCAGAAGTTTTCATAACAGGATCTTCTTTTCAATATATTGAGTTAGATTCAGAAGTTTTCATAACAGGATCTTCTTTTCAATATATTGAGTTAGATTCAGAAGTTTTCATAACAGGATCTTCTTTTCAATATATTGAGTTAGATTCAGAAGTTTTCATAACAGGATCTTCTTTTCAATATATTGAGTTAGATTCAGAAGTTTTCATAACAGGATCTTCTTTTCAATATATTGAGTTAGATTCAGAAGTTTTCATAACAGGATCTTCTTTTCAATATATTGAGTTAGATTCAGAAGTTTTCATAACAGGATCTTCTTTTCAATATATTGAGTTAGATTCAGAAGTTTTCATAACACAATCTTCTTTTCAATATACTGAGTTAGATTCAGAAGTTTTCATAACAGGATCTTCTTTTCAATATATTGAGTTAGATTCAGAAGTTTTCATAACACGATCTTCTTTTCAATATATTGAGTTAGATTCAGAAGTTTTCATAACAGGATCTTCTTTTCAATATACTGAGTTAGATTCAGAAGTTTTCATAACACGATCTTCTTTTCAATATATTGAGTTAGATTCAGAAGTTTTCATAACAGGATCTTCTTTTCAATATATTGAGTTAGATTCAGAAGTTTTCATAACAGGATCTTCTTTTCAATATATTGAGTTAGATTCAGAAGTTTTCATAACACGATCTTCTTTTCAATATATTGAGTTAGATTCAGAAGTTTTCATAACAGGATCTTCTTTTCAATATATTGAGTTGATTCAGAAGTTTTCATAACACGATCTTCTTTTCAATATATTGAGTTAGATTCAGAAGTTTTCATAACACAATCTTCTTTTCAATATACTGAGTTAGATTCAGAAGTTTTCATAACAGGATCTTCTTTTCAATATATTGAGTTAGATTCAGAAGTTTTCATAACAGGATCTTCTTTTCAATATATTGAGTTAGATTCAGAAGTTTTCATAACAGGATCTTCTTTTAAATATATTGAGTTAGATTCAGAAGTTTTCATAACAGGATCTTCTTTTCAATATATTGAGTTAGATTCAGAAGTTTTCATAACAGGATCTTCTTTTCAATATATTGAGTTAGATTCAGAAGTTTTCATAACAGGATCTTCTTTTCAATATATTGAGTTAGATTCAGAAGTTTTCATAACAGGATTTTCTTTTCAATATATTGAGTTAGATTCAGAAGTTTTCATAACAGGATCTTCTTTTCAAGATATTGAGTTAGATTCAGAAGTTTTCATAACACGATCTTCTTTTCAATATATTGAGTTAGATTCAGAAGTTTTCATAACAGGATCTTCTTTTCAATATATTGAGTTAGATTCAGAAGTTTTCATAACAGGATCTTCTTTTCAATATATTGAGTTAGATTCAGAAGTTTTCATAACAGGATCTTCTTTTCAATATATTGAGTTAGATTCAGAAGTTTTCATAACAGGATCTTCTTTTCAATATATTGAGTTAGATTCAGAAGTTTTCATAACAGGATCTTCTTTTCAATATATTGAGTTAGATTCAGAAGTTTTCATAACAGGATCTTCTTTTCAATATATTGAGTTAGATTCAGAAGTTTTCATAACACAATCTTCTTTTCAATATATTGAGTTAGATTCAGAAGTTTTCATAACAGGATCTTCTTTTCAATATACTGAGTTAGATTCAGAAGTTTTCATAACACGATCTTCTTTTCAATATACTGAGTTAGATTCAGAAGTTTTCATAACACGATCTTCTTTTCAATATATTGAGTTGATTCAGAAGTTTTCATAACAGGATCTTCTTTTCAATATATTGAGTTAAGTTCAGAAGTTTTCATAACAGGATCTTCTTTTCAATATATTGAGTTAGATTCAGAAGTTCTAATAACAGGATCTTCTTTTCAATATATTGAGTTAGATTCAGAAGTTTTCATAACAGGATCTTCTTTTCAATATATTGAGTTAGATTCAGAAGTTTTCATAACAGGATCTTCTTTTCAATATATTGAGTTAGATTCAGAAGTTTTCATAACACAATCTTCTTTTCAATATACTGAGTTAGATTCAGAAGTTTTCATAACAGGATCTTCTTTTCAATATATTGAGTTAGATTCAGAAGTTTTCATAACACGATCTTCTTTTCAATATATTGAGTTGATTCAGAAGTTTTCATAACACGATCTTCTTTTCAATATACTGAGTTAGATTCAGAAGTTTTCATAACACAATCTTCTTTTCAATATACTGAGTTAGATTCAGAAGTTTTCATAACACGATCTTCTTTTCAATATATTGAGTTGATTCAGAAGTTTTCATAACAGGATCTTCTTTTCAATATATTGAGTTAGATTCAGAAGTTTTCATAACACGATCTTCTTTTCAATATATTGAGTTAGATTCAGAGGTTTTCATAACAGGATCTTCTTTTCAATATATTGAGTTAGATTCAGAAGTTTTCATAACAGGATCTTCTTTTCAATATACTGAGTTAGATTCAGAAGTTTTCATAACACAATCTTCTTTTCAATATATTGAGTTGATTCAGAAGTTTTCATAACACAATCTTCTATTCAATATACTGAGTTAGATTCAGAAGTTTTCATAACACGATCTTCTTTTCAATATATTGAGTTGATTCAGAAGTTTTCATAACACAATCTTCTTTTCAATATACTGAGTTAGATTCAGAAGTTTTCATAACACGATCTTCTTTTCAATATACTGAGTTAGATTCAGAAGTTTTCATAACAGGATCTTCTTTTCAATATATTGAGTTGATTCAGAAGTTTTCATAACACAATCTTCTTTTCAATATACTGAGTTAGATTCAGAAGTTTTCATAACACAATCTTCTTTTCAATATACTGAGTTAGATTCAGAAGTTTTCATAACAGGATCTTCTTTTCAATATATTGAGTTGATTCAGAAGTTTTCATAACACGATCTTCTTTTCAATATACTGAGTTAGATTCAGAAGTTTTCATAACACAATCTTCTTTTCAATATACTGAGTTAGATTCAGAAGTTTTCATAACAGGATCTTCTTTTCAATATACTGAGTTAGATTCAGAAGTTTTCATAACAGGATCTTCTTTTCAATATATTGAGTTAGATTCAGAAGTTTTCATAACACGATCTTCTTTGCAATATATTGAGTTAGATTCAGAAGTTTTCATAACAGGATCTTCTTTTCAATATATTGAGTTGATTCAGAAGTTTTCATAACACAATCTTCTTTTCAATATACTGAGTTAGATTCAGAAGTTTTCATAACAGGATCTTCTTTTCAATATATTGAGTTAGATTCAGAAGTTCTCATAACAGGATCTTCTTGGACGAAAACCGAACTGATAAGACGAAAGCTGCTCTTCTGTAATCACATGAAATGGCTTTTTACAAGCGCGTAATCAATACATCGAAACACCCAACGGTTACCCACAACTCTTGCGTTATGATTCTGAAGATCTCCATAAATCAAGTTATCTTTCAATTTTGCATGTTAGCTGATGTTTGAGGGCCTTAAAACATAAATGATGTATCAAATTAGAGTTTAATTTGTTCAATGAAAGAAAGAACAGAGAAAGTGTCATGGTGCTTTCATCCTGGAAACAATAGCACAACTCCAAACAATATAATCATTTGAATTTGCTTGCCTTCAAATAAAGGACAAGTTTGACACAAAGTCGGTTTTTAATGTGAAAGATATCCATCTAACCATGAATTCCTTCAGTGGAAAAGCATTTCTCCTTTTCTGATTGAAGACGGAACAGGTACTACTCTTTTATACTTTTAGTCCGAATGCCTGGAATTATGACTTCAATCTCACCACAAATAATATTTTGAAAAAGAAAAAAAGATTTTTTAATTCTTAAGAGGGCTTTCTATTTGCTATCAAAATGTAATCAAAACAGCACCCCATTGTTGTTATATATATATATATATATATATATATATATATATACGGCACAATCCCGTTGACACACCGGTTCCCGTTAGATCACTGAAGTTAAGCGGCGTTGAGCCTGGCCAGTACTAAATGGGTGACCATTTGGGAATACCAGGTGCTGTATGTGCTCTCTGCTTATCTCGGCATTGTTTCCAGTCGTCTTGTACTATACTTGCCATTTGAATCAAGCAATGCCGACTCAGGAGAGCGGTTGTTAGGGATTGCGCAACCCTGGCAATTTCAAATTCATGCGTGGGCAGCCCCTAGTGGGGCACTCATACATCGAAATATCGACGGGAGAGTCTATCATTTATATATATATATATATATATATATATATATATGTATAAATGACAAAAATTGTCATAAAAATAAACATACAGTGAGCATTTTTCTTTAATAATTTTTTCATGTTGAAAAGCTGCCTCGTTTGATTTTGACGCCAGTTCACTTTTATTTGGTTTTTCTTTCAGATTGTTTACATATTTTTGCGTCGGCAAAAGTCGGTTTTGTCTGGTTCAAAAGCTGTAACAGTACCAATTTCTGCTAACGCTAACTGCGAATATCAAACCGAATTCAAAGGAAGAAAATAATTAGAATTTGGTATATTCAGATTACTGTTCTCATCTTGGGTGTTTTTATCACAACGTTTCGGCCGATGTAACCTCCGACCTTCTCCAGGTGTACCTTGTCGATCTCAGGAATCTGGACGGAATTTCGAACAGATTCCTTTATTAACTCCACGGGGGTAGCATGCTCTGGGAAGAAGTTTTCAGTAATTCGAAATTCTTTGTATCGCCCGCACTGAGGATTGAACCTTCAACCTTCAGATGACTGTCACTTAGAACCACTGGCGTAGCTAGGGGGGGGGGGGGAGTGGGGGGCGGGCCGCCCCGGGCGGCACACCTGAGGGGGCGGCATTTTGAGAGGGTAAAAATAGAAAGTAGAGAAAAAAATTAAAAAAAACAAAAGTTAACAAAAAATATGAAATTTTATACTATAATTTTATATAATAATAAATTTAAATGAGAACATTTGAAAACCTGAAAATGTTATGAAATGATAAAATCATTTTTATTTACTTTTTTGTCGTTGTTGTTAAAGTCCGAATTTTCGCCAAATAACATGGATGTATCAAGGAGAGAATAGTCCGATGTAGTTTTCTTTTCTTTGTCTTCATAATGTTATTATTAAGAGGGCGAGCCCTCCGAAGAGAAAAAACGTCTTGTATCGGTGCTTTTTTAAATCCGTGTGTGTAATCGCTCGGTTTTCAGAAATTTGTTGTTGTTAATAACGTTTCAACTCTTTTAAAAATAGTTTTAATATATTTTAAACAAATGTATTTATGAATGGCAAATAAGGCTATAAATTTATTTTTGTGAGAGAACTGTCGCAAGGCATCAAGTCGGTTGAAAATTTACAAACAGATTTTTCGCAAGGTATGAAAATTAAGAATAATGTTAACTTAATAATAATGGACCAGTTTTCCTACCTAGCAAAAAATTTTCCATGGACGAATTATCCATGGGCGAATTATCCATGGACGAATTTTCCGGGCACCCAAATGCCGGGGGGGGGGGCGGCAAATTTTACCTCCGCCCCGGGCGGCAAAAGGTCTAGCTACGCCACTGCTTAGACCTGAATTTTACTTAGTACTATATCCACTGCGCCATGCAACAACTCATGATGCAGTGAATATAGTACTAACACCCAAGATGAGAACAGTAGTCCGAATATACCAAATTCAACAAATTATCAACCCTCATCTAAAAAATTCCGAACCACAATAATTAGCTGTTTTCCCTGTCGTTTGAACACAAACAAAAGAAAAGGTAAATTATGTTCTAGAAAAAGCAGTTGTACTAATCCACCATGTATTTGTTTAAAATAAATATTTGGTGCTTGTACAGATTAGCGTACATATTAAAAAACGCTGAAAATCGGAGTTCAAATTAAATTAATCAGAAAACTCTTTGAAATAATTATGTATCAAGCAAAAATAGGTTTGTACACCAAAAATTAGCAAAAACTATCGAGTAGAATTGTAATAAAAAAATAAAAATCCGTTATATCGTTTAATCGGGTTCGGCCATTGATTCGAGCGAAAAACACGAAATTCAGGAGGAGATAACTCAGTCTGTCAACAAGTAATAAATTAATGGCATTCACCAAAATACGATGAAACAGATTTTTATTTTTAATTAAAATTCTACTCGATCATTTTTCCTATTTTTTGGTGAGGATTTTTTTTTTGTGGTATTGATAATTTAATACGGACGCTTCTCTGTACAAGCACCGAATACTTTCCTATAAATACTGACATTTTCCATAAAATCCCGTCATGTTTATTTTTGTGATGTTTTTAGTAGCGAGGAGGAGGAGGGGGCATTATTATCGCCTGCAAGTCTTCCATTAACGCTTGGTGGTTTCGTCTCGGCAACTCTCGGGCGCTTCCGCGACCTGTCCGATCGTTGTCGTTGTGATGTTTTCAGTAGCAAGGGAATGGCATTTTAACTGAATAACTTCCGTCTCCAAATCATTTTTTTAATGTATTTTACTAAGAGTTAAAGTTGAGGTACGTAATAATTAAACTACGTCCATGCGATGGGTTTCAATGTCAACATCGTCCCCAGGGGACTGGAAAACAGAAAATATAAACACAAAGAAACTATAAAAACACAAAAGAATTCGGATATCTTTTACGAGGCTCAGCAGAGTAAAAACGCTAAAAAAAACAAATATACAACAAATAAAAGTAACTGTCGTCGATAAAAGTTAATTTAAAACTGACCTGTGATATTTGTTTGTATTTTTAAACCGTTCCAACTGCTATTTATTAGAAATCAATAGTTTTGTCACACGAACTTGCAAATACAAAATGGCGCTTGCTCGTAAGAGAGTAAGTACAAGACGCCATTTTGTCTAGAAAAAGTACGAGTTAAAAATGAACAAGAATTTTTCTTTTACATCTAATAAAAACCCATTTATAGTACGTAAAAATACAAACAAATATCATAGGTAAGTAGACAAATATCTCTTCTCGACGTAGGTTAAACTCACTTGTTGCATATTTATTCTTATAACCCCGTTCTCGTTAGTTTTTTGGACCCTGTTCGCGCCTCTGCTGAGCGTCGTAACATATACCCAAAGTAAGAAACAAAAACCAACAGATAATAGACGATTCTATGAAATTAGGTTTTTTAACTATCCTCCCCCCCCCCCAACCAAAAATGCACCAGTCCGACCCTGCTCCGTTGGGTTTCATATTCCTCCATCCATCCTGAAGGTCTCACCCACTCAATATATTTTTTAAAGTAACAAAAAACAACCGATAGGAGACAATTCGGTCAAATTACCGATGTTCGTTTACATGCCAACTTGGAACAATGACTCATAAAGAAACTTAATGATTTGGACGCGTCCCTGTAGTAAAAAAGACCCCCCCCCCCCAAAAAAGCAATAAAATTCAAGTAATACTTACTTTTTGTTTGACAATGTGTGTTAATTAAAACAAGACGAGTTTGATGGGTCAACATTTAAGATGGCGACCGGAAAGAAGGTTCGCAGAAAATTGACTTTTTTTATTTCAGATTTTTGCTAAATGTAAAATATATTTTTACATTAACACAAAAAAACTGTTTTTTTAAAGCTCACTTTAGACGTTCAAATAAAACAATTAATTAAATAAATTAAGAAATTTATGAATAAATAAATTAATAAAATAAATTAATAAAATAAATTTATAAATTTGTAAAATAAATTAATAAAATAAATTAATAAAATAAATTTATAAATTTGTAAAATAAATTAATAAAATAAATTAATAAAATAAATTTATAAATTTGTAAAATAAATTAATAAAATAAATTAATAAAATAAATTTATAAATTTGTAAAATAAATTAATAGATTAATAAAATAAATTAATAAAATAAATTAATAAAATAAATTAATAAAAATAATAAAAATAATAAAATACATGAATAAACATACATTACTAAAATAAATTAATGACCAAAATTAATAAATTAATAAAATAGATAAATAAAAATAATAAATCAATAAAATAAATCAATAAAATAAATAAAATAAATAAATAAAATAAATTAATAAAAATTATAAATTAATAAAATAAATTAATAAACTAATGAATAAATTAATAAAATAAACTAATAAATTAATAACCAAATAAATTAATTAAACTAATAAATTAATAAAATTAATTAATACTACATGTTGATGTAAAATGTAACAAAATTACATTTTTTTTAATAAAAAAATTACTTTTTCGTATAAATGAAAACAGTAATGTTACTTTACACACCAGATTTTTGAAATGTAATGGCCGATAATTCAAGCTTTTGGAACATTAATAAGTAAAAATAAATATTAAGCGATTAAAAATGTATACTTTGAATTTCACGTGATCAGTTCATCCATGGACCTCCTATCTTGTCTTTGCAGACCCCCTGTTATCTGCAGACCACAGTTTGAAAACCCCTGATTTAAATTAAACATTTCGAAACAGGGACGATCTGTTTAAGGAATACGGTGGGCTCCCTCTACCGTGCTAGTAAACTTCTCACACCTGACAGTGTCCTATATCTCTACAAAGCCACCATCCGCCCATGCATGGAGTATTGTTGTCACATCTGGGCTGGTGCATCATCCACTAGTCTCTCCCTCTTAGACGAGGTCCAAAAAAGAGTCGCCTCATTATAAACCAAGCTCAAGCCTTTGTCTCATCGCCGCAATGTTGCAAAGAAGGTGGGCTCCCCTTACCGTGCTAGAAAACTTCTCACACCTGTCATTATCCTATATCTCTACAAAGCCACCATCCGCACATGAATGAAGTATTGTTGTCACATCTGGGCTGGTGCATTATCCACTAGTCTCTCCCTCTTAGACAAGGTCCCAAAAAAGAGTCGCCAACTTGAGAAGTCCTTCACTATCCACCAAGCTCCAGCCTCTGTCCCATCGCCACAATTTTGCATCCTTGTGCTTGTTTTACAAGTACTTCAATGGATTGTGCTCTGATGAGTGTGCTGTTCTGGTACCCCTACGATGTAAATTCACTAGACCAACCCGACAATCTGCCAAATCCACACTATTCACTGTGGAGGGCCCCAGATGCCGAAGAGCTTTTTACTCCAAAAGCTACTTTCCTCGTGCTGCTAGACTCTTGAACTCCCTCCCTGTTCCCTGTTTTCCTGACAATACTGACATGCAGAAATTTAAAACTATAATGTAAACAGACATCTCGCTGCACAGCTCCCAATTTAGGTTGATACCCCCCCCCCCTTCCAAAAAAA
The DNA here is from genome assembly GCA_963556195.1 of Sepiola atlantica. NCBI lineage: Eukaryota > Metazoa > Mollusca > Cephalopoda > Sepiida > Sepiolidae > Sepiola > Sepiola atlantica. The sequence continues at coordinate 10,349,075 of CAUVYP010001154.1, read as the reverse complement.
ACTCACCCTTTGTCTCAGTAGCTCCTTATGTCGACAATTGTGACCTGCCTTGTTTGGGGTGAACTATGTTAAAAAAACTACGGATAAAATTATTATTTTATTTATCGAAATATGATAAGGCCGATGTTTTTGGTGAATATTACGCGCAAAATTATTATTATTCACGAAAAAAATGACAAAAATGAGTAATAATTATAATTGTCTTGGCTTTATTTGTGGAAATGCCTCGAGTCTTCTCTCGGCCTGCCAAGCCAGCCGGACATTCGAAGAAAACTATTGACTGTGATACAATTATATATAAGGAATCAGGATTTCTTTATATTGAACTAAACAATGTCCAAGTGACGAATAAGGGATTTATTAATTATTTATTGAATTATTAATCTTATAGTTTACTTTTTCACCGAATGGATCAGTGTAATATATTTGTTTCTTATTTTTTATTTGTGATTGAATAAATAAAATATTTTGGCGAACCTTTACTTTAGGGTACAAAACTCATAGCATTTTCAAAATTTTTCAGCCGAGGACTTTTAAAACCATAGTGAATCATATTCCATAAAAGAAATTTAACAAATGTTAATATTTAGATTTTAGAGAAGGGATCACTTTGATATATAAATCTAACGTAAATTGACCACTCACTTCTTGGCCAAGTTGAGGGTAAAAAAGCCCATAGCACTGTTTAAAATTTATATTTTGGGAAAAAAATGTTTACATTCGTTTTTATTCGGACTACTATTCTCATCTTGATTGTTATATTCACAACGTTTCGACATATGTAACCTTCTTCAGGTACATCTTTTATAACTTGGGGACCTGTACGGAATCTCTAACCGAACAGTCAACCCTTTATTTAATCAATGCGAGTAGATTGTTCGCATTCCGTCAACATGACCCCATGGCATAACGATTAAGAATGTCAGTTAATCAGTAGGTCTAAGTAACCATCTTTTGAGGGGGTTGAAGGTTCAATCCTTACGACAGGCAATACGAATTAAGAATAACATCAATTAGCACTAGGACTTCTACTTAATCATGGCTGGCAGAATGAGAACAATCTACCTCTATGGATTAAATAAAAGGTTCAGTTGGAAATTCTGTTTGTGTTACCAAGTTCGACTAGAAGGTTCCTGAATTCCTGAAGAAGATCGGGGGTTGCATCGGCCGAATTGTTGTCAAAAATGTTTTTTGATATCGAACAACTCTTTGATTCCAAAAGTCATTTTCTGAATTTTTTCCAAAAATATAAATTTTAGACACTGCTATGAGCTTTTTTACCCTGAACTTGGCCAAGAAATGGGTGGTCGATTTACGTTAGATTTATATAGGAAAGCGATCCCCCCTCTAAAATCTAAAATAATTATAATAAAAAAATGTAATTTTTTATGGAATATGATTCACTATGGTTCTAAGAGTCATCGGCTGACAAAAATTTCCAAAAAGGTTAAATTTTGAAAATGCTACGAGTTTTTAACCCTAAAGTAAATGTTCGCCAATATTTTTTATTAACAGTGAAAAATTATAAAATAATAAAATGTAAAACTATAATTGTTATAATAGGTTAAATCGATCGATCTGTCGCGAGCAGAAAACGATGGCGGTTCACATTCTGTTCCTGATATTAAAGATTACCGGTTCAGATTAAAAATAAATGACCAAATCATAGAAAAGTTTTGTAGTGTTTACAGACCGATCGCTGAAAGAGGACACAGGCTAAAAGGTCACAGCAGAAACAAAGAAGATAGTACAAACAAAAATGAACACTTGAAAAGTAAAGGTTGTGTTTACCGAACCATAGCTACAACACTTTGCATTGGAGTAAAGTTAGTTGGGTGACGTTACTGGAAACTGGCAGGGGTTATGTCACTAAGACCAGGAAGGCTGTAGTGGCGTCAATGAAAACAGCAGAGAAGACGTATCACAAGCTTAAATCTGTACGTCTGACGTATAGATGTAGTCGTCATAAACATAGACCTATTTTCTCTCTCTGAAAAATATACCCTTTAAGTGATTTGGTTACACACTGCATGGCGCTTGGCTAAGATCAAAGTGTAGTATCTGTTCCGATGGATACTGCACTCCATACTGGTGTTGTCTTGGCCTTCAGGTCTTGATTTACGCCGGTCAATGGGTCTGTCCTGTGCAGTTCTGGAAGGTCCACCTTCCCAGGCTTTGCCTCCCCTTTTTGGGGAGGAGTAAGTTTATTGCTTACTGTCTGAGACACCTCTACCAGGGAATGCCGACGGGACTGCCCAGGCAGTTTTTAAACCCCACTTTCCCGACCCGACCTTGGGTTACATCTTACTTGTGGGAGTAAGATAAAAACTGGCCTTGTGCCTAACTCCTGGAGAGGAGTAAATCAATACACACTGCATGGCACACTGATTCCTTCTGTATGCTGAAGAACTGCTTCGGCTACTTTGGGAACCACGGTTTGTTAGCAGAGAGACTCCTGCAGGCCACGAGGAAACATGACTACATTCTCTCTCCTGCCCCCCTCGATAAACTGGACGCTCACAGCAACTACTTAAAAAAACCCACATATTTCACCCCGAACAAGGCAGGCCGCCACTGTAGACGTAAGGGGCTACTGAGAATTAGGGTGTACGCTTTGTGTGTCATCCTAAGTTGGGAGCTGTGCAGCGAGATGTCTGTTTACATTAGTTTAAAACCTCTGCATGTCGGTACAGTCGGGGAAACAGGGAGCAGAGAGGGAGTTCCAGCGGCCGGCAGCACGAGGAAATAAACTATTAGAGTAGAAAGCTCTCCGGCATCTGGGGAATTCCACAGTGAATAGATAGGATTTAGCTGATTGTCGAGTTCTTCTAGTGAATTTACGTCAAGGGGGCACCAGAGTAGCCAGTTCATCGGAGCACAATCCATTGAAGTACTTGTAAAACAAGCACAAGGATGCAACATTGCAGCGATGGGACAGGGGCTGGAGCTTGGTGGATAGTGACAAACCTATTAAGTTGGCGACTCTTTTTGTTAACCTTGTCTAAGAGGGAGAGACAAGTGGATGATGCACCAGCCCAGATGTGGCAAATATACTCCATGCATGTGAGGATTGTGGCTTTGTAAAAATACAGGATAATGTCAGGTGTGAGGAGTTTACTAGCACGGTATAGGGAGCCCACATTCTTTGCTGCAGCCTTGACAATGTCTTCAATGTATTTGTTTTAATTCATGTTACCTGTGAAGGTTAGGTTGAGGAGTTTGAATGTCTCAGGTAAAGTGTTATTTGCCATGGCAATCGGTGGTTGAAGAGGTTTCTTGTAGTTGTTGAAGGAAAGTAGCTTTGTTTTTGCGGCATTAAATGTTACCAACCATTTATAAACCCAATCCACTACAGCCTGGAGGTCATTTTCTAAGGATTCAGCTATTGCCTCGGATATGCCCTCATGATGAGAGTAAAGCGTGGTGTCGTCAGCAAATATACTTATCTCAGACTCAGATCAAGATCAATAGAGGTCCAAGAATAGATCCCTGGGGTACACCAGCATTTATGCCATGTTGGTTAGATGAAGTGCTATTGCCCTGTAATACTATATGATCGTATTTTAGAAGCCCTGGTGAAAAGAGGTGAAAAGGTGAAAAATTCACCAAAACTAGACTAATTATTGTATTTCGGTATTAGAATCGTTAAAAGATGATCTTTCTTTAACTGAACTCAAAATTTAAAAGGCAACAGTTTTTTTGTGTGGTAGGTTTTTTTTTAGGACACCCCCTAACTAATTAATACTTGCAAAAATGTGGAAAAAAACAAGTGTTTTTTACAGGGTATTGAGTCTCGGCACCTGAAATTAAATTATGCGCTTGCACAAAATCAACAATTTTGCAATTATCCCCGAATAAATGCAAGAACTCTTCAAAGTTTAATCGGTTTACGTCCATTTCGTGAAAAAGTAATTAACCCAATATTAGTTATCTCCCCCAAAATCAAATTTCTTTCCGTCGATCACGATTTCTCCCGAAGAGGAGTCGGCAGTTTCCGCTGCCATCGATCGAAACAGTGGCCTCGTCTCTGCAGAAGCATCGAAAATATAGTAAAAATTTGGAATAAATTTAGGGGGTGATTTGAATGAAACTTTTTAATTAGTCTAAAATTGTATATTTTATCTCGAAATAAAATTCTAATTCATTTTTTTAAACTTAAAATTCGAATTTTAACTACGGCCGTCGTAATATAATGCAATGCCTTATCTTTGAAGCCATGATAGATTAAGAAAAAATGTGTTTCGCTTAAAAAAGGAAAATACGTTTGAAAAAATGAACAAAGTAACAATGATTTCTAAATGAATGAATAATCCTTAGGAGAGTAGCCGTGTTTTTGGTAGTGAATAACATCACAATAGCAGAAACAATTTAAATATGATTTCCAAGTAAATGAATAATCGATGCTGTATATGAATCCTGATTAAAGACACACGCATGCGTATTACTGCATGGTTAACTTCCGGTCTTGATTGATCGTGAGTCTATGAACCACAACCAATGACACCAGCAGAAAATCTCGACTCACTCCTATAACGACGGCATAAGTACTTAAAAACAAGGCAACCTGATAAATAAAATGGCTGAAGTCGTGAAAAAATTAAGATTTCGGAAAATTTCGTTTTTCATCTTTCAACTTCGGTCCATTTTTACATACAATATCAGATCCATTGTACGGATGTGCAGAAGTGATACAAAATTATAGTTATCGTTCTTAGCTATTTCGTTCATATAAAAGTGGATCAATCAAGGACGTCAACATTTTGTTGATTGTTGCAGCACAAAGTACATTAACTCAGCTCTAGTATAACAATAAATAAATAAATAAAACATAGCATTCGCCATGTTACTTTAGACAAACCGCCATATTGTTTAATACAAATTCAACTTGTTGAAGAAATAAATTGCAACAAAAAAAATGCAACCGGATAGTCAGTATGAGTCCTTTCTGGGGCAATACTTATAGTATAATATAGAGGCTATGTGTTCGCAACGTGTACTTAGGCTTAGCTATGACTTGATTCGATTGTCAGCAGAGGCTAGGGACATGGGGGGGGGGGACAAGGTGAGAATATTCTATCGGAAGCTGTCCCATTGGAAGTTAACACTAGTAAATACTTCTTCAACAGCATAAGGTGGGGGAATTTGGAAACATATAAATGAATAGTAAATAATAAATCCGCCATATTGTTTAATACAAATTCAAAGTGTTGAAGAAATAAATTGCAAAAAAAAAATGCTCTCTGCATAGAAACCGTTATCAAGCCTAAAACATGGATAGGAGGATGGAAGGTACAAACTTGCAACCGGATAGTCAGTATGAGTCGTTTCTGGGGCAATACTTAGTGTATAATATAGAGGCGATGAGTCAGAGCCTTGGGACATAGGGGGGGGGGGGGACAAGGTGAGAATATTCTATCGGAAGCTGTCCCATTGGAAGTTAACACTAGTAAATACTTCTTCAACAGCGTAAGGTGGGGGAATTTGGAAACATATAAATGAATAGTAAATAATAAATCCGCCATATTGTTTAATACAAATTCAAAGTGTTGAAGAAATAAATTGCAAAATAAAAAATGCTCTCTGCATAGAAACCGTTATCAAGCCTAAAACATGGATAGGAGGATGGAAGGTACAAACTTGCAACCGGATAGTCAGTATGAGTCGTTTCTGGGGCAATACTTAGTGTATAATATAGAGGCGATGAGTCAGAGCCTTGGGACATACGGGGGGGGGCAAGGTGAGAATATTCTATCGGAAGCTGTCCCATTGGAAGTTAACACTAGTAAATACTTCTTCAACAGCGTAGGGTGGGGGAATTTGGAAACATATAAATGAATAGTAAATAATAAATCCGCCATATTGTTTAATACAAATTCAAAGTGTTGAAGAAATAAATTGCAAAAAAAAAAATGCTCTCTGCATAGAAACCGTTATCAAGCCTAAAACATGGCTAGGAGGATGGAAGGTACAAACTTGCAACCGGATAGTCAGTATGAGTCGTTTCTGGGGCAATACTTAGTGTATAATATAGAGGCGATGAGTCAGAGCCTTGGGACATAGGGGGGAGGCAAGGTGAGAATATTCTATCGGAAGCTGTCCCACTAGTAAATACTTCTTCAACAGCGTAAGGTGGGGGAATTTGGAAACATATAAATGAATAGTAAATAATAAATCACAATTATTCATGGAAATGGGTATATTATACAAAAAGCAATGGGAATCTCCGGTAATTTATGGATGGCATTAAAATGAAACTTGCAACTCTGAAGAACCAGAGTCATATACTTATTTCCAGGAATCCCTTAAACATGATCTTTCAAGCATTCCGATAATTCTGCAATAAAAAAAATAGCCATATACAGCTCTACGGGGGGTGGGGGAGAGAAATAGGGTAGAGGAAGGGGGACAGAAGAAATTGCAGTAAATATAGCTAAAAACTTCTGAAATAATGAACCAACATAGATTGCAATTAGATTGGAATTAGTATTAATAATTAAATAATTAAAATTAAATAAAGATATATATATATATATAATTTCTTTTTTATCTTTTTATTTCTTTTTTTATTTCTTATGTTTTAATTTGAAATTTTATTTTAATTTTAATTTTATTTTCATTTATTTTTTAATTCATTATTTTATTCCCTTTAATCTTATATTATCATATCTCTCCAAATCTCCTCCGGTTTTAAATCTCAACAGTTTCATTACACTAAATTTAAATTCAAACAGACATACATAACACACTGAGCAAATAACGCGTCCCAACGAGAGTGTCATGTGACTTCACATTTCCAAAACAGATGACAACAGAAGCTGAAGAGAGCCGGATGGCTAAGACTTTCCGAGCTTGAAACCGACGGTACGAATGTTGTACTAATTTTTCTGTACCAAAATAAATAAATTATATATATATATATATATATATATATGGAACCTGATGAGCTCTAGTTCGGAATTATAAATAAACATCGTTTAATTATTGGGGCGTCCTAAGTAGGGCTAGGGGGTATGATTGCATATTTTGGGTTTGTTCGGTGTTTGGTTTGTTTTCCTGTCCCTGCATGGCATAGCTTCCTACCATGACACTAGTAATGGGATATGGCAAAGATTTACTAATCCTCCCCTTCCCTGTGTGTGGGTGTGATGGTATTATCTTTATCATCATTGATCTGCACTATAATGGAATCATTTGTAATTTAATAAAATAATATTTCCCAAGTATGTTAAAAGCCGTCCTAACAACTAACGACAATATCTTTAAAGTAATAACTAGACTTATGAAAACTATTTGTATTAATATTTCTGTTTTTGGTATATATATAGAAATTTCGAAATTTATTTCAGTATAATTAGGAACTTTGGTGCTTATGCTGATGAGCGGCCGTATGAAAAATTATTTTTATATAAAAACAATAATATATACTTATTAAGCATTATATTCTTATTCACTGTAAAAAAAAGTAGAAAAAATTATCCACTAGAACTTTAATTACAGGTATTTTTTCATTCTGCGTATCATAACAGCGACTCGTTAAGTAAGCGTCCATCTTGTTTTTTAAAAAGATTCCAAGGGCAGATAACTGAAATCTTCTTAAGAAACAAGATGGAGGCTTACTGAACGAATCGCTGTTATGATACGCAGAATGGAAAAATACTTGTAATTAAAGTTCTAGTGGATAATTTTTTCTACTTTTTTGTAGTGAGTAAGAAGATAATGCTGAATAAGTATGTGATATTGTTTTTATAAAAAAATGATTTTTAATATGGCCGCTCATCAGCATAAGCACCGGAACTTTTGCACAGTTATATGTAACTGTATCAGCATAAAAACAATAGCATGATCTTCTCGTCATTACAGGGAATAAAATAAAATAGCGTTTCCCCAGAATTATTAAAATCGGTCCCAGACATTGGAAATTATTTTTAATATGGAAACTGGATATTTGAAAACAATATTCTGTATTAATATGTTTTATTTATGGTATATATACGATCTCTCAAGGTGTTTTCTACGGAACTGGGATCACTCACCCAATCCTATGTATACTGCGGACAGGAATAGATCAACTCTACAAATAAATAAAAAAATAAGAAATACCAACATGGATGCTATCATCATTAAATTAAATTAAATTAAATTAAATTAAATAAAATTAAGTTAAGTTAAATTAAATTAAATTAGATTAAATTAAATTAAATAAAATAAAATAAAATAAAATAAAATAAAATAATGTTTGTCTGGAATGAAAAAAATAATTTAAAAAGCCATCCATGCCATCATGGATTCAATTTAAAAAAAAATAGAAACATGGTTCTTGAAAATAGTATTTTGTATAGAAAGTTTATTTTTTAGTATATATTTGATTTCTCAAAATGTCTTCGTCAGAGCTAGGATCTTTTGGCCTCGATGTATGTCTATTGCGAAACGGAAGGGTTCGACCATGGAAATAATAATAATAAAGTCTCCCGTCATTTAACAGGTTAGACCGATATTTTCCCAAAAGTGTTAAAAACAGCCTTAAAATGGAAACTAGATTTTTGAAAGCGCTATTCTATAGTAATATTTTATTTATGGTATATATATACGATTTCTTCAGGATGTTTTATCCACAACTAGGATTATTTGCACCGACATAAGTATAATTCGAGAGCGTATGAATCACCTCTAAAAATAGAAACAACAAGGCTTAAATAAGAATAAAACGATGGTTTCCTGGGAGGAAAAATCGAGCCCAGCCAGAAATAGTTTAAGATAGAAATCAGTTCTTGAAAACAGTGTTGTGTATTAGTTTCTTGTTTTTTAGTATATGTATTTCTTTGAGTTGGTTTTCTGTTGAACTCGGGTTATCTGTCCCGTTGAGCGTACACTCAGAGTAAAATACAAGTGAGAGATAGTTTAACAGTCATAAATTTTTCAAAAAGGTGTGATAAACATAAGTGAACTCCAGAAAATCTTTTATTTAAAAAAAATTATTTTCTGTTTTAGTTCTTCATGTTTTGCGAAGTGTTTGTGTTTGTTTTCATTTTAAGCAATAGACATTTGATATATTTTTTTTGCGATACGCCTCGCTGCGCATAAGGAAACTTATGGCCGGGGATAGGTCTTGGACAAAGGGTTAAACCCAGGTGAGGTGCCCCGACCAAAGGTTGTGGGAGAGATGCCTTTATAGCAGCATGTCATTCTCACGTGTGGATTGTTCGAAGTGGTTCGACCGCATGTGTATAAAATAAACAGATTAAAACAAACAAAGGGAAGATAGAGAACATCATTATTATAATATCTGAAATTATATTCGAAAGAAAGCGAAGGAATAATAAAGCTAACACACAAGAATGGTATTTTGTAAAAATTATATTAAAACAAAACAATTTATTTGACTAAAACATTTTGTATGGCTATCAGTTACAGAGAATGCTTGAGTTCATTTTTAAGGAGTGAAAAGTTACAGAGTTCATATTTTTAAGGAGTGAAATGTTCAGTTTGTTTCAGTTCATGTTTGTACGAATGTGTAATATGCGAGCGTGTTTGATGTAAAGTGATTTTGTGGCAATTGTAATGGGTATGTGTGCTTGAAGAAAAGTTTGTTATTCGTGGTAGGAATCAAAAGAGATTACCTACTTTTTTACTTTTATCCCCCCCCACCTCCTCAGTCGAGCCGGTGGGGGGGGTCGACGATTTCCACTGTGTGCGTTCGACCGGAAAGCGGAAGAAAAAAAGAGAGAAAAGAGGGTGTGTGACTTGTTTTATAGGGAGTCAAATCACGCGTGGTCAAGCTGACCTGTTGGTTCCTGATTGGCCGGAATCTTCAGCCAATGTGCTTTCATGAGATCACCTCCTCTTCTCTACCTCAGTCACGAAGAACAAAGTAAACAAAGAACGAAAGGAGTCGCAACAAATATCCCCTGGCCGGTTATGGCGTCTGCCACAAACTCCAGAATATTCACACAAAAAAGGCCAAACAGAATTTTCGATGGCCAAACTGCTTTTTAAAATGGCCAAATTCGTAAATTTGGCCAAACAAAGGCCAATATGGTTTGGTGCACGACCCACTAGCCAGTCAGCTGGCCGTTATTTTGCGTTCTTACCGGATATTAGATTCAGGAGATGAAGAACATTCAAAAGTTTTAATTTAATTTTTTTACACATTCTCGTTTTTATCGGACCGAAAAATGAAGAATCACAAACTAATATTTACATACAAACTAATTAACTAATTCATTAACTACTGTAACTAATAGTTACATACAAACTAACTAATTAATTAATTAACTACTGTAACTAATAGTTACATACAAATCAATAGCATTAAGGAGGTGCATTTGCTAAACAAATCATTTACTTTTAGCTTTATAGATTTAAACAACCCATAGAAATTAATAACGACACCGGATTAAACTTTTATTTTTAGGGTCTATTTTAAGTGAGGGGAGAGATAAATATAGATACAAGCAAAAAGTCCGCATTTACCAAGGCCAAAAGAGACTCGAGGATAAGGGTTAATGAGATGGATAGCTTGTCAGTTTAATAATGAAGAAGAATAAAAATTAATGGAATAGACAAAATTCGAATTCTATGAGGATGATTTATGATAAATATTTTTTTATATGGGATTTGAAGTCGACCATGTTGTATTTTGCAGGGAAGCAGTCTCGTGGTATTGTGTTTTACATTCTTGGAAATGTTTCGTTTTTTCAACAACAAACAATTCAAAGATAAAAATGTAAAACTTCAAACAATTAATGTTCGATAACACATTTTAATTAATATTTTAAATTACTGATGTTTTTTGCAGACTCTTTATATTATATGAAAATTTTGATCTATCTGAATATATTTTGTTCAGATTTCATGAGTGGTGCGTAGGAGCGCGGACCTTAGCTTGTTAAGATATTGTGTCTCAGAGTAAATGCTGTGATCCACGCTTACAGTTAGATTGTGTCAAAAATATTTAAAACAGATAAAATATGGAAAAACATTCATGAAAGTTTAATGCAAGATAAAGCATGCATAAGTTGACGGAAGAATAAAACGTAATTCAAAGTAACACAAAATATTTATATATTTACAAATTACAGAGCATTAAGTATTGATTTCAAGTGTCCAGTTTAAGAAACGATAAATGTTTATTGCTTGTGATTTATGAATGTGTATGTATGTATGTGCGTAGTGTAGCCATGTGTAAAGCTTGACATTAGTATGTTGAAGTGTGTGAATGCGCGTGTCGCCTTTTGATTGTGGTTGTACGAATGTGTGTGCATGTGAGAGTTGATAGTTCGTTTAGGCATTTGTATGTGTGTGTCTTTGTCAGCAGTGTGTGGTTGAAGAATGATAGGAGTGTATACCTTTGTGTATGTATGTGTGTTTAGTGGTCAGCCGACGTGCTGGCACTCCATCGCCCAAAGGCAGGGGTAGCCAAATTTGTGTTCTCTGAAAAAGAGGAAAGAGAGAAGAGAAAGAGAAAGAGAAAGATTTTGTTGCAAAGTCTGCTTTTATATTGTTTTACAGTGGTTTGGTGGACGTAGTTCAGAGCACCCCACGTGATCAAAATTTTTGGATTTTTTGCGCCTTTTTGTTAGACTGTCTCTGGGAGCTGATTTTTATGGCTTCAATTTTAGCTTTTGTTGTTGAAGTGAATTCGGTTTTGTTTCTGTTTTTGTGGTTACGCCGTTTGTTGATAAAATAGAGGATGTCAATCCGATAGGTGTGTTGGTTAATGGACCAAGTAAAAAATGTATATTTTCCTAATAAATTTTAAGAAAAACCCATTTTAAAATAAATTCTAAAAATGTGTTTTTCTTGACCCATACATTACTAAAAATGTGTTTTTCTTGACCCATACATTACTAAAAATGTGTTTTTCTTGACCCATACATTACTAAAAATGTGTTTTTCTTGACCCATACATTACTAAACATGTTTTTTCTTGACCCATACATTACTAAAAATGTGTTTTTCTTGACCCATACATTACTAAAAATGTGTTTTTCTTGACCCATACATTACCAAAAATGTGTTTTTCTTGACCCATACATTACTAAAAATGTGTTTTTCTTGACCCATACATTACCAAAAATGTGTTTTTCTTGACCCATACATTACTAAAAATGTGTTTTTCTTGACCCATACATTACTAACAATGTGTTTTTCTTGCTAACATTTGTTTGTATTTTTGAAACATAACCCTGATTATTCTAAAACAAAGAAATTAAGGCTATTTTTGCTTGAATATTACATTAAATTCTGCAAATGGCGAGTTATATATTTCACTAAAAATTTATCCACACTGTGTTTGCATCAAATTTTTATGAAAAGTTTTTGTAAGTAGCAACCTGAAGAAATTACAAGAATATTGTTTATTTTCTTGGCAGACATTGATTGCAATACCAGAGACTCTAATTGAGAAATATTTTAAGGATTCCATTTAAGTGCGATTGTTTTGATCTGTTTTGAACTTGGTTCACCGGGTATATTTGCCAGTATAGTTTATAAAAATGATTTTTTCATTAGCTCAGTTGTTCCTATGATTACAGGAATGATTGAGATTTTCTGAATCTTACTGTCTCTTCTTTTCATGACATGCATAAGACTTTTGTACTTATTTAAGTGTGAGATCGCATGTGTCTTTTTAAAGCAAAATGTTGTGAAAATGTTGACCCACAGACTTCACAACTATAAGGTTTTTCACCGGTGTGTGTACGAATATGTTTTCGTAAATCAGAATTTTGTATAAATGCTGACGCACAAACTTCACAGGAATAAGGTTTCTCTCCAGTGTGTTTTCGCATGTGTAGTTTCATGTGAGAATTGTTTGAAAATTTTGACCCGCAGACTCCACACGAATAAGGTTTCTCTCCAGTATGGATTCGCATGTGTCTTTTTAACGCACAACTTGCTGAAAATGCTGACCTGCAGATTTCACAAGAGTAAGGTTTCTCTTCAGTGTGTGTTCGCATATGCCGTTTTAAAGCACAACTGACTGAAAACGCTGCCTCACAGACTTGACAAGAATATGGTTTCTCCCCAGTGTGTGTTCGCATGTGTGATTTTAAAGCAGAATTGTGAGAAAATGCCGATTCACAGACATCACAGGAATATGGTTTCTCTCCAGTATGTATTCGAATGTGTTTCTTTAAATTCGAATTTATTGAAAATGCTTTCCCACATACTTCACAAGAATATGGTTTCTCGCCAGTGTGTGTTCGCATATGTATTTTGAAATGTGAATAATCTAAAATTCCTAAGCCACAGACTTCACACGAATGAGGTTTCTCTTCAGGATTTGCTTGCATGTTTCTTACTGAATCCTTGTAAATTCTGATTCAAAACTTGTATAAAAATAGGTTTTATCTAAAGTATGCTTTTAAACGCATACAACAAAAATAATTATTCTTTTAAGCATATATATTCTTTAATGAGAAATTAGTTAAATTGCTGTTCCACTCACTTCAAAAGAATATTTTCTGTCATTCCCTCTTCTTTATATGTGCGTTAATTTATTTTTCACTGTCGCTGTTATCTGTGAATGAACAATAAAGATTAAACAAATCAAACAATGTCAAAATAATTCAGATCTTCATTTATATCAATTTAGTTCACTTTGAGGTAAGTAAATCTTTATTCATATAAAGTTGACTAAAGTAGTTATGTCTATTTATTAAATAATTTTAAAGTTCTGTTGTAATTTGATAATAAAGTTGACTAAAGTGGTTATGTCTATTTATTAAATAATTTTAAAGTTCTGTTGTAATTTGATAATAAAGTTGACTAAAGTGGTTATGTCTATTTATTAAATAATTTTAAAGTTCTGTTGTAATTTGATAATAAAGTTGACTAAAGTGGTTATGTCTATTTATTAAATAATTTTAAAGTTCTGTTGTAATTTGATAATAAAGTTGACTAAAGTGGTTATGTCTATTTATTAAATACTTTTAAAGTTCTATTGTAATTTGATAATAAAGTTGACTTAAGTGGTTATGTCTATTTATTAAATACTTTTAAAGTTCTATTGTAATTTGATAATAAAGTTGACTAAAGTGGTTATGTCTATTTATTAAATACTTTTAAAGTTCTGTTGTAATTTGATAATAAAGTTGACTAAAGTGGTTATGTCTATTTATTAAATACTTTTAAAGTTCTGTTGTAATTTGATAATAAAGTTGACTAAAGTGGTTATGTCTATTTATTAAATACTTTTAAAGTTCTGTTGTAATTTGATAATAAAGTTGACTAAAGTGGTTATGTCTATTTATTAAATACTTTTAAAGTTCTGTTGTAATTTGATAATAAAGTTGACTTAAGTGGTTATGTCTATTTATTAAATACTTTTAAAGTTCTATTGTAATTTGATAATAAAGTTGACTAAAGTGGTTATGTCTATTTATTAAATAATTTTAAAGTTCTATTGTAATTTGATAATAAAGTTGACTTAAGTGGTTATGTCTATTTATTAAATACTTTTAAAGTTCTGTTGTAATTTGATAATAAAGTTGACTTAAGTGGTTATGTCTATTTATTAAATACTTTTAAAGTTCTGTTGTAATTTGATAATAAAGTTGACTAAAGTGGTTATGTCTATTTATTAAATACTTTTAAAGTTCTATTGTAATTTGATAATAAAGTTGACTTAAGTGGTTATGTCTATTTATTAAATACTTTTAAAGTTCTGTTGTAATTTGATAATAAAGTTGACTAAAGTTGTTATGTCTATTTATTAAATACTTTTAAAGTTCTGTTGTAATTTGATAATAAAGTTGACTAAAGTGGTTATGTCTATTTATTAAATACTTTTAAAGTTCTGTTGTAATTTGATAATAAAGTTGACTAAAGTGGTTATGTCTATTTATTAAATACTTTTAAAGTTCTGTTGTAATTTGATAATAAAGTTGACTAAAGTGGTTATGTCTATTTATTAAATACTTTTAAAGTTCTGTTGTAATTTGATAATAAAGTTGACTTAAGTGGTTATGTCTATTTATTAAATACTTTTAAAGTTCTATTGTAATTTGATAATAAAGTTGACTAAAGTGGTTATGTCTATTTATTAAATAATTTTAAAGTTCTATTGTAATTTGATAATAAAGTTGACTTAAGTGGTTATGTCTATTTATTAAATACTTTTAAAGTTCTGTTGTAATTTGATAATAAAGTTGACTTAAGTGGTTATGTCTATTTATTAAATACTTTTAAAGTTCTGTTGTAATTTGATAATAAAGTTGACTAAAGTGGTTATGTCTATTTATTAAATAATTTTAAAGTTCTGTTGTAATTTGATAATAAAGTTGACTAAAGTGGTTATGTCTATTTATTAAATAATTTTAAAGTTCTGTTGTAATTTGATAATAAAGTTGACTAAAGTGGTTATGTCTATTTATTAAATACTTTTAAAGTTCTATTGTAATTTGATAATAAAGTTGACTTAAGTGGTTATGTCTATTTATTAAATACTTTTAAAGTTCTGTTGTAATTTGATAATAAAGTTGACTAAAGTGGTTATGTCTATTTATTAAATACTTTTAAAGTTCTGTTGTAATTTGATAATAAAGTTGACTAAAGTGGTTATGTCTATTTATTAAATACTTTTAAAGTTCTGTTGTAATTTGATAATAAAGTTGACTAAAGTGGTTATGTCTATTTATTAAATACTTTTAAAGTTCTGTTGTAATTTGATAATAAAGTTGACTAAAGTGGTTATGTCTATTTATTAAATAATTTTAAAGTTCTGTTGTAATTTGATAATAAAAATGACAACAAATAGAATTACATCTTTGAGTTAACTCAATAAATGAACTTTTATTTTCTTTCAGGAGTTGAGAGTTAGCCAAGATTGAAGAAAAAATAACAACAATCAATTTTCAAACCAAGTGATTTAATTAACCTTTCACAAATTGGGACGAACCTTCATTTATAGAAGGATTTTCTGAAAATAAACTTTTAGAATCACCTATAAGTGGCACAAAACTGAAGTTGCCAGATTTGCCCTCACATTCTTAAAGTTTTGAAATAATTTTAATTAACGACAGAAGCTTCTCAATCAGATAATTGTAAAAGTGCTGTGCCATGAAATGAGACCTCCTTTAAGCAATTTAGCACTATATGATAGATTAACAGAACATTATATATATATTCCATTGAGAATAAAAAGCCCTTTTTCATTGCAAGACATATTTCTTTCTTTTCTTTTTTTTACATGTATCTTATCAATTTCGGAGATAAACTCCATCATCAGAGATATTTCTCTTTATTTTTATTTTATTTTTTTTTATAAAAATTTTTATAATAAAAAAAATGAGAAATATCTCTGATGATGAAGTTTATCTCCGAAATTGATAAGATACATGTCAAAAAAAGAAAAGAAAAAAATATGTCTTGCATTGAAAAAGGGCTTTTTATTCTCAATTTAATACTAATTATTCGATGCTTATAAAAAAAAATGTTGAACTACCAATTTTCTTATATATATTCATTAACACATTGCACCAATATACTCACTCAAATACAATCACCAATACTTCTGAAGTTCTATAACAAACGATGCATTAATGACTGATGATGCATACAAATATATCCTATTACCTTATCAAGCTACGCCTCTGGCAAATGCTTAAATATTCGACTGAATTTATATTATAAAAACTGAAATAAACGTCTTTTCTAAAGAAAAGTAATTGCATAAACATTTGAAGATCAAATTCGTTAAAATAACTACAAAACTAAATAGAAATAAGAATATTTCGGTGTTTGAAGATGATTCCCTTAACGAGAAAGTAATTGAAAGCAATTAAGAATAAAATAATCAATTTAAATTCTTCTTCTTATATTTTATTTTGGCATACTCAATCGAACATACAATGGTCCTCTTTTCCTCTTTAGTCTACTTTCTCTCCTGCCTCCATAGATTCCTCCTGGTGAATTGAGAAGTAGTCCATTTCTGCATCATTTAAGACTTTGGTTCAGTGTCAGTTCGCAAAAATAATAATAATGTTTTTTAATGATGAATAGTTAAGACTTGAGAACTAAATAAAAACAACATATAATTTACAGAAAACTTATGAGAATAAAATATTCTACTGAACTCGCATACTTTTAATGTGCAGAGACAATTTGTAAGATTTTTTAATTCATACTTTTTTATAAAATGTTTCTTCTATAGAACCGTAGTTACAGTTAACGGTGGTTGCCACGAGGCAAAATTCTATTTGACTGGAAGGCAAAGTTTTTTTTGGCTTGGCAGAAATTGTTCTTTTGTTTCTATGAACAACTTTTTTAAGTTTTATTCATTTTTCTCACATTATTCTAGTAATCTTATTCACTTTTCTTCATTTTCTTACATCTGTGTTTCTGGGGATTCTGAAATACTCGTTCTCTTATTACATGTTTGTCCCCCTTCTTGGCCTTTTGGCCAAGATCAAAGTGTAGTATCTGTTCCAATGGATACTGCACCCCATAGACTGGTATTGTCTTGGCCTTCGGGCTTGATTTACGCCGGTCTGTTGGGTCTGTCCCATGCAGTTCTAGGAGGTCCACCCTCCCAGGCTTCGCCTCCTCTCTTTGGGGAGGAGTAAGTTTATTGCTTACTGCCTGAGGCGCTCCTACTGGGGAATGCCGACGGGGCTGCCCAGGCAATTTTTAATGGCCAGAGTGCTCACCTCTCGAGCGCTGGCTTTTCAAACCCCACTTTCCCGACCCGACCTTGAGTCACATCTTACTTGTGGGAGTAAGATATACACTGGCTTTGTGCCTAACTCCTGGAGAGGAGTAAATCAATATTCAGACACTGCTGCAAACGATGCTCAAATGAACCACGAACGCAGTAGTTTTCCCATGCAATAGCAATTGACAAATGAGCTTGTTCACGGTTCACTTGTATAACTCTACAAGCAAAAAATAAAAAAATAAAACCACTTTTTTGTAGTTTGGAAACGCTCATCCTCTGAATGTATTAAGTTTGACCTTCGCTCCTACGTGCACCGTCAAAAAGGATTTTGTAAAGAGAAAAATGCGATAAAAACATTCCAAAAATACAAAACAAAACGTATACTCAATTGAAACCTACACAAAAAGCGAGTAATTATTTTTTATTTTAACGAATAAAAAACATGAAAAACTAAACATAAGACAAATAACAAAATCAATTTAAACAAACAAAAAACAATTTATTCTGGTTGCTGAGCGCAAATGTAGCCATCGTTGTTGAAGAGAAACATGTTATAGAAAACAAGTCTAAAATAAAAAAATTCTTGTTGAAGAGAAACATGTTATAGAAAACAAGTCTAAAATAAAAAAATTTCTTACAGAAAAAATGTAAAAGAAAATACCACATACATCCTTGTTGAAGAGAAACATGTTATAGAAAACAAGTCTAAAATTAAAAAAATCCTTGTTGAAGAGAAACATGTCATAGAAAACAAGTCTAAAATAAAAAAATCCTTGTTGAAGAGAAACATGTTATAGAAAACAAGTCTAAAATAAAAAAATCCTTGTTGAAGAGAAACATGTTATAGAAAACAAGTCTAAAATAAAAAAAATCCTTGTTGAAGAGAAACATGTTATAGAAAACAAGTCTAAAATAAAAAAATTCTTGTTGAAGAGAAACATGTTATAGAAAACAAGTCTAAAATAAAAAAATCCTTGTTGAAGAGAAACATGTTATAGAAAACAAGTCTAAAATAAAAAAAAATCCTTGTTGAAGAGTAACATGTTATAGAAAACAAGTCTAAAATAAAAAAATTCTTGTTGAAGAGAAACATGTTATAGAAAACAAGTCTAAAATAAAAAAATTCTTGTTGAAGAGAAACATGTTATAGAAAACAAGTCTAAAATAAAAAAAATCCTTGTTGAAGAGAAACATGTTATAGAAAACAAGTCTAAAATAAAAAAAAATCCTTGTTGAAGAGTAACATGTTATAGAAAACAAGTCTAAAATAAAACATTTCTTACAGAAAAAATGTAAAAGAAAATACCACATACATCCTTGTTGAAGAGAAACATGTTATAGAAAACAAGTCTAAAATAAAAAAATCCTTGTTGAAGAGAAACATGTTATAGAAAACAAGTCTAAAATAAAAAAAATCTTTGTTGAAGAGAAACATGTTATAGAAAACAAGTCTAAAATAAAAAAATTCTTACAAATCTTTTCCACACGTTCAAACTAAGCGGGTTCATAGAGAATTCC
The DNA here is from genome assembly GCA_963556195.1 of Sepiola atlantica. NCBI lineage: Eukaryota > Metazoa > Mollusca > Cephalopoda > Sepiida > Sepiolidae > Sepiola > Sepiola atlantica. Next base: position 10,329,901 of record CAUVYP010001154.1, on the reverse strand, counting down.
ATCCTAATACGCTGTATATAAAGTAGGTTTGTATTGAAGGAGACCTACCAATTCTAGAGTGTTAACCATTCTGTATTTGTTTTATTTTAATACTAAAAACAGATTTCTATACGCTTATTAGATATACATTTTAAATTAAAAATGATTGAATAAATTGAAAAATTACTTTCGATTTAAATAAATGAAAATAAATTTACATTTTAAATTAAACAACTTGATTAAAACAATTGAAATAATAATTTCCATCTAAATAAATGAATAAAATAAATTTACATTCTAAATTAAAAAAAGTTTATTAAATAAATTAAATAATTACTTCCCATCTAAACGAATGAATAAAATTTATTTATTCACATTAAAAAATTGAGAATCTAAAAAATAAGACCACTTTTTTGTAGTTTGGAAACGCTCGTCCTCTGAATGTATTAAGTTTAACTTTCGCTCCTACGTGCACTGTAAAAAAGGATGCCCAAATGAATCCTTACCGCACTAATTTTCCCATGCAACAGAAACTGGTGAACAAGCGCAGCTAGTTAACACATCAGCTAACTTGCATAGCCTCCAAAGAAAATGCCTTTAGAGAAAAAATGTAAAAGAAAATACCAAATAAATACTAAGGCCAATACAAAAAAATAAAAACTATGAAACAATCGAAAAAAAATCACTTGGTTGCTATTCTGAACAAGTCCGAAAAAAAATCACTTGGCCGCTATTCTGAACAAGTCCGAAAAAAAGTCACTTGGGCGCTATTCTGAACAAGGCCGAAAAAAATCACTTGGCCGCTATTCTGAACAAGTCCGAAAAAAATCACTTGGCCGCTATTCTGAACAAGTCCGATAAAAAAAATCACTTGGCTGCTATTCTAGACAAGTTCGAAAAAAAAAATCACTTGGCCGCTATTCTGAACAAGTCCGAAAAAAAAAATCACTTGGCCGCTATTCTGAACAAGTCCGATAAAAAAAATCACTTGGCTGCTATTCTGAACAAGTCCGAAAAAAAAAATCACTTGGCTGCTATTCTGAACAAGTCCGAAAAAAAAAATCACTTGGCCGCTATTCTGAACAAGTCCGATAAAAAAAATCACTTGGCTGCTATTCTGAACAAGTCCGATAAAAAAAATCACTTGGCTGCTATTCTGAACAAGTCCGAAAAAAAAAATCACTTGGCCGCTATTCTAGACAAGTCCGAAAAAAAAAATCACTTGGCCGCTATTCTGAACAAGTCCGAAAAAAAAAATCACTTGGCCGCTATTCTGAACAAGTCCGAAAAAAAAAATCACTTGGCCGCTATTCTAGACAAGTCCGAAAAAAAAAATCACTTGGCTGCTATTCTAGACAAGTCCGAAAAAAAAAATCACTTGGCCGCTATTCTGAACAAGTCCAAAAAAAAAAATCACTTGGGCGCTATTCTGAACAAGTCCGAAAAAAAAAATCACTTGGCCGCTATTCTGAACAAGTCCGATAAAAAAAATCACTTGGCCGCTATTCTAGACAAGTCCGAAAAAAAAAATCACTTGGGCGCTATTCTGAACAAGTCCGAAAAAAAAAATCACTTGGGCGCTATTCTGAACAAGTCCGAAAAAAAAAATCACTTGGCCGCTATTCTGAACAAGTCCGAAAAAAAAAAATCACTTGGCCGCTATTCTAGACAAGTCCGAAAAAAAAAATCACTTGGCCGCTATTCTGAACAAGTCCGAAAAAAAAAAATCACTTGGCCGCTATTCTGAACAAGTCCGAAAAAAAAAATCACTTGGCCGCTATTCTGAACACGTCTGAAAAAAATCACTTGGTTGCTATTCTGAACAAGTCCGAAAAAAACCACTTGGCCACTATTCTGAAAAAGTCCGGAAAAAAAAAATCACTAGGCCGCTATTCTGAACAAGTCCCCCCAAAAATCACTTGGCCACTATTCTGAACAAGTCCCCCCCAAAAAAATCATAGAAAAAAGATAGTTACCTCTATACACACACACATTAAATTCATGTTAAATTTATGAGAAAGTGTTTTCACTCTAAAATATAAAATATTTTATAAAAAAATTAAATACTTTGGTTTGCAACAGGATCGGGAATTCTACCCAATTTGTTAATTTACCCATGTAGAAACAAAAAAAAGGTTATTAAAACAAAAATTAATAAATCAAATATTTTTACACTTTTTTCATTCATAGAAAAAAAAATTGCCGATGGTCATAAAGTGGGTGATCAGTTTAAGCTCAATTTAATTAACATGAAAAAAATTAGTGATGGTCATGAAGTGGGTGATCAGTATATGTTAAATTTTACATAGGAAGCTGATCCCCACTTCTTAAATCTAAAATGTTAAAAATAATTTGAAAAATATAGGAATCTATTTTTCTGTGTACAATTAACTATTAAGTTAATTGTACACTGAAAAAAAAGATCCGTGAAATATGGAGGTACTGGTACAGCTTTTGAACCGGACAAAATACGATTTGGAGACCTCTAATAGTAAAAGAGGACCTTGAATAACAAACATAGGTTAAAGATTGATTCCTACTTGTCCTAGTGACATATGACCACCTCAAGCCGTTGGTTCGAAAGTTGCGAGTTATCTGGAGGTGCTAAGTTCAATCCTGGGCGAAGGCAGTGAAAGTAACATTCAGCGACAGCAGCCAAAAAATGGAATGCGAGCATGGTACCCCAGTGACAATAAAGGGATTGGGTTCGAGAGTCCAGGTACCCCCGTGACAATAAAGGGATTGGGTTCGAGAGTCCAGCCAGACGTTTCCCGAGTTCGATACAGGACACCTGATGAAGGCCGGAGCGCAGAACAGCCGAAACGTTTTAAGCATGGAAGCGATTTTTTCTTGTAAATACTAATCAAATGAAAAATAACAACAAATTGAACAGTGCATAGTTTATTTAAAACTAAGAAATTATTTTGGATTTGATGCTTAAATAATTATTGTAGAATTGAAAGTAATCAAACAAAAAGCAGCCAGAAAGTTTTACTAAATACATCCATTATAAAAATAATTTATTTTTCTATAAATACTGAACATTTCGGGAATCTTTAACAATAGCCCTACAACTCGCGAGTCGGGTTGAAAAAAAAGTTGTAGAACGTAGTCAAAAAAATGAATATGCAACAAATAAATGCGACGTACGTCGAGACTGGATATTTTCCTAGTTTCCTATTCCATTTGTTTGTATGTTTATGTATGGTAAATGGGTTTTTATTAGACATAAAAAAATAAAAAATTTTCGGCAATAAACAGTTTACTTAATAAAAATGGCGTCAACAGTTGTCACGTGGTGTGGTTTTTTTTACCGGGTCTCATAATCAAAGCAGCGTTTTTTGGTTTGCATTTTTGACATTTAATTTTATCAAACGAACATTTTAACGGGGGACATTTCCATGTATTTCTTGTTGCTGCAAAGACGTGCGGAAATGACCCAAGCGCAACTCATATATCGTGCCATTATGTCGATAGGAGTACGCTTTAGTACAGACATCGACGAGACAATAAAATTTGCCAGAAGTGTGGGCATTATAGCCCAGTAGGGTCGTTCTTTGCCAAGTCTAAGCTGCCCATGTGGAAGTTAGGGTTAGGGCTGGAGTTAGGGCTGGGGTTAGAGTTAGGGTTAGGGCTTGAGTTAGGGTTAGGGCTGGAGTTAGGGTTAGGGCTGGAGTTAGGGTTAGGGCTGGAGTTAGGGTTAGGGCTGGAGTTAGGGTTAGGGCTGGAGTTAGGGTTAGGGCTGGAGTTAGGGTTAGGGCCAGGGTTAGGGCCAGGGTTAGGGTTACGGCAAGGAATTTTTTACAGAAACAGGGAAAAAAAAACATTTGGAGTTAGGGTTATGGTAAGGAATTTTTTACAGAAACAACAGGAAAAAAAACATTACGGTGTGACGAATGAAAATAATATGTAAATCAAAAGAAAATGATTTTATTTATTTTGCTTAAAATGTAGTTTTGTGTTGTTCTTTTGCTTGGCTGAAAAATGAAATTGCGCTTTGAATATGAGTCCCAGTAAAAAAAAAACACGAGCCTGCGAAAATGTGAAGAAGCGGCCGCCATTTAATTTTCCAGTCTGCGTGTGATAAAAATATCGATTTATAAAAAAACAGGACTTTTAACAGATTATAATCATTAATAAATGTCACAGGTAACTTTGAAATCAACTTTTACATGCTACGGTAACTTTTATTTGTTGTATATTTGTATTTTTCAGCGTTTTCGTTGTAGGGTAAATTCATCTTTTAAAATTCTATTTTTAAAAAGAATTAACCTATATTTGTAAGTGTAATAATTAAATTTAACTTTTCAAATTCAATGTAAACAAAAATAATCCTATATTTGCAAGTGTCGTGAATTCTACACAATTTGTCAATTTACCCATGTAAAAACAAAAAAGGTTGTTAAAACAAAAATTAATAAATCAAATAGTTTTACACTTTTTTCATGCATAGAAAAAAAAATTGCCGATGGTCATAAAGTGGGTGATCAGTTTCAATTTAATTAAGTAACTGATGCATTTCTAAAATCTTTTGAAAAAAAGGGAATATCTCGAGCGAGATGATCGGTAATTGTACACAGAATAATGAAAACAAATGGTGATTGTTATGAAGTGGGTGATCAGTTTACGTTAAATTTATATAGGAAGCTGATCCCCACTTCTTAAATCTAAATGTTAAAAATAATTTGAAAATTGAGGAATATTTAGCACCATAATAGGTAATTGTACACAGAAAAAAATGATCCGTAAAATATGGAGGTACTGGTACAGCTTTTGAACCGGACAAAATACGATTTGGAGACCTTTAATAGTAAAAGAAAACCTTGAATAACAAACATAGGTTAAACAGTACAAAAAAATTGATTCCTATGGTAAAAGTTTACGGTAAGGGCCCCCGGGCTATGCGCATGCGCCAACAAATAGAAGTTCATAAATGAAAGCGCTATTGGGTGAAAATGAAAAATAAACAAAACAAAAAACACCTAAATTTAAACAGGATACAAATTGTTAATTTTATTTACTAATGCAGTAAAAACGTCTTTGTGTTCTTTTCTAAGTAAAACTAAAGGGAAAAATAGGAGTTCGGACGCGCCTCTATAGTAAAAAAGAACAAACAAAAATACTTACTTTTTTCTGCTTTCAAGAGATAACAATTCTAAGATGTGTTAATTAACAAAACTCACACCATTCAAGATGGCGACCGGAAAAGAAGTTTCGCAGAAAATGAAAAAGGAAGAAATTAAAATGAATCATTTAAAAAACGGGGCCGATCTCTTTGATGAATATTACAGTTACAATTTGTGTGGTTAAATCCAAGATTTTTATGTTTTTATGACTTCCTGTTTAATCGTGCGCGTCATCTGATGTACGGATGACCAGAAATGAAAAATAAAACCTTTTTGTTAGCATTTTTGAATAACAAAAATCAATTTTTACATTTCACATTTATAAAACAATTTTTTGGGAAACATTTTATATGAGATTAGAAAATGTTAGGAAGTGCAATAAAAAGTGACGAAAAAAAATTAATAATATTCAGTTGATAATTAATTGTTAAAATTAATTCAATAAAATGTCTTATTATAACGTAACGTTATTAAGGAAAAAAAACTTTTGATTGATAATTTTTTTCTTAAAATATATTCAATAAAATATGTTTTTTCAATGTTAATATTATTTGTTTATGACGAGAAATGAAAAATAAAACCGTTTTGTTAGCATTTCTTTATGCGAAGTTTATTAGTAGTATTGTTCCTTCGAATTATAGTTTAATAATAATAATAATAATAATAATAATAATAATAATATAATAATAACAAGCCGCGCATGCGTGGTTCCCCTCTGTATGTGACTCGATGTAACGAGTGTAAAATGCAATAAATTTAGGCAATTTGGGGCATTTTTGACCCCCCTTTGGCCCCCTGGGGGTGCAAACTAGAATTTTTCTGAGGTTAAGGATGCTCAGTTTATATCCAGAACAATTGTCTCTACATTTTGGCCAAGTTTCAGAAAAATTGAATGGATGGATCAAACGTTATGGGAGAAAAGGGTCATTTTTTTGCCAATTTTGGGGGCTTTTGACATCCTGGGGGCACGAACCAGATTTTTTTCCAAGGTCACGCATACTTATTTTCTATTAGGAACAATTGCCTCTATAGTTTGGCCAAGTTTCAGAGAAATTGAATGGATGGATGAAAAGTTATGGGGCAAAAAATGTCATTTTTTGCCATTTTGGGGCCTTTTGACCCCCTGGGGGGCTAACCAGATTTTTGTTTCAAAAATCGGAGAATATCACTTTCTGACCTGACCAAAGTTACAACTTCATGCAAAATTTCAGAGGAATTTAATGGATGGTTGCGGAGAAAAATCCGGACGGACGGACGGAAATGCCTCAAAACATAGGTCTCCCGATTTTATAAATCGGGGGAACAACAACAACAACAACAACAACAGCAGCAGCAGCAACAACAACAACAACAATCCACATACAGACTGTTTCGCTGTTTCACAGCTCATCAGTGCGGCTAGACCAGTTAGTGTAATAATTTCTTTTTAGTTTAATATAAAAAGAAATTATTAAATAAATGTATTATTATTATTATTATTATTATTATTATTATTATTATTATTATTATTATTATTATTATTATTGTTGTTGTTGTTGTTGTTGTTGTTGTTGAACTATAATTCGAAGGAAAAATACTAATTCGCATAAAAATACTAAATAATTTAATACAATACTAAATTCGCATAAAGAAATGCTAACAAAAAGGTTTTATTTTTCCTTTCTGGTCATCCGTACGTCAGATGACGCGCACGATTCAACAGGAAGTCACAAAGACATAAAAATCTTGGATTTAACGATTTGTGTTATTTTATTCATATGAATATTTAAATGGGAAAACATAAAACATGACATAAATATCTGGTATAGTTAATTTTAATATACTGAAACGCAGCAAACATAGTTATTCACAAATATTATCTATTATTATACAAAAGCGGTGTTAATCAAATGTTGGGGGTATCTTTTACAATAATCAACACAACGAGAACGGTAGGGACCTCCAATTGCATGTGAAGAACGGTGACGTCACTATTTCATGTGTACGTTAAGAAGTCATACATTCATTTTGCTTTACCGATTGCAAAAAAAACTCTCTCAAATAAAGTTATACTTGTTTTAAAGTAAAATAGTTTAGTTAAAGGTTACATTATCAAATTCTGAAAGAAACCCTTCTTCATTGTCCGATGAAACTACGAAATTTTCTTGTTTTACGACACACGGGGTAGTGTTTACTAAACATCGCGTGAGACATAGCAAGATATTATCTATGTACGGATGAACAGAAGTGAAACAAATTACTTTACTACTATGGTGTAAACAAAATTAACGGTTTGTTTTAACCATTTTTTTCTTCCTTGAGACAGATTATTACTTTTTTTTTACTGAAAAATGTTTACATTTAAAATATTACTGCAAGTAACGATTTATCTATTTTGTTTTGTTAGCATTTGACTTAAATTTGGGTTAAATTTTATATAATAAAAATTAAACTAAAAATGAAAATGGAGAAAGTATTGTGGTTTGTTAATGATTAAAAATATTCGTCAATTGAATAATAAAAATTCAAAGTAAAAATAAGTTTATATTTCGAAATGGATAAACATTTTAATTTGAAAAAAGAAAAATGATAAAAAGTATTATAAATATATAATAATAATAATAATAATAATAATAATAATAATTACTTTTGTCAACGTTTTTTCTTATTAGTGTTACTGTTTACAAATTAGCGTGCGGCGTGCACCAATTTTACTCTAAAAATGTATGCGCATGCGCGTGGGACAATTTCACTTTCAAAATTGACGTGTTAATTATGGCTAGTATTGCGTTCCATAGTTGCGGCAAAATCAGTTAGTGCAAAAAAAATTTCTTACTTCTAGCAAATGAAGTAGTTTTTTCCAAGTACATAATATGACATCCGCCACAACTTTTGTCTTTTACGATTCATAATACTTCGGGCTATATTATATTAAAATATTTTGAAAAATTTCGAACACGAATATGTTCAAAAATGATGTTTAAAACCGATAAACTCGATCAATACGATCAAATGAATAAATGTCTCTGAAAATAAAAATTATTTCGTAAAACTTTTTTTTTTTTTGCATTTCAATAAATCACAGTATATTTTATTGAGAAAAGGTAAAAAAAAATTCAAAACATAATAATATTGCTTTTATTTCCACTTTTTATTTGTGCATTCACGGACCAGTTTACTAAAACAGTTTACGTAAAATTTAATAAAATTAATCCAATGTGTTTTTTAAAAGAGTTTAGTTTTATATAAGAAAAAAAAATCGCCGGATGACAATATATTTCGTTCAATATTTCATAAAATGAAACAGGGGGGGGGGGAATCACGTAAAAAAAATATTTTCCCTAATATATTTTAGGAAAACAGCATTTTAAAGATAAATTAGTCCTATAATGAATAAGTATTGAAAATTTCGTGAAGATCTGGCCATAACTTGATTTATGCGAGATTTATTAAAAATGTGCCTATCACAGCGCACATAAATGCTTATACATAAGAACGTTAGTTTATCACGTAAAAAAAAGTACACAACATTTTAACTTCACATTTTCATGAGTTTCGTATGCTGGAAAAAATTCTAAAAAATCATCAGCAGTTTATTTAATGTATCCTCTTTTGAATGGTAAAAAAGTTTTGTTGATAATCTTAATCTAAATTAAAGTTACATCGTGTTATATATAGGGGGGGGGTAAATAGTTCACAACCAATTGGAGGTCCCTAGAGAACGGGGTCCCAAAAACAAATATACAACAAATAAATATGACCGTAGCCCTTAAAACTTATTTTCCGACTTACCTATGACATGTGTTTGTATTTTTAAATAGTTTCAATGGCTTTTTATTAGATATCAAATTTTCTCTCCATTTTACGGAAAGTTGGGGATTTGCTGACATTTTTTTCCCCTCATCCTCGCTTTGTTTTTTTTTACTGTGACTCATAATCAAAGCGCACTTTTAAAAAAAACATATTTCACCCCAAACAAGGCAGGCCGCTACTGTAGACGTAAGAAATACTGAGAATTAGGGTGAAAGTTTAGGGGGTCAGTTAGGGAGTTGTGTAGCGAGATGTATGTTTACATTAGTTGCAAACCTCTGCACACAGTACAGTCGGGGAAACAGGGAACAGTGAGGAAGTTCCAGAGGCCTGCAGCACGAGGAAAGAATCTATTGGAGTCGAAGGCTCTCTGGCATGTGCGGACCTCCACAGTGAATTGATGGGGTCTTGCTGATTGACGAGGGGGTACCAGAGCAGCCAGTTCATCGGAGCACATTCCATTGAAGTACAGGGTGTTTCAAAAGTCTTGGGAACATTAAGAGTTATTAAAAATCGTTATGTTCCCAAGACTTTTGAAACACCCTGTATTTGTAAAACAAGCACAAGATCTTCCTTTTGAACTATCTTTTTAATTCAAACCTTAAAACATCTAAAAAATAAAAAATAATTAAAGTCTCTACCATTCCGGACCTTTAAATATTTAACAGTAAGCCCACAAATTTTACAATTTACTGTCTCTATATTTAATTTTTGAAATATAAATGAATTGATCTGAGAGTTACCGTCTCTTGCCATTTATTTTTGTTCATTCTTATTCCACCTTCCGGTTTTTCAACATTGCATTGCTCCTGCCTCGGAATTCCCACCTTCATATTTACTTGTTTACTAGCAATGCTTCAAACAAACTACCATTTCCTTTGAATAATAATAATATTTGGATTAAAATGTAAACAGTATTTCTTACTAACTATTCAATGACGTATTTCTTTCAATGGTTAATTCTGAGTATTTTGGTATGAACTTACACAAGTAGGTCGTCATTCCTAGAAATCTTTGGATGTCTTTTTTGTTCTCGGGAATATACATTTGTGTAATAGCCTTTATTTTTGAAGGATCTGATTGCATCCCTTCTTGCATGATTAGGTAACCTAAGTATGTTAATTACATTGTTACAAATTCGCATTTTGATTTGTTTAGTTTCAAAATTGCTTTACGTAGTTGGTTGAACAGTTTCCTGAGTATTTCTGTGTTCTTCAAAGGTTTCTGATCATACTATTCTGTTGTCTTGGGAATCTCTCGTTCCTTCTATAACTTCTATAATTTTCGCTACTGTAACTTGGAAAACCTCTGACGCACTGTATATACCGTAAGGAAAAACAACCAAATGTTAATAATTTCGAACTCACTTCGTCACCATGGATATGCCGATATCCGTTTGATGCATCTTGCTTTGAGAAGTATTTCGAATTGTACATTTCTGCGAATATTTCTTCGGCTGTAATTTCTTCGGCTGTAATTAGCTTAAAATGCTCCCTTTTATCGCTGAGGTCTTAATCTGCTGTTATATCTACATATTTTGCTTCATAAAGCATGAACAGAAAAATATGGGACTTGTTGGCACATGTTCTCTTACAAAAAAAACTATGGTGTAATTCACCAAAAAGAGAACACATAAAAAATTGGGACCGGATGTAGTCTAGACAGCGAGAAGCCAAGAGCCGTAAAGTCAGCCCACGCAGTTTGCGGGGGTAGATGAAGAGCAACCAATTAAATTGGAGTAAATCCTGTTGCGAGAGGAGAAGGGAAGAGAGGAGAAAGCCGAAAAAAACAGGAGACACGAGGAGTGGATTCGCGGCATCGGTGGAGTCAAGACGTTTCTAAGATATCCCCGCACACAAAAAACAAAAGGAAATTTACAAGGAAAAATCCAATCCGACAAAGTTGGCCATATAGACGACAGCAACAATTTCCTTTCTGGATACGAGATTACCTATATCTCGTCACCTAAAAGAAAAACGATTCGCGAAAGACGAGACAGTCAGACTTCAAGAGCGGAGAGGTGAAGTCGTATCAAGATTTTGTGCCGATCCAGCATTTCAAATCGAAAGCTATACTCCCGTATACAAGGAAAGACAAGGTTTACGAGATAACCTAAGCTCGCTACATTAACAAAAATCCACGAATAAACTGACGTCGGGATCTGAAATCCTGTAAAAACATCTTCCACTCAGCTTGTCAATTAACACACAAAAAAGGCTATAAAAAGGTATGTGCCCTATGAAAAACTAAAAAAACTAAAAAAGAAAACAAATTCTTTTTAACTTTCATTATTTGTAATTTTCTAAACTTCTGATCTAAACCAGAACTTTTATTTGTCTTTTTTGATTTAATAAACCCTTGTTATGTTTGCATAATCTCGCCTTTGGTCAATTATTACTGTAACGATGTTATCGTTTCGTTTTGTGACCAACTCTAGTTTTGTAACAACCGCGCATGCGCACTTCAATAAAGGTTCTTCCATGTATATTTTTAAAACCAACAACACGCGTCTCTCGTTTGTCTCTACTAATAAACCACTCAATACGAGCAAACACAGTGTGACATGGTGGCAGCGGTGAGATATAAAGAAAAATAAGAGAAAACAATGATAAAAGTAAGACATTATATTTTTTCTTTTCGAACCAAAACTTCGTAAAACTTCACACACACACGCTCGTCGAAGCTCGGAACAGAACTCTCGCACACGCATAACAACACTACTACTACTATGGCTAATATATCTATACCAGTTCCCATTCTTGACTGGGACTCTTCGCCTAACATTGCAGAGTCATTCAAGATATTCCAACAACGTTTGGAACTTTATTTCACAGCGAAGGGAACTAAAGAAGAAGAGAAAGTGCCTATCGTTCTACTCGCAACTGGTGAGGAAGGAATTCGTAGATACAACAGTTGGTCTTTGTCAAGCGAAGACCGGAGAGACGCCGACAAAATTTTCAACGCATTTATGGAGCAGCTGGAACCGGCAACCAACCACCGTATATGTAGGCTCGAACTCGGTAGATACCAACAAAAGCCTACCGAGACGACCGACATATTTCTAAACAGGTGTCGCTTACAGGCGAAGAAATGCGACTTCACAGCCCATGAAATGAACGAACGTTTAGTAGAAATACTGATAGCCAACATGCCCATACCGGACTTACAAAAAGAACTGTTAAACAAACCGAAGGGCTACACAATAGAAGAGGCTGTGAAATTAGCACGCACATATGAGGCTTCAGCCGTGTATATAAACAAAATACACCAACTACATGGCCTGTCACAGATAGACACCATAAATCGCGGTGGTCGCGAACGCCAGGAAGGCAACAGAAATACCAGCAACTTATGTAAAAATTGTGGACGGGACCATCGTTTTGGCAAGGAGCATTGCCCTGCCAAGAACGACATATGCAGTTCCTGCGGAAAAATGGGCCATTGGGCCAAATTGTGCTTCTCAGTGAGACTCAGACCCAGGAAACAAGGAAAATCCTGGCACAAAAGCCGTAGCCAGTCAAGGCACAGACAACATGAAACAGGCCGAAAAGTCGACAGCGTTGCTGAACATGACGACCGAGCCACAACAAACCTACATGCGGCGATGGAGCACCTCACATTCAGCACTATTAACAGTGAACATCCACTGCATAAACAAAAAACAACACAAAATGAAGCATTTGTCAATATCAACGTTATATTGACAGACCACCCAGGTACGCACAGCCTCAAACTGAAGGTAGACACAGGTGCACAAGCAAACACACTACCTTTATGCATATTCCGCAGTATGTGCCCCTCTGCCATAAACGAAGACGGAAACCCAATACCTGGATCACTAAACCCAACGAAATGCGTACTGACAGCATACAACAACACTGAAATAAAATGCCATGGCACCACAAACATCAGGTGCAAATACAAGGACTCCTCATGGCTCAACACTCAATTTTATGTGGTCAACACTCCAGGACCAGCTATACTGGGCCTGCCAACATCTGTAGCATTTAACGTTGTGACAATGAACTGTGCCATATCCGTTCAGCAACAACCTATCAACAGCATAGACGATCTGATGCGTTTACACCCCGACAGATTCAACGGCATTGGCGAGTTCAAGAAAACACACAAGCTCACTGTCAACCCTAACATCCCATGCCACATAGACGCACCGAGAAGAACGCCAATAGCCATGCGTGAAAAGATCAAGGCTGAACTAGACAAGATGGAGTCACAGAATGTCATTCGTCGTATTGAGGAGCCAACAGACTGGGTAAGCTCCCTTACATATGTAACCAAACGCGACAACACAATAAGGGTCTGCTTAGACCCAAGGGCACTAAACAAAGCCCTAATGCGGCCATATCATCAAATTCCAACAGTTGAGGAACTCAATCACCGGTTTGCAGGTGCAAAATACTTCTCCAAACTGGATGCTAAGGCAGGATACTGGTCTATAAAGCTTGACCAGGAAAGCCAGATCCTGACCACTTTTCAAACACCATTTGGAAGGTACTGCTTCCAAAGACTTCCATTTGGTTTAAACGTGAGCCAAGACATCTACCAGCTTGAGATGGACAGAATACTTGAGAAGTGCACAGGAGCATGCGGTATAGCGGATGATATTGTTGTATATGACTCAACAGAACGCGAACATGACAACAACCTAAGGCACCTCATGAAAGTCGCCACACAAGAGGGCCTCACAATGAATTCCAAGAAATGCGAGATAAAATGCCAGGAAATCTCCTTCTTCGGAAATATATACACCCATATTGGGATGAAACCTGACCCAGCAAAGGTACGAGACCTACAGGAAATGCCAGAACCACGCAATAAAACAGAACTGCAACAGTTCTTAGGTGTAATGACATACCTATCCCGTTTTATTAAGGATTTCAGCTCAAAAACCACTGTATTACGTGACTTACTTCACAAAGAGTCAGAATTCCAATGGGAGCCACACCACCAGACGGTTTTCAAAAACCTGAAGAGTGAAGTATCTGAAACACCCCTACTTCACTACTTTGACCCCAAGCGCCCAATCTACATGCACTGTGACGCAAGTCTTCATGGAATAGGCGCAGCGCTTCTAGAACCAGACGCAGCTGGCAATTTAATGCCTGTCTTATACGCAAGCAAGAGTCTGACACAAACAGAACAAAGATACGCATGTATCGAGCGGGAACTACTGGCAATCGTGTTTGGCACACATAGATTCCACACATATTTATACGGTCATGGTTTCCAAATTATCACTGACCATAAACCTCTTGTCATGATCATTGACAAACCTCTCACCTCAGCTCCAGCTCGCCTACAACGAATGCTTATCCAGCTACAGGGATATAATTTCAGATTATCCTACAACAAGGGATCCGAAAACATATTGGCTGATGGGTTATCACGCCTGCCATCACCTGGTAATTCGGACCCTATCGATCTGGATGTTCGAGTTGACACCATTCGTTTCTCTGCTGACCGCATTGAAAAACTGAGAGACTGCACAACAGCCGACCCTTTGCTTAACCAGCTAAGAGATACCATTGTCACGGGATGGCCTGAGACAATCAAGCAACTGCCTATCGATATCAGAGAATTCTGGAGCCTAAGAGATCAGCTATCAATTGATGACGGCCTTATCCTTAAAGGACAACAAATTGTCATTCCTCAGACCCTCCAAGAAGATATCCTAAAGCAACTCCACACTGCTCACTTAGGACAGGAGAAAACCAAACTCCTAGCCAAAGACACTGTCTATTGGAAAAATATAAACAGAGACATCGAGCAATTCACAAGCTCATGTAGCATCTGTCAACAACATCAGCCATCACAAATGTCAGAGCCTCTTCTGCAGCATGACATTCCAACAAAGCCATGGGACGTAGTTGGAACAGACTTGTTCGAGCTCCATGGACATCAATGGCTGATCATAGCAGACTACTACTCCAAGTACCCTGTCATCAAACAGTTACCTGCCCAATCACCAAGCAGTGTTATCGTAAAAATAACGCACCAAACCTTCGCGGAGTTTGGCATACCATCAAAAGTGGTTAGTGACAACGGGCCGCACTTCTCAAGCGCCCTTTACCACGAATCTGCCCCAGAATGGGGTTTCAACCATCAGACCACCTCACCTCGAAGACCAAAGGGAAATGGTTTCATAGAGCGCCAGATAAGGACCATCAAGACTATCCTCAAAAAGGCCAAGCAATCTGGGACAACCCCCAAAATTGCATTGTTGCACTGGCGCTGCACACCTATCTCAAACACCATATCCAGCCCCGCACAGCTACTCATGGGTAGACGAATCCAATCCCCAATTGCAACAAAAATAGAAAACAACCACCAAGATCAGGATCAAATATATGATGCTTTTAAACAAAGGCAACATAAGCAAAAGAAATATTTTGACCAGCATGCACTCAAGGAAGACCTACCACCTTTATATCCTGGCCAGAGGGTAAGAGCACAAAACCCTACACACGGAAACTGGGACCTAGCAACTGTCGTATCTTAAGCAGATGGTCTCCGATCATATCTCCTAAAAACTGCAAACGGATATGTGCTACGGAGAAACCGGCAGCATATTAGGAGTACTCCAATAAGGCCAACCCCACCACAAACGCCAAAGCATGTAACATTTGCAGAACCACCTGTATGTACAACTCAGTCTTCACAAAGAGACTCCCAACAATACACTCGCAGTGGCAGGATGGTACAACCACCATCAAAAATGAACTTGTGAACATTTTCTAGAGAATTATAGCAAGCAATTCATGGGGCAGAATAATCCCCTGCTTCGCTGTAGCTATTCAGGCAGTCTACCCTGAATTAGCCCTTACCTTTTTATTATATATTGAATATGCTCAATATCATAATCTTCATATTGGTAAAGGGGGGATGTAACTGTGTCATTTTAGAGGATGTCAATGGATTGAATAGAAACATAACGACAGAGATCAGGTTCTATAAAAATGGCGTCCTTTATTTACATCAGGCAAAACATGAGTGCCCCGGTAAAGGGGCGTAACTCCAGACGGTGAAACTCTTATTCAGTCCCTCATGCAACATCTTCCCTTTTCTCAATAAATAAAAAAACAGAAGATAAAGACAAACAAACAAAAAACAAAACAAAAAGTCTGATAAGAATTAAAAACAGAGTCTACAAAACACAGTGATCTAGGCATTCATTGGGCTGACTACCCTCCTACCTAACAGGGATTATTCTTCCCTTTCACTTATGTTGTGAAATCCTTGAATCTCATAGGATCTCTTATTATCCTTCCCGACCGTGTTGTCCGCAACCTTTCCGGACTTGGTTTTGTTGGGAATGGGGTCGGGTTGAGGTTTTCTCTTATTTCACCTTCATATTGAGGTGGTTCTGAGTTACATATCTCTTCTGTACTCTGCCCTGTATTCTTGGTAACTCGCTCTGCACTTCATATGGTTGTTGTATTACTGATGTGAGTGGGGGTGTCTCTGCAGTTTTCTTCAAATCTACTCGATTCCGTCGATATAAGTTCCCACCCACTTTTACATGGTATGATCGCTCATCAAGTCTCCCCCCATACAACAGCTTTCCTCCACTCTTTTTGACCATTTATGTGTGGTTTCATCCGTACTACCTCTCCAGGATACAATGGTTTAAGTGGTTTTACTTTGTGGTTGAAAGAACGTTCTTGCCTCCTGCAGTCTTGCTTCACTGATTTTCTCAGATTTTTGGGCAATGCAGGCTTGAGTAAATCCTCCCTGGTTGGGAGAAGTGTTTTTGTTCTCCTTGACATCAGCTTCTGAGCTGGTGATAAGAGACCTTTGGCTGGCGTATTCCTGTGATCCAACATTGCTAGGTATGGATCAGCCTTATCGTCCATCGCTTTCCGGAAAAGGTTCTTTGCCATCTTTATCGCAGATTCCACTTTGCCATTTGCCTTGCTATTGTATGGACTGACAGGTGTATGTGTAAAACACCACTTTTTTGCGAAGGCAGAAAATTCCTGGCTACTAAACTGAGGCCCATTATCAGTTACGACCTGATCTGGTATTCCATGACGTGCAAAATGGTGTTTAAGTTTGGTTATCACTGTCTTTGCTTGTGTATTGAGAAGATGATCGATTTCCCAGAAGTTGCTCATGTAATCAACTGTGCACAGGTAGTCTCTATCTGCAAACTTAAAGAGATCTACTCCCACTTTCGCCCAGGGTCTGTCAGGAACTTCATGGACCATTAATGGTTCTGCCGGGTTGGCCACTTCATATTTTCTACATATGGGGCACTTTGAAACATAGTCTTTGATGTCACTGTTCATATTTGGCCAATACAAACATTCTCTTGCTCTTCTGCAACATCCTTCTACTCCCAGGTGTGTGAAATGCAGTTTTTCTTTCAACACCGCTCGCTGTGTCAGTGGAACCACTACCCGGTTTCCTCTGAAAATTAAGCCATCTTGCACCGTCATTTCATTCCGCATATTAAAATATGGTCTCACCTCTGGGTCAAGATGTATTTTTTCTTCTGGCCATCCTTCCAGAATTACTTGTTGCAACTGCTGCAAGCTTCTGTCTTCCTTCGTGGCTGAGCGCAGTTCAAGCAGCCTTCTCTCTGTTACAGGAATATATTCTGCTTCCTTGACATCATCTTCATCGTCCATATCTTCACTGCCCAATCCATAGATGTATGCTCTTGATAGCGTGTCTGCAAGGAACATTTTCTTACCTGGATGGTACAGAACTGTAGCATCGTAAGCCTGTAGTCGCATCAGCATGTTTTGAAGTCGTTTCGGGAATTTCACCAATTCTTTTTTCATAATCGCTTCCAGTGGCTTATGATCGGTTAGTACTGTTATCTGTCGACCAAACGTATATTGATGAAACCGTTCACATGCGTAGACTACTGCTAGTAGTTCCTTTTCAATCTGTGCATACCGAGTTTCTGTGTCGGTCAGTGCACGGCTGATATAGGCTAGGGGTTGACCTTCTTGTAGTAGTGCAGCCCCCATGCCCTTCTCACTTGCATCGCATTGGATGACCAAAGATTTGTTGGGGTCATAGTACCTCAACACTGGTGCCTCACTCACTACCTCTTTAATTTTCCCAAAAGCCTCTTCATGAATTTGGGACCATGTCCATGGCACATCTGCCTTCACCAAATTTCGAATTGGGGCCATCACATCAGATATGTGTGGTAGAAATTTTGCCAGGTAATTCACGAATCCAACCAATCGTTGCACTCCTTTCACATCTGTTGGACACGGCATCTCTTTTATGGCTCTTACTTTCCCAGGATCAGGACGTAAACCATCACTGGTTATTATGTGTCCCATGAAAGATATAGACGTTTGTCGTAGGTTCAATTTTTCAGCATTCAATCGCATCCCGCGATCACGACATCTCTGCAACAGTTTCCTGAGTTTTCGGTCATGATCAATTGTTGCTTCTTCCATCGTTTTACCCTTCCCAATCACCAGGAGATCATCCGCTTTGTTAACCACCCCCTCCAAATCGGACACATTGTTAAAAAGGGTCTTTTGAAATATCTCTGGAGCTGGAGAAATACCGAACGGTAAAACCTTCCACCGGAACCTACCATATTGGGTAGCAAATGTTGTTAAGCGACTACTGGCTTCGTCTAATTTTACATGCCAGAATCCATCTCGTAGATCCAGGGTAGAAAATACCTTGCTGTCAGCCAGTTCTGGTAGTAAATCGTCCAGTGTAGGTAACTGAAAATGTTCCCTTTTTAGAGCTTTATTCAGTGGTCTTGGGTCTATACATATCCGCAGGTTTCCATTTTTCTTAGTTACCAGTGCTAACGCACTTACCCATGGTGTTGGGTCACTCACTGGTTCAATAACATTCTTCTTAACCAGTTTTTCCAACTCGACTTTTAGCCTGTCTTTAAGTGCCACTGGTATTCTCCGTGTTGCTGCAACATTTGGTGTTACTCCTGGATCCACCTGCAAATGTACCTCTCCTGGTAATTGACCCAATTCTTTCCTGAACACATCTCTGAAGTCATTGATGATTCTGTCCGAGTACTGGCTGCTGGATTCATTCATCTGGGAAACTTTGGCGACCATTTTGAATTTGTTGTTATTGATTGTGACGAGTTCCATTTTCTGGATTGCATTTGCTCCCAGCAAGGGATGGAAATCCTCTTTCACAATGACAAACTTAACCGCATATTTTTGTCCAGTTTTGGGGTTTATCATTTTAACTCGACATTCTCCCAACGGCTTCACTTCTGCTCCATTCCACATGACAAGGGTCTTATTTGAATGTTCCAGTGTTTTTCCAATCACGTGTTTCACATTCAATATATTCACGGACGCTCCACTATCGAGCTGAAAAGCAATTGGTTTTCCCTTGACCCTCATTTCTGCCTTTATCACCTCTTGACTCACAGCATTCACCTTTTCCTTAATCGTTATGTTGTCTACCTGTCCATAGTCTGAACAACTACTACTGTCGTTTTCCTGGTCCTCATATTGGGTTTTGACAGCCTGCACCTTCTTTTTCCTTGGTACTTTGCATTTCACGGCAAAGTGTTTTTTTCCATTACATTGATAACAGGTCTTGCCAAATGCAGGACATACCTCTTTTCTTGGTCCGTGCCGCAGTGCACACGCCCGGCAATCTCTGTCAGTTTGTGCCGATGTCTTTCTCCTGGGTTTAAAATCAACCTTATTCACTCCTTCAGGCCTTAGGATTCTGGACTGGACCGTGGCATTTTCAGACAGCTTACAAATGTCAATACATTTTTGTAAGTCTAACTGTCTTATTTTCAATAATTCAGCTTGTGTCTGGGGGTTGTGTATTCCCAGCACTACCTGATCTCTGAGTACTGATGAAACGCAATTGTCACAAAAATTGCACGTTTTTACTAACGTCCGAAGTGTCGTAATAAAGGATTCCACGGTCTCTGATCCTCCTTGCTTTCTAGAATGAAATACGTAACGCTCGTAGGTTTCATTCGTTTCCCCTATAGCGTATTTATCAAATGCCTGAATAATTTCGGTGGGTGTTCTTTCATCTTCAGGTGTTAGAAATTGAAATCCGTAGTAAACTTTCAATGCGTCATCTCCCAACGTGTGAAGCAAAAGTGCCGTCTGATATTGTAATGAATGTTTCGTCAAACACGTAATAATGGCGTAGTTATGCCATTTCAGTTTAAACAACTTCCAGTTCGCCGATAAATTATCTTCCATACATAAGGGCGCTGGTGGTCTTATACTAGCCACTGGTCTGTTTGTGTCTTCCGACATTTTTTTTCTTCTTTTCTCCACGTGACGCACGTACGAATTTACAATTTGAAACAAGAATAATAAAGTTACTTATCTGTTTCTTATCCTTTTGTACATCTTACTTAGACATATCTTCATCCCACCGCTGCCACCATGTGTCATTTTAGAGGATGTCAATGGATTGAATAGAAACATAACGACAGAGATCAGGTTCGATAAAAATGGCGTCCTTTATTTACATCAGGAAAAACATGAGTGCCCCGGTAAAGGGGCGTAACTCCAGACGGTGAAACTCTTATTCAGTCCCTCATGCAACAGTAACGATGTTATCGTTTCGTTTTGTGACCAACTCTAGTTTTGTAACAACCGCGCATGCGCACTTCAATAAAGTTTCTTCCATGTATATTTTTAAAACCAACAACACGCGTCTCTCGTTTGTCTCTACTAATAAACCACTCAATACGAGCAAACACAGCGTGACACTTACAAGTGTCTTATTTCTAATGTTATGTTGATGAACTGTGCCGTTCTTTCTCTCTTTTATCGTTTTAATGCAAAGTCGTTTTACTACCGCAAAGGATCACATTCATAACACCACTATTTTGCTTTTCTACTTGTAAACAACAAAAAGGTGTTTGCCATGTTGTTATTTGATATAATCCAATGCTGAGATTTGATTTTGTATGAGTATAAAAATTAATTCGTCATAATGAAGTGTAATGAGTTTTGATTTACTGCTCTCCAGGAGTTAGGCACAAGGCCAGTTTTTATCTTACTCCCACAAGTAAGATGTGACCTAAGGTCGGGTCGGGAAAGTGGGGTTTAAAAAATTGCCCGGGCAGCCTCGTCGGCATTCCCCGGTAGGGGCGCCTTCGGAAGTAAGCAATAAACTTACTGAGATATACGCGACGCTGCTGGCCGTACTTCCACTTTCTATCCACTCCGAAACGAATTTCTGCAACGTTTTTCTTCACTTTCTACGGATCCGACTTTTCTCCTATGATCAAACTTCTCTGTTCGCAATCTAACTTCCCACTGCCTCCTCCCCCAATCACTCCTCTTTTATCTCTTTCATTTCCAATCAGGAGCATCTCATTTGCATACCTCGTAGTCACCCTGTAGGCATTTAAAGAAACAAGTCGGCCATTCTTGTTTCCTTCTTCTTCACACGAGGTAAGCCACGCAAAAACGCGGTCGGTCGTTCTTGTTTTCTCTTCTTTTTCCTCATTTACACCACACGCCCCCCTTGATCTTCGAGATCAATAGGATACTTCGTAATCCTCCATCCAAGCAGGCCGCCTCCTCTCACGTCGAGGCCTCTGGGGAACAACTTCTTGGGGGTTAACATTTTCAGGTTCACTACAACGTGGGTCTAAGTCAGGTAGAGTCGCATCATTTGCTTCTCGGTGGCCCTCGATTTCCTCTTCTTTACTGCCCTCACTGCGTACCGGCAGTCTCATGCGACGCAGGTCTAGGATATGCCGGGGAACGCCGTTCACCATCACATTGTTCTTCGACCGCAATCCCGTTACGACCCCTTTTTTCCAACGAGTGGTACACTGTGCATTAGGGGGTTTCACCCACACCTCTTCACCTACTTTGATAGTGGCTTCCTCACTCTCGATTCCTGCTGTTTTGTTGCACGGGTGCCGCCACTTATATGTGAAAACGGCCCTATGAGGGACAGTTGTCTCGTCTTGTTTGGTTTTTGGCGAGATGTTGTACCAAAACACCGCCTCTATGGGTGATACGTTGCTTTTTTCCGCAGCGGCTTTAATGGTTCGATGATTCCTCTCCACTATTCCGTTGCCACTCGGCCGATACGCTGCTCTAAAAAATTGCCTTACTCCCCACTTATCGCATACCCCTTTAAAGGCTTCAGATCGGAAAGCGGGCCCATTGTCCATCAAGAGTTCCTCAACCGGCCCTCTCTCCAAAAATATCTCCTCGATGACCCCTCCGATCGCCCATGCCGCTTCTGCCCTGATTTCTCTCCAGATGGCAAACCTTCCCGGTCCACAGTCGACCATCGAGAGATACAATTTGTGGCGATAGTGCGTCACATCAATAGCCAATCGCTTCCAGTCCTCCGCAACGTGCAACTGTCCTGTTTCGTGTCTGGACGGTCTAGGGTCAATTGATTGGCACTCTCGACAGTTCTCCACCACTTCCCTAACCTCCTCCTCGGTGGTCTCCGGGTAAACCTCTCTGGCTAGGAATAACGTTCGTTCCCGACCAAAGTGGTGCATTTCGTGTGACTCCTTGACTTCTTCCCCTGCATAGCATACCGAGGAGACCTCCTTTCCCTCCTGCAGCCAGGCCTTCTTCACGCGTGTCATCGAATCCGCCTTGTTTTTTTCTGATGGGACCAACACGACAGATACTCTTAACTGGAACTCCGCTATTAGATCGGCGAGCGCTCCGAGTCTGCGCTTGATCAGCATTTCCGCAGCACCTTTGGTCTTAACTCTCTTATCGCCAGTTACTGCCGACCGAATCCACGATGCTGCCGTTGCCGAATCGGTTTTAATTTCAATTATTTTCAATCCCCACTTCAGGGCCAGATTGAGTCCTTTCATAACGGCATCTAGTTCTGCTACGTTGATATGGGAGAAGTCGTTGGTTTTTCTTAGCCATGCCGCATCCTCCACAGTTACGCCTCCCATCTCTAGTACGACGCCCAACGCCAGGTTACTGGCATCGCACCAAATCACACCCGCATCTCCGCTGCTGACATACCAGTCCCCTTTCACTGGGTCCTCATTCCTCACCCTCGCAATGATATCTTGCAGCATGTTCATAACCTCCTTCGTTACACGGCCCTCCCAGCCAGCAGTGCCTGCTAGTCGTTTAATAAAACTACATGCTATCCTGAGCCAGCCAGTGATAGGATAGTGCCCGACCAGCCTCCCGCAGACTGAGAAGAGTTCTCGCTTCGTCAGCTCAGATCCGACTTCGGGTATTACACTCCCTCGTTCGAAGACAAGGCTTTCTTTTCCATCTCGCCTTAGTTTCAACCCCAGCACCCGTCCTCCATCCAGGGCCTCCGCCGGTTTTGCAGTTAACCCATACTTCTCGACATGGCTTCTTACTTTCTCCGCTGTCACCTCTGCCTCCTCCACCAGAATGTCGTCAATGTACGAACTAGTGGCCTCCTCCACTGAACGGTCTTTGCTCAGCACTGTCCTCAGCACGGCAGTCATAATTTTGGGGGCTGAACTCAGCCCAAAGCCTAACCTCGTCAGACAATACACTCGCCCCTTGTACCGGACCAGCTGGTACTGCCAGAGTTTTTCATCTACATGGATCTGCAGATATGCCGATTTCAGATCGACAATTTTTGTGGCCCGTCCCATTCTTCTCCATTTCCTCATGACCTCCTCACATACGTCGATCCCCGTTCCAGTGTGGCAGGCTACGTGTCTGTTCAATTCTCTGAAGTCCAGTACGGGCCTAATCTTGTTTTTCGTAGGCTGAACAACCGCCAGTAGTGGCAACACTCCTTTTTCTTCCCCTGTCCACGGTTTCAGAATTCCTTCTTTTATCCACCTCTCCACTTCTTCCTCAAATCCTTTTCTTATTTCTCCTCGCAGGGTGTTTTCGTAGCAGCCCACTTTATTCTGTAGTTCCGGGGGTCCGGAGATCCATTTCCATTCCACCGTCCACCTCACGCCATCAAACTTTGCCAGGAAATCTTTGTCCTCAATGCAGCAAACCTCCGGTTTTGGTATTCTGATGGTTCTATCACCTTCCACTCCTGCCATCCCTACTGCGCCGAGACGTCCGAACGTCACTTGGCTCCCTCGTAACGTGGCGCCCCCCAGTCGGTTAATTGCACTCATACCTATAATCACGTCAACACCACCGACCAGATGATTCAACACTAAGGCTCGCAGTCCAATGGACACCCCTTGCACCATTACTTCCGCTGTCGTCTCACCTAGGCACTTCACATCCCTGCCATCCACGGTCCTAATAGTTCTGGTTCCGCTCCATGACCTAGCGACATTCCTCGCTAATAACGTTGTAGTACAGCCTGTGTCGACAAGGGCTATGGCTTTCTTCCCATTGACTACTACTGGTAACCGAGGCAACGTTCCATCATGCGCCATCTCCGCACAGAAGGGGTAACCACTGGCGCAATAGCTCCCCTTCACTCGTTTCCCTGGTGCCGTGCAGCAACACAATAGCGGCTAAGGTGCCCCACTTGTCCACATCGGTAGCACGTGATCCCCGGTCTCGGCCCTTTGCAGTCCTTGATCAGATGAGGGCCCTGGCACCGGAAACACTTGATTGCAGGTCTCCCCTCCTGTCGCCTCGCCGGCTGCCTCTCATTCAAGTGAGGCCTCATGCACATATTTCCACCCACAGCTGCAGCCACGATTGGGCTTTTAACATTTTTCACTAGGACTCTGGCGTGAACCAAGAGATCGTCCACTTCCATAGTATGGATCCCAGTGATTCTCTGCATGTTCGTAGAGATTTCCTCTGGGAAGCCGTTAACTAGGTACAGCTTTACCGTCATCTCCAGGCTCCTCCCCACGTAACCAGCCAACCCTGCCAGTCTCCTGATCTCTGCCGCAAAGACGTCAACCGACTCGCCGGTCCACCTCAAACTGGAAAGCTTACCAAGTGCTTCGAATGGGCCCTCAGCGAAGGCCAATTTCAGCCTTTGCTCCACTGAGGCAAGGTCTTCCTTGTCTTCATCTCGCATCTGCTGGTAAATCGTGAGGGCTTCCCCCTCTAAGTATAGCGGCAGCAGGGTGACCACATCTTCTATCTTTTGCAGCTTCGCCACCATCTTTAATTTCTCCAGCCACTTAATCAGGTCACCCTCCCCAGTAAAGGGTCTCAGCATGTGAGTGCTCAGTCTCCACTCAGCCATGGTAATTTGCTCGATGCGCCGAAATAGCTTGAGATATACGCGACGCTGCTGGCCGTACTTCCACTTTCTATCCACTCCGAAACGAATTTCTGCAACGTTTTTCTTCACTTTCTACGGATCCGACTTTTCTCCTATGATCAAACTTCTCTGTTCGCAATCTAACTTCCCACTGCCTCCTCCCCCAATCACTCCTCTTTTATCTCTTTCATTTCCAATCAGGAGCATCTCATTTGCATACCTCGTAGTCACCCTGTAGGCATTTAAAGAAACAAGTCGGCCATTCTTGTTTCCTTCTTCTTCACACGAGGTAAGCCACGCAAAAACGCGGTCGGTCGTTCTTGTTTTCTCTTCTTTTTCCTCATTTACACCACACTTACTCCTCCCCAAAGAGGGGAGGCGAAGCCTGGGAGGGTGGACCTCCTAGAACTGCACAGGACAGACCCATAGACCGGTGTAAATAAAGCCCCGAAGGCCAAGACAATACCAGTCTATGGGGTTCAGTATCCATCGGAACAGATACTACATTTTGATTTTAGCCAAAAGGCCAAGAATGAGTTGAGTTAGGCAAAAAGGATAGAATAGAATGAGTTTAAGAAGACTGAGTTTGCTTGAAGAAGCTTTATTCGACAAAGATCTACGCAGGGATTTAGTCTCTACGAGAAACAATGGCTGACTAAAAAAGAAAGGATGATCAAGGGAAGTAATTCACTTCCGAAGCATAGACGGGGATAGAAGAGTTCTCTTTTCATCACATTCTCCGCCACTCAGGGAAGGATCAAGGCTGTGTGTTCAACTTGGGAAGAAGGGTTCTAAAGACTCTCAGGTGGGCGTCTCTGATTGAACTGAAAAAGAGAAAACCAAACAAAAGTGCAAAGTTTTCAGTTTAATACTGAGGACTTCGACAGATTCTGGTAGATATCCCCGGACCACCCTCAGAGGGTGGGGAGTGAGGAGGAGTAGGAACTGAATTCTCGGCGATGGAGTTTTCGTGAGCTCTCGGCAGAGGATGAATGGGAGAAATATTAGACTGGAGAGGCGCAGTCTGTATTTCTTGGTTTTCTGCCATAAGATCAATTTCTGTATCCCGTTTCTATCACCCCATGGAGATATGTGACGTAGGGATACCGTCGTCTCTCGTCCATTATTGTAACGTGCGTGAGCATAGCTGGGATTGACTTCAAGTACGTGAACGGGCTCTACTAGGGGCTCTTATTTGCTTCCACGTACATGCCGCTTTAAGAGGACCGATGTCGCTTTCGTTAACCATGTAGGTATGGAATCTCCAGTAGCTGATTTCCTTTGGAAGTTGAAGAGAAGTTTATGGGGAGTGCAATTAGTGAAGGTGAAGAGCAATGAGCGGATGCTGTGGAGGGCTAAATCTAGCACTTTTTCCCAATTGATAATAGGGAGATTTCTCGACCGGAGAGCCAGACTTACTATTTGCCAGATGATACCGTTGTACCTCTCCACTTGTCCGTTACATTGAGGATTAAAGGCGATCGTTCGACTGGTAGCAATGTCTCTGGAAAACAAAAATTCATTTAGTTCGTCTGACATGAAAGCCGTACCATGATCAAAGTGTTCAAAAGAAGGATTTCTAAAAACAGAAAATAAATTAGTCATCGGCACAAGGGAAAGCGAGAGTATTCATCAACCACTGTTAGTATGTAGCGGTTGCGAGTATTCGAAGGTAATGGTCCCTTGAAGTCTACGCTTAGTCTTTCAAATGGTTGACTCGCTTTTATGAGAGTCTGAGGTGCCGCATTAAGGAATCTCGGTTTTATCTCCGAACAAACTTTACAGGCCCTTATTACCACTCTTACATCTTCCACAGAGTATGGCAGATTCTTGCTCCTGACAAAATGTAGCATTCGGGTGACACCCGGGTGACATAAGTCTGAGTGCAAGGTGTTTAACTTGTCGGCAGAGGTGGTAGTAGAGCAAATGCAAGACAAGGCGTCTGCACCGGCGTTTTGTTTCCCGGGACGATATGCAATGTCGTAGTTAAAACAGGCAAGTTCCAACTTCCATCTTTTTATCTTCTCATTTTTTTATTTTGCTTTTGCCTTTAGGGTTGAACATGAAAGAGACAGATTTTTGATCTGTGATCAACTTAAAATGCTTCCCGAGCAATAAGTGTCACCATTTTCAGATCGCCTCGACAATAGCATAGGCCTCCTTTATAACAGAGGAGTGCTTCTGCACGGCAGACGTTAAAGTTCTTGAAAAGAAAGCCACGAGTTTTGGGTTAAAGAGGCATGTTCCGAAGCATCAGTTTCGACCTCGAGAGGGAGAGAAGAGTCTATGGCTATCAGGGATAATTTTGCAATTTCCTTCTTCAGGTACCTGAAGGTGTCTGCTTGATCCCTGGTGAGAGGAAAATTCGTAACTTTGATAAGGGGTGTTGTTTTTCAGAGAAGTTCGAGATCCACCTAGAATAGTGAGAGCACATACTTATTGCTCGGCGAAGAAAAGGAAGATCTTGAAGTACTGGCAAGTTCATCAATCCCTTGAGCTTATCAGAGTCAGGTTTTACCGAGCCCTTGTTTATTGTATACCCAAGCAAGTCTACAGAAGTGAGTAGTGACACTTGTCTTTGTTCAGCGTCAGTCCGTACTTCGCTACTGCATTCATGAATTCTTTCAAATTAGCATCATGCATAGCCTGATCTTCTCCACAAATGGTAACGTTGTCGATGTAAGCATAGGTTCCTCGAAGGTCTTCTCGCTTGATGATGTCATCGATGACTCGTTGGAAACTCGCTACTCCATTGGTTACTCCAAACGGGATTCGACGAAACTGATACAGAGATCCAGAAGCTTCGAAGGCTGTGTATTTTTGTTCTTCCGGCTTGATAGCAACCTGATGGTAAGCACTGGTTAAATCAAGAGTGCTGAATATTTTGTAAGTGGCAATCTTATTTACCATGTCCTCAATTCGAGGAAGAGGATAAGCGTAAAGGAGAGTAAAACGATTTATTGTTTGGGAGTAGTCCACAACAAGTCTCTTTTTGTGATTTTCAGGAGATACCACAAGCATTTGGGCTCGCTATGGGGATTGAGAGGGCTCTATGATACCTTCCTTTAGCATACGGGAGATTTCCGATTGGATAAATTTAGCATCAGGTCTCCTGGATTTAACAGCTATCGGGCGACAGTCCGAGGTTAGATTGGTAAACAGAGAGGGGTAAGGGATATTTTAATGGCGGTCAGTCTACAAACAGTGAGAGTGGGGAGGGGTCCTCCAAAATGTATTTCCACTAAGGAGTGTTGGCATAGAAATTTATGCCCGAGAATGATGTCACAGCATAGGTTGGCCATAAATGATAGTCTCACATTCTTGTACTCCCTATCTCTCAGAGTGAGAGACACGACACAGTGCCCGAGAGTAGAGAACGAATGAGAACGGCTAGCCATCAAAATCCTCTCAGAGCTTGGCGTGACCGCCAAACCGAGCCCGACTCCGAAGACAAAAAATCATTTAAATTTAATTTCTGTTTCATTTCAGGCGTTAGTTATTTATTCACCAACGTCGAGCGAGAGAGAGAGAGCAAATTTCGTAATTACTTATCAATTAAGTCTTAAGCATTCGTGGAGGAGGAAAAGAGATTTTTCGCCTGTATTTTCTTAGAGAAATAATTCCCCTATGTAAGTTGCAGACCACATGGTAAAAATCACGTCTGATAGGTTCGCCTCCGAAACCCAGACTGCTAAAACTCGCTTCTCACGAAGAACGAGTGACGTCACGGATCCCTCTGCTTCCTACGCAAAGGCCATTGAAGTCACAGAGCCTCTATCGCAGGCGCGCATTGACACTTGATCTGAGGTCTTGTCACGCGGTGACCCTGTCACGTCTATGAGATCCGACTGTGAGAACAGCCATATTCTGCACTCGACTGCACGGGTCCACCTACACTGATTCGCGCAAGTCAAACCAACGATTTCCAACAGATATGTCCATTCCCACAGGGCCATTATCCAACATTGTACATGGACGGGAGCTTCACATGTCTCAGCCTATCTTCGTATAGCAGGTCCCCAAGTGTTGGACACAATTAGAACACTTTCAAAATACTTACTGGAAATAGAATTTTTAAGGGAAAACGAATCTGATACAGTTCCAATTTATAACTTTATTACATTTTTGGTACCCAGTTTATCATCCGTGGAAAAAGTTTCAAAACGTTTACAGAATCCGAAAATGGGGTTCCATGAAACATCTGTTGATCTGGAAGTATTTATTAATATTTTGAATTTAAAGAATGATTCGGTTTCCCTTAAAAATTCTATTTCTGAAGGTTTGTAATAACTTCGTCACGCTCATTGTGGATTACTACATCTTGTGTCTTTTCACAGTTCGAGTGACAAATGATTTTAACCCTAACCCTAACCCCAACGAAAAGTAGATGAGGTAAAAGAGTAAAGATTTTTCTAGGGTGCCAAACAATTTAACAACAATTTAACACCTCAGATTTTGGGTTAAGTTCTTTAATTTTGTTCTTGAACACCTCTTATTCCAGCCACGGTCTAGTGAATTTACGTTGAGGTGGCACCAGAGTAGGCAGTTCATGCGAGCACAATCCATTGAAATATTTGTAAAGATGCAACATTGCGGTGAAAATAAATGTATGTTTGAAAAATAATGGAAGATTAATTTTATTGGAATGTGTTCTTATTCTGTGGAGAGAAAACTTTTTAAGAACACTCATTTATATCAGATATGTATAACTCTTTCATCTATTTATCTATCTATCTATATAGCTACCTATCAGATCGGGCTAGTTGTCCGGACCAAAGCGTAGGTATGAGTAACAAAGAACAGAGTTGACTTGGGAGGACGTAGTCAAACGTGATAGGAAGGCCATGGGTATGGATTCAATCAAACCTTGCCAAAGACAGGAGTGGAGAGGAAGACTTAGATTTCGAGACTAGACAATCAGGCCCCACCCTCATCAGAGGATTAATTGTGGCCTGATTCAACAAATAAACCGGTTGATGATGATGATGATGATGATGATGAGAGTGGATGAAACACAAAGGCTATGAATTGATGTTAGAGAAGATATGTGGCATGTCATACTTTTTAAAAAAAAATATTTTTTTTAACATAGTTCACCCCAGACAAAGCAGGCTGCCACTAGACGTAAGGGGCTACTGAGAAAATAGAAAAGGGGAGGTCAACCTAAGTTGGGATCTGCGCAGCGAGATGTCTGTTTCCATTAGTTTTTAATTTCTGCATGTCAGTACTGTCGGGGAAACAGGGGGCAGCGAGGGAGTTCCAGAGGCCAGCAGCACGAGGAAAGAAGCTATTTGAATAGAAGGCTCTCTGGCATCTGGGGACCTCCACAGTGAATGGATGAGATTTAGTTCATTGTCGAGTTAATCTAATGAATTTACGTTGAGGGGGCACCAGAGCAGCCAATTCATCGGAGCATAATCCATTGAAGTATTTGTAAAACAAGCACAAGGATGCTACATTGCGGCGATGGGACAGGGACTGGAGCTTGGTTAACAGTGAGGGTTCTATTAGATTGGCGACTCTTTTTTGGACCTTGTTAAGGAGGGAGAGACTACTGTCGATGATGTAATTGCCGTGAGTAATAAAAGGGGGGGGTCATTCATTGTAGCCATAGTTAATAGTCTCAAAAGGAACTGGCAGTTGTTAGAAACACTGTTGGACAATGTACTCACCTCCATAATCCCATAGACTACAACATGGAGTCGTTTATCGTAGATATAATAATTGCATAGCTGCAGTTAAAGAAACAATGCTAGTTTGTAAACTACAGGGGAAGACATGTTGACGTTGTTTGAATAAAATAATTCTGTTTGTAACTAATTTACTGACACAAAGATGTAAACAGATAATTATATTTTTAGAAACTCATTCCAGATCCTTAACTTTCCTAATTATCTTTAAATTAAATGTAGTATTTGTAATTTCTCAAAGAAATATCTAAAATTCAAATAACTTATTCCTGTGTGTAATGACCGATATATATGACGCCTTTAAATGAATTACAAACATTTTTATTATTATTTTTTCAAATGTAAATTTTCTTTTTAGCCATTTTATATTATGTTACTCCTCTGATAAATGTTAGTTGAAAAAAGATATTCAAAGAAAATCTGCTTTTATTTACTAGGTTTTTTATATCATAGTTCACCTTAAACAAAGCAGGCCACCACTGTAGACGTAAGGGGCTACTGAGAAAAAAGGGTGAAGTTTTTGTTTTTTTTGGGGGGGGGGTCAACCTAAATTAGGAGCTGCGCAGCGAGATCTCTGTTTAGATAAGTTTTAAATGTCTGCATGTCAGTAACGTCAGGAAAGCAGGGAGCAGGGGGAGTTCCACGAGGAAAGAAACTTTTGGAGTAGAAAGCTCTTCGGCATCTAGGGACCACAACAGTGTATGGATGGGATTTGGCAGATTGTCGGGTTGGTCTATCAGAGTACAATCCATTGAAGTACTTGTAAAACATGCACAAGGAAGCAACATTGTGGTGATGGGATAGGGGATGGAGCTTGGTGGATAGTAAAGGACCATACTTTGATATTTTGCATGCAATGAATTTTACCCACATTAAGAACTGACCATGTGTCGAACTCTGTTTTTCGAGGGAATCAGCATTTACCAGAATACTCAATTTAAATCCACATACTTGTCCCAAAATGTTCAAATTATTCTAATACATGTTTCATTATTAACGCGTGGATCCGCAGAAATATTATTGAATTATGTGAGATAAAAGTTGTTTCTGATGTAAGATAAAAATAAATTCTTGATGATAGCTTAACAGTTTAAATAATGGTCATAATATAATAATAATTTTTTAGCAAAAACATCAGTATAAATCAATGATTTACCCAAAGAAATGTAGATGTGCAAAATGAAAAATCTTAAAGATTTT
Organism: Sepiola atlantica; assembly: GCA_963556195.1. NCBI lineage: Eukaryota > Metazoa > Mollusca > Cephalopoda > Sepiida > Sepiolidae > Sepiola > Sepiola atlantica. Next base: position 10,297,971 of record CAUVYP010001154.1, on the reverse strand, counting down.
TCTTTTTCTTTGAAATGTGTGGACATGGCTGATGAACAGGATTTCTTTGTAATAAATAAGAAAAACTATAATATTTTTACAACTAAAGAGGATCAGACAATAAGGAAAGAAAAACCTTCTATCGAATAGGATATATTTATTTGAGCGGATCCGATCTGCATTTCAGCAAAATCTACTTAACCTTAATTAAATACACACACAAACAGACTAGGGGTATTTCTGCAGAAATATTGAATCATGTGAGATAAAAGTTGTTTTTGATGTAAGATAAAGATAAATTCTTGATGATAGCTTACTGCTGTTGTAACGGTTTCAAAATAGTCATATACTGTAACACAAACTCCTATAATATTTTTGCATCTAAACGGTCACACAAAAAGAAAAGAAAGATCTTCTGTCAATAAGAATACTTGAGTGACCAGCATCGTTGAATAGTCGAAAGTTAAGACAGTGCAGAAATAAAAACTTCGAAATATATTTCCTCTAGTAGAGAATAGCCTTGCTCGGCTGTCCAGCGAACAGGGAGATGGGGTATCTTTCTTCGTTGATGTCGGGAAGTTCTCTTGAACTGCTCTCCAAATTCCATGTTGTCTGGAAGTAGTCCTTCAAGGGTCGGTTTAAATAATTGTGTCCTTGAGTCTGGTTATTGTATGACACATCACGGGGGCTGCTCACCAGGAGATAAAAGAAATATCACTGGTTATGACGGCAACATAACCTCCTCCTCCTCCTTTGGCGGAAAGCCGACGGAGAAAAAAGTAAAATGTTGGTAAGTGTAACAGTTGGAAAGAACAAAAAGTCAAATAAAATGTGAATTCACTTCACAGAATTGTTTTTATTAAGAAAAGTGTTTTTGCTTTTCAGTGAAAAGTATTTTATGGAAAATTCATGGAAAAGTACAGATAAGTACAAGAACTCAAAAGCTTATATACAGAGTTTTGGGGTAAATGTATGCGCTGACCACAACTTGTGTATCCAGCTTATTCATAAACTGCAATATGCAAATAACCTTTTAAACTAACTAACCAATTCCAACAACGTATTTCACTTTCCTTCACCCAATGCATTTTCTTTTTTTTTATTTTGAATAGTATAAATCTCTATGCATGAGTGAATGAAGTGTGTGAAATGAGTGGTTTTTTCTTCTGAAACAAACTAACAAGCATACTCTGTTTTATTAGCAAGTGGCATTCACTTTTACAGGGGTTCTCAACCTGGGGTTCGCGAACCCCCAGAGGTTCACAACAAAATTTCTAGGGGAACTTAGATGGCTGATGAAAGAGGTATTTTAAATAGTCATAGTTATGGATTATGAAATTCAGTGCCTTCATTAAGTGTCTTTGATTATTGGTTTAGAAAAAACATATATCAATATATAAGTAATAATTCCATGATAAATGCCAGTATACTGAAATCATATGCCCTTAATAGGGTTAAGATGAACATTCATATACACTAAATGTACAAAAGCAAAGAAATTCCCAAATTTTTACACTTTCATTGTCATTAAGGGTATGCGAGCACAACAAGGCTATGTATTTTACTGGTAGGAATTTTTCTTCAGAGCACCTCACACACTTCATCCACTCATGCATAGAGATTTATACTGTAGTGATGTGATAATGAAATGGTTTGGTTGATATGTAGTCATACCCTTAATGACAATAAAAGTGTAAACATTTGGGAATTTCCTTGGTGTATATGAATTTTCATCGTAACCCAATAGGGCTTATGATTTCAGTATAATGGCATTTATCATGGAATGTCACTACTTTTGTAAAGACTATGCCTCAATATAATGATAATTTTAAAGTTTTTTTTGAATTTTCTGGAAACTAAGGTATATGGTAAACTGAAATTAAGATGCCAGTATACTGAAATCATATGCCCTTAATAGGGTTAAGATGAAAATTCATATACACTAAATGTACAAAAGCAAGGAAATTCCCAAATTTTTACACTTTTATTGTCATTAATTAAGGGTATGACTACATATCAACCAAACCATTTCATTATCACATCACTACAGTATAAATCTCTATGCATGAGTGGATGAAGTGTGTGAGTTGCGCTGAAGAAAAATTTTTACCAGAAAAATACATAGCCCTGTTGTGCTCGCATACCCTTAATGACAATAAAAGTGTCAACATTTGGGAATTTCCTTGCTTTTGTACATTTAGCGTATATGAATTTTCATCTTAACCCTATTAAGGGCATATGATTTCAGTATACTGGCATTTTTCATGGAATGTCACTACTTTTGTAAAGGCTATGCCTCAATACAATGGTAATTTTAAAGTTTTTTTTTAATTTTCTGGAAAACTAAGGCATATGGTAAACTGAAATTAAAATGCCATCAACTAGACCCTAGAACCTCTATCTCTGCCAAAAATAAGCTGAATCCATCAATAGTTAATGAGATACAAGGTGGCACATACGTACGTACATACACAGGGATAACACAAAATCATGCCTGACCTTTCTGGATCTCTGGGTTGCCTTGACTAATGATGCTGAAATTCTATACACTTATAGAACCTATCAAAAAAAATTTTGTGCAAAGTTTTAACTAATTTGGTTTATTTACAGAGAATTATACTGTAGTGATGTGATAATGAAATTAATGACAATAAAAGTGTAAAAATTTGGGATTAAGTACTTTTTTCTTCTCACTAAGACTAAGTTGTTCATATTGCAAATACAATTTTGTCTGTTCTATGTAAAAAACTGAAGAAGACTTTTACGGTTTTAAAAACTTCTCTTTTTCTCATGTTTAATTGTTTTCCTTCTCTGCTTTTTCCCTTCAATCATTATCTATTTTTATTTTTTATTACTGCAATGCTACTTGCTTTTTCCCTTCAATCATTATCTATTTTTATTTTTTTTATTTTTTATTACTGCAATGCTACTTGCTTTTTCCCTTCAATCATTATCTATTTTTTTTTATTACTGCAATGCTACTTGCTTTTTCCCTTCAATCATTATCTATTTTTTTTTATTACTGCAATGCTACTTGCTTTTTCCCTTCAATAATTATCTATTTTTTTTTATTACTGCAATGCTACTTGCTTTTTCCCTTCAATCATTATCTATTTTTTTTTATTACTGCAATGCTACTTGCTTTTTCCCTTCAATCATTATCTATTTTTTTTATTACTGCAATGCTACTTGCTTTTTCCCTTCAATAATTATCTTTTTTTTTTTATTACTGCAATGCTACTTGCTTTTTCCCTTCAATCATTATCTATTTTTTTTTATTACTGCAATGCTACTTGCTTTTTCCCTTCAATCATTATCTATTTTTTTTATTACTGCAATGCTACTTGCTTTTTCCCTTCAATCATTATCTATTTTTTTTATTACTGCAATGCTACTTGCTTTTTCCCTTCAATCATTATCTATTTTTTTTTATTACTGCAATGCTACTTGCTTTTTCCCTTCAATCATTATCTATTTTTTTTATTACTGCAATGCTACTTGCTTTTTCCCTTCAATCATTATCTATTTTTTTTTATTACTGCAATGCTACTTGCTTTTTCCCTTCAATCATTATCTATTTTTTTTATTACTGCAATGCTACTTGTTTTTACTATTAAATCGCCAAAAAAAACAATTGGTATAATTTATATAACTTATTTTTCTTGACTTGTTTTTGCTTTTCCTTCTCCTCGTTCTTTTCAATCATTTTCCATTTTTACCTATTCTTTTAGAATATTCCACATTACTAGTTTTTTTTTCTTAGATTGCTAAATTACCTTCACAGGTATATCGTTTCTATGGATTATGTGTTCAGTGTGCTTCAATTTCGTGTATCTGTGTAAAAGGTAAGAGAGATATACTTTACAAAGACTATGATTTTGTTTACAGTATGTGTTCACGGCAACATACATTTCTTTCTTATACAATAGACCCCCCAAAAATGGTTTCTCTCCAGTATGCGTTCGCATATTGTGGAACATATTATGTTTCAGTGTATAAGAAGTGCCACATATTTCACAAGAGTATAGTTTCTTTCCAGTATGAATTTACATAAGTCAAAACATTTTGTTTCACTGTAAAAAAGCCACATACTTCACAAGAATATGGTTTCTTTCAAGTATGCCTTCGCATACGTTTTAACATATTTTGTTTCCTTGTAAAAGAACAGCCACATATTTAGAAAAGAATATGGTTCCTTTGTTTTTAATTTTCTTATTTTGTTTTTGCTGGGGATGGGGCATCCTATCGGATGCCAGACAGTCACCGGCTATTTCAGAAACTACAGCTGAGAGATCTTTTAAGATTCTAACCGTCCCTTTAAGTGCAATTGTTAGTATCTCTCTTGCACTCTGTTCACCGGGTATATTCGCCAGATAGCTCTTTAAATTCTTTTTTCATTAGTCTTGTTGCTCCTATAATTATTGAGATGATGGAGATTTTCCTAAGATTCCAGTTTCTTTTCATGTCGTACATAAGACCTTGCTATTTCGTAATCTTTTCCCTTTCAGGTCTGTTTGATCCTGCATAATAGGGACACTGACTTCAACTAGGGTTGCTACTTGCTCCATTTTGTCCGTTTTGTTGCTTTTTTATTTTTTTTATCTTTCTGTTTTTGCTGGAGATGGGGCATCCTACCGAAAGCAAGATATTCACATGCTATGTTAGACACTCTAGCCTGGTGATCTTTTTAAGATTCTAACCGTACCTTTAAGTGCAATTGTTTGTAGTTCTTCTGCACTCAATTCACCGTGTATACTCGCCAGATAGCTTTTGATATTCCAGTACGCGTTTGTGTGTGTTCCAACAAATGTTGTTTCGTTGAAAAAGAAGAGAAACTTATTTCACCAGAATATGGTTTATCTCTAGTATGTCTTCGCTTATGTTGCAACATATCTTTTGTTGAAAAAGAAGAGCAACGTATTTCACAAGAAAATTGTTACTCATATATGTGTTTTCATATGTCGCAACATTTGTCGTTTCGTTGGAAAAGAAGAGCCACATTCTTCACAAGAATATGGTCTCTCACCAGTATGCGTTCGTATATGAATAACCATATTGCCTTTATTTGTAAAAGAAGAGCCACATATTTCACAAGAATATGGTTTCTCTCCAGTATGCCGTCGCATATGTTGTAACACATGATGTTTCTGTGTAAAGGATTGACCACATATTTCACAAGAATATGGTTTCTCTCCAGTATGCGTTCGCTTATGTTCAAACATATGGTGTTTCGTTGAAAAAGAAGAACCACATATTTCACAAGAATATGGTTTCTCACCAGTATGTGTTCGAATATGTCGCACCATTTGTCGTTTAGTTGAAAAAGAAGAGCCACATATTTCACAGGAAAATGGTTTCTCACCAGTATGCGTTCGCATATGAATAACCATATTGCCTTTATCTGTAAAAGAAGAACCACATATTTCACAAGAATATGGTTTCTCTCCAGTATGTGTTCGCGTATGTCGCAACATTTGTCGTTTGGTTGAAAAAGAAGAGCCACATATTTCACAAGAATATGGTTTCTCACCAGTATGTGATCGCATATGAATAACCATATTGTATTTATTTGTAAACGACGAACCACACATTTCACAAGAATATGGTTTCTCTCCAGTATGTGTTCGCATATGTTTCAACATACTTTGTTTCGTTGTAAAAGAAGAGCCACATATTTCACAAGAATATGGTTTCTCTCCAGTATGTGTTAGCATATGACGCAACATATGTTGTTTTGTTGAAAATAAAGCGCAACATACATCACAAGAATATGGTTTCTTTCCAGTATGCATTGGCATATGTCGAAACATACTTTGTTTAAATGTAAACGAAGAGCCACATATTTCACAAGAATATGGTTTCTCTCCAGTATGCGTTCGTTTATGTTCAAACATATATTGTTTCGTTGAAAAAGAAGAACCACATATTTCACAAGAATATGGTTTCTCTCCAGTATGTGTTCGAATGTGTTTCAACATAAGTTCTTTTCTTGTAAAACAAGATCCACATATTTCACAAGAATATGGTTTCTCTCCAGTATGCGTTCGCTTATGTTCAAACATATGATGTTTTGTTGAAAAAGAAAAGCCACATACGTCACAAGAATATGGTTTCTCTCCAGTATGCATTCGCATATGCTGCAACATAACTTCTTTTCTTGTGAAAGAAGAGCCACATATTTCACAACAATATGTTTTCTCACCGGTATGTGTTAGCATATGTCGCAACAGATGTGCTTTCTGTGTAAAAGAAGATCCACATATTTCACAAGAATATGGTTTGTCTCCAGTATGTGTAAGCATATGTCGCAACAGATGTGTTTTCTGTGTAAAAGAAGATCCACATATTTCACAAGAATATGGTTTCTCTCCAGTATGTATTCGCAAATGAATAACCAATTTTTGTTTATTTATAAAAGAAGATTCACATATTTCACAAGAATATGGTTTCTTTTCATTATCAGATTCATGGTTTATTTTCGAAGTCGAAATATGTGACAACTTATCAGTAGAATTAGTTTCTCTGTTTTTTTCCATATTGTGTTTTTGTGCCAATAAACAGAATTAATTATGAAATATTCACATTTTTTTAAACAATTTTTTATGGTCGTTGAAGAGGAGCTATGACTTATATTTTTCGCATGTTTTTGTGAAAACATTACTTGTTTTTAACTGTAATAAATAATATATATTAATATAAGACGTATATGTGACTCTGTGGCAGCTAACTAGTATATCTAGAGATTGAGTAGGACTAATCTTCTATCAGTGAAAACAGAACATAAATAATATTCAGCGAATACATCTTATCCTGATGCTATTTAAACTATGTAATTAATTATTAATTGAAATGCCTTATTCTAAAAAAAATTCCATTTTTGCAGCTCATAATTAAGATATGTCAATTTTGATCATTGGCAGTATGTGTTTCTTTTAAGTATTTTTTGATGGCAGAATTTATTAAAGGGTCCAGTTATATGCATAAACATATGAATCCATGAATGTTTTAGTCATATTTACCCATGAGTGCAGTAATCAATCATATGAACCCATGAGTGCATTAGGCATATTCATTTGCCACAAGTAGTCCATGTAGTGTTCTATTGAATAAGACTGAGAAAAGAAGAAATACAAATGACAAGAAAATGTTTTGTCCAATATATTATCATAAAATGTGATTTGATGAACGAATAAGATTCGTAGAGTTCACAAACGTATGATTTCATTCCTTTCAGGCTTTTAACTTCAGGCAATTTACATCAAAAATTTAAAAACTATCTTTTCATAAGACATCTCCATATTTCCATATTTCAAGTCGACAAGAGAATTTAGATCCATTCAAATTCAATATTGTTTGTTTTTCTCATGAAAGCTGGATATTCTGAAAAATTAAAAACAATTATAAGATAAATTTCAATAAAAGATATTTTTATACATGTTCTTTGAAAACAAAATTTATTAAGCATTGTGGACTTAAAGGCTAAATTGACGTTATTATTGTGGGCTTATTAAGTAAAATTTTATTACGAAGTCCCCTCAATCATTACTGATTAAATTCAAAATATAATGAGGACATTTGTTGCATAAATTAATAAAATGAATGAATTCATTTTTCATATAATATTGAATACGATTCAAAATGTAATAATTTTGTTTTTTATAACTTACACATTTTTTATAGTTTACAAAAGAAATAATTAAAAAAAATATATTGATATACCCTAAAACATAAGCAAATGAAACCAGTTTTATTCGCATGTCATAAAATATCTTATTAGTTTAAATGAAACCATTTTTATACGCATATTTTGTCATAAAATATTTGATTAGTTCATATGTTTAATTGGGCTGAACCTACAGTTCTTCTCACTCGTAACTCAGCTCTCACTCAACATAATTATTTTTATGCTCAAATATCTTCTATTCAGCTCTCTAGGTTATATCAGACTCCGTCTTTTTTATGTACTTGTGAAATGAAATAGTATTTTTTTCTTTTTTCAGTTTTACCTTTTTAACAGTCAATAAACCTCCGAGTTTTGACAATCAAAACTCGGAGGTTTATTGACTAAAGGAGTTTATCTGACTATCCAAGGTTTGCACAAGTTTCCACAAAACATATGCCCATCCCAAAGACAGTACAACGGGTGTTGCTAGTTCATTGTCCTAGTAAGGAAACAAGGCTAAGCACTGAGTGTTTAGAGGCGTCCCAGCGCTGGTACCTCTGTGCCTGGCTAATAGACAAAGAAGGAGTGCAAGGGCCGGCAATAGGCAGAACCTATCTACTTCTTAAGCAATTGTAGGTTTGCAAACCGGATATTTTGTTGGAGATTCCAACTCTAGGAAGGTTGTCGATCAGGACTAAGGAGGCCTCCCTCCCAAACGGTTTACTGCCATGGCGTAAGTAGCAAGGTTTTATTGTAAGAGATTCCATTCTATTAGATGGATGACCTTACAAGGTCTTACGGGTCCAACACTCTGAGAGGGGGTAAAAATAGCCTGCACCTGTGTACTAGTTGGGTATTTCCTAGCCCCCGCAGGTTTAAAAAAAAGAGACTTCTATATACATATATATATATATATATATATAAATGTATATATATATATATATATGTACATATAAGTTCATTGTATACTAAAGAGGGAACAGAAAGTTGAAGATAGGTTACCCTCTCGCAAGTAAGTACAAATAAGAGAAATAAGAAAGAGGCAAACTTCATGCCAGCATGGGATTTCAAGAATTTCTTCAGTGGGAAATCAATAGGGAAGCAATAAGACAGTATATATCAATAATTAAACACATTTAAGTCAAACAGAATTAAGTACATTCATATAAGACACATTAAAATTTGGAGATAATGGTATGCGAGTAGCCAAGAGTATGGAAAACAAAGAAAATAAAGAATAAAGAATAAAAAAAAAATAAAGTGCTAATCTTTCCATCGGATTAACATTGAGAAGAAGCTGGTCGATCGGCCGTTTGGCCTCGAATGACTGCAGAAATAGGAGAGTCCCCTTTTTGAGGAAGGAATTAGATAGGAGGGGGTATCTTTTTTTCAAGCAGTTGACATTTTAATAAAAAAAAAATTTTTTAACTCATGTAACTAGCAGTCATGGGCTGTGTGAGTTAAAATTGGTTCAAAAGGATGAGGGATTATGAAGTATTGTCAGGTGTTGACGAATGTTGTGTTATCTTCCACAATCTGATGGGATTTTGATTGATCTATCTAGGGTTTGTGATGATGAGGCCACCAAAACGATAACAGCTCCCCGCCCCATTGTCCATCATAGAGTTACTCATTGGTAGTGCCACCTTTGGGGCATCGATCCCCCTTCTCCCTTTCTATCAAGTGGAGAAAAATTTTCAAAATAAAGATTTCTCTTGGACTTGATGCAAGTAGATGGACGGGATTGTGGGAACCCGAGACCGAGACTGAATCTGTTCCACCCACTGTAAACAATCACCTTCCTTCCAATGGCGCGCCCCCACCTGAGGCCCTTATTACTACCACTGTCAATGAACAGTCAGTCACTGATGATTCAGACAGGAACGAGCGGCCAAAGGAAAACGTATCAATTTGTCGTTTCTTCAGAAATGGGAACTGTAAACATGGTATTAAAGGAAGAGAATGTAAATTTAAACACCCCAAGGTCTGCCCGAAATATGCAAAGTATGCGACACGCCAACCAAGAGGCTGTAACCTTGGGAAAGCATGTAAAGATTTTCACCCGAAAATGTGCAAGGATTCTCTGAGAAGAGGAGAGTGTCTGAACGAATCATGCACTTACAACCATGTTAAGGGTACTAGACGCCAACCAATCTCGACTAGGAATGAACAAGCAAGGGAAATTTCACAGCGCAACTCCGTCCCAACCACGAGTCAGGAGTCAGTTGAGAATTCGTCCCCAGTTATATCCACACCTCGAGAGAATGGAAGAGATACGTGCAATTTTTTAGAAGTGATCCGCCTATTGAAGGCGGAAATCCTCCACACTTTGGACCAGAGGATATTGTTGGTGTCGAATCAAATCAACGCACTACACAACCAACAACAAGATGTGCCAACTCCTCGAATGCCAATGCAATTCACATGGCAACAGCCAGCCGAAGTTCCCAATCAAATCCATCAACCAATGTTTATGATTCCGAACCAACAACTCACTCGGCCCAGAATAAATCTGGTGGACTATCAAGAATTCCCTCGACCCAGAATGAATTTGGTGAATCCAGTTCACCACTCTTAAATAACTTTGCTTTTGTAAATATTCAAGGTCTTTGTCCTCAGACCGTTCCAAGCAAAGTACCGTTTATCAAAAATGAACTTAACAGTGACAATTCTCTTTTTATTGGCTTATCGGAAACTTGGTTAAATTCGCACAGAGATGCTGAACTTGAAATAGAAGGTTTTACACTCTTCCGATGCGACACATCAAGAAAAGCCAAAACACGTGGAAGGCACACCGGCGGTGTTGCTCTTTATGTCCGTGATGATATTGGATGTTCCTGTAATGTAATTTTTTCTCATGCGTCTGAATGTGTGCAGATGTTATGTCTTTACTCCTCCTATGAAGACTTAGCCATTCTTGTTACTTATAGACAACCTGATGACAGCTACCATGGACACCCATCCACACCAAATGATTTTAGTTCTCCTCTTAATAAAGTCAAACATATATTATCAACAATAAACCCTGCTCCAGATATCATTGTCGGTGGAGATTTTAATCTCCCTCACGTATCTTGGCCTGATGGACAGGCTATTCCAGGAGCATCAAATGCTGAGCGATTGATGATAAATTCACTGAACGAATTCTGCAATGAGCTTTTTTTGTCACAGCATGTGCTGTCTCCCACGCACAAAGATGGGAATATCCTTGATCTTGTTTTCACCAATAATTCTGATTTGATTCATGAGAGCATCAATGTACCCTTACTGCAAAGCACATCTCACCACAGTCTCATCCAGCTTCAAACAACATATAAAGTTAAATATAAAAGTGAGGTATTGAATAATCGTGCACCAAGAACAATGTTCAATGCACTAAACTTTTTCAGCGAGGAAGTCGATTGGACTGCTCTTTCAGAGGAACTAAGCCATGCTGATTGGGAAGACTCATTAAGAGACATGGGTGCATCTGCAATGCTGGACACTTTTTATTTAATTGTTTACACTGCCTGCTGCAAGCATGTGCCATTGCGTAAATCAGAATGCGAGAAAAGAACGCCCAAGGTGGTAAGATACCGTCACTCACTTTCTAAAAGAAGACGGAAGATAAAAAAGCGTCTTTTGAAAGTGTCATCGCCTGCTGTTATTTCCAAACTGTCCAAGGAATGTTTGGATATTGAAAGGAAACTGCAGAAGTCTTTTGCTGACTCTAACGCTTTTATGGAGGGAAAGGCTGTCAACTCCATTAAAAGTAATTCAAAATATTTCTTTTCATATGTCAAGAAAAAGTCCAAAGTCAAGACAAAAGTTGGTCCATTGGTGGACCAGAATGGTGTTCTTACTGGTAACAGTACTGAGATGGCAGAAATTTTGTCAAAACAATACACAGACGTTTTTAGCAAACCAATGCAAAGCAGTCAAGCTTCACATAATCGCACTTTTGATATAAGTTCTATACTGTCAACTGTTACTCTAACTGCAGCCGATTTTGAGCTTGCAATTGATGAACTCTCTCCGTCAGCTGCTGCGGGTCCTGACGGCTTTCCTGCATTACTACTGAAAAACTGCAGGGCCCATATGGTCCATGCTCTCGTATTTCTATGGACGAAAAGTCTTGAAGAAGAGGTCGTTCCAAGCAAACTAAAGAATTCTCTTATTACACCCATTCACAAAGGTGGAAGCAAGTCGGTGGCTGCCAATTATAGACCAATAGCTTTGACCTCCCACCTCATTAAACTTTTTGAGAAAGTCATACGGAAACACATAGTTAGACACATGAATGAAAATAACCTGTTCAATGACAGTCAGCATGGGATGAGATCTGGAAGATCTTGTTTAAGTCAACTCCTTGAGCAGTTTGACACCATTCTATCAATTCTTGATGATGGCGCTAATGCAGATGTTGTCTACTTAGATTTTGCCAAAGCTTTTGACAAAGTTGACCACAAAATAGTTCTGCAGAAAATATTTGATCTTGGCATTCGTGGAAGCATCTTCAAATGGATCGAATCCTTCCTGAGTAATCGCCTCCAAACAGTTATGGTTGATGGTGCAACCTCGAAGCCACAACCTGTCATTTCTGGAGTTCCCCAGGGAAGTGTATTGGGACCCATAATCTTCCTAATCCTTATTGGGGACATTGATGAAGATATCGCCATGTCAATAGTCAGGTCATTCGCCGATGATACAAGGGCCACAAAATCCGTTCGGTCTCCCGAGGATGCTGTGTTGTTTCAAAAGGATCTCGATCAGATCTACAAATGGACGGAGGACAATAACATGGAGCTAAATGACGTGAAATTTGAGCTTCTCCGCTATGGTAATAACGACCAGCTAAAAAGCGAGATATCATACCACACTCCGTCAGGAAAAATGATAAACATAAAGCAAGAAGTAAAGGACCTCGGTGTATCTATGTCTAGTGATTGTCTTTTTAGCAATCAAATAAACAAAGTTGTGGAAAAAGCCAAGAACCTCATTGCCTGGATCCTGAGGACATTTAAAACCAGAGAATATCGTGCAATGGTCACGCTGTATAAATCCTTGGTCATTCCAGTTTTGGAATACTGTTCTGTCTTGTGGAACCCAAGTAGCCCTAGGCTCATCCAAAAGCTTGAAGCCATTCAGTGGTCCTTTCTACGGAAAATTCAAGCTGATCGGAACTACTGGTCATGTCTGAAGAAGACAAAAATGTTCTCGCTGCAAAGACGACGTGAAAGGTACCGGATAATTTACATCTGGAAGATATTGGAAGGAAAGGTACCGAACATTAATGGCCACATTCAAGCCCGAGACAATGAACGCCGCGGGAGGCACTGTATTGTTCCCTCGCTAAAAACTGGTGGGAAAATACGAACCATTTTTGAAACGAGCTTACCTGTACAGGGGTCACAACTCTTCAATGCCATGCCTAGGTGTATTCGGGATATAAAAAATGCTGCTGTGGAACAATTTAAGCGCTCTCTTGATGCCTACCTCGCTAATATCCCGGACCAACCCCAAATTGTCGGATACACGGCGTGCAGGCAAGCCGACACCAATTCTATCGTGCACATGCAAGCACATGCTGGTGCGGTTCCTTTGTCTCACAGGATCCTCACATCAGCCAGGGCGAGTTGAACAACCAGCAAGCCTGAACACGCCTGTTCGAAGCACCAGACAAAAAAAAAAAAAAATATAGTGAAGGAATTTCCTTAGTTGCCTTGCAGAAAATGTCCGAAATTATTAAAGTAGAAAAAATTAGTCTTGAGAAACTGAAAAAAAAAATTCAAGTTGGAGGGTGGATATGGGTAGTATAATCGATTCGCCGTAGTGGTAATTTCAATCATGATAGGGTTGGCGTTTGCAGCAAAAAAATAAAAAGTAATGAAACAACATTTAAACCAAGAAAAACATTTACCGTACGTTTATTTTAATGAAAAATTATTTGGTAAAAACGCATATTAAGGAGCCGCTTGACTGGCTAGTGGGCACTAGTGGGCCGTGCGCAAAACCAGTTGGCACTTTTAGGGCCACAATAACGAATTTGGTGTGTTTCGGCCTTTTGTTGTGTGAATATTCTGGAGTTCACTTATGCGGTGCCAGGCGTATCGCAGAATTGAAAACAAATACAAATACTTCGCTAAAAATGAAGAACAAACACAGAAAATTGTCTGTTTGTTTTTCATTTTTAGCGAAGTTATTTGGTTATATTTTTAATTTTCTTTTTGTGCGTTTGTTTTTCATTTCATTCGATTACATCCATTTTCGGAGAAGCTAGAAATTATTTACTTAAAAAAGAGAGTTATCTGCCCCATTCACCATTGGAACTCTTCTAAAATAAATTTCGACTCGTGTACCCGATCTATACAAGTGCCGATTTTTCTTTCTAACTCCCCATTAGAATATTTTCGACTGAAACTATATTTAAATGCTTTACTATAGACAAACCTTAACTATTTTAACACCAGCAGAACGCCGTTAATCAAACAACATTTTTAACTGATAAATTAGCAAACTAAAAGACTGCCAGGCAATGCCAAATCGGGACAGCTAGTTTAATATATGAAGCTGAACAAGTTTTACTAAATAATCCTGACGTCTGTTTAAATTAATTTCGATAGAAAATGTGTGAAACCACTTTGATATTGTTTATAGTAACATAATAAATTCATAGTGCTATCATAATCTTGTAAATATTTAATCCGGGTACATTATAAAAACTTAGGAAGAAGAGGTTTCATAGACTCCATTTTGCTCACCACCAGAATCCACATCATTAAGAGCCGGACATCCAGAACTTCGAGTTGATATTGCCCAGTATTGTAATGTAAAAAGAAGACACGGATAGAAAAACCTTTTCTAAGGCTTTATTCAATTAATTCAAAACTACAATGCCAACAAGGCAAGAGGCCAAGAACGTATATATGGTAAAAGAAAGAGAACGCATTTAATTTTACTTTAACGGAAATATATGCAAGTGCACGTAATCCATCTCGTAATCCCAAGGTGCTGAGTTCAATCCTGGGCAAATGCAGCTGAAGAAATATAATATACATAACATTCTCCCCACTTGTAACAGAGATTGTTATCAGAAAGTTTTATAAATCCAGATGCACTTGCATATATTTCCGTTAAAGTAAAATTACTGGGTTTTCTTGTCCACGTGACTTTTTTAAATTTAAATGCGTTCTCTTTCTTTTACCATATATACGTTCTTGGCCTCTTGCCTTGTTGGCATTGTAGTTTTGAATTAATTGAATAAAGCCTTAGAAAAGGTTTTTCTATTCGTGTCTTCTTTTTACATTACAGGATTGAACTCAGCACCTTGGGATTACGAGATGGATTACGTGCACTTGCATATATTTCCGTTAAAGTAAAATTACTGAGTTTTTTTGTCCACGTGACTTTTTTTAATTTAAATGCGTTCTCTTTCTTTTACCATATATACGTTCTTGGCCTCTTGCCTTGTTGGCATTGTAGTTTTGAATTAATTGAATAAAGCCTTAGAAAAGGTTTTTCTATTCGTGTCTTCTTTTTACATTACACCCAGAAACGCAGAGTTTAAAGTGTGAAATTGTTTAGCATAAAAGTCTTCTCATGGAAATTACTTTGTACACTATTACAAAATGATTATACTGTTATGTATCAAGTTACAGCCATTGGGTGAAGTTTTGGATTGGCCCAGAGGGCGCCTTTGTTGTAATTGTTGTTGTTGTGTTGATTATAAAAAGAAGAGACTTTACCAGATCGGCACTTGCTTCAGTCTTGACACTTAGTGAATGGTGCAGACTTAATCATTGGTGACGAGGTAGTAGAAGAATATGCGAGGAAGGGATTTGGAAGATTTACACCAACATGTGCTGGAAGTTTTTAAGGAAAAAAAAAAAGTAAACACTCATCGGATGTGTTCGGAGTTCCCAGAAGCATAAAAAAGAAAATAAATAAAAAAATGGCACTTTATGGCAATGGAACGATGTTGAGGAGTCCTGGATTAACTACATTGAACGTGTGGAGTTTTTTTATAGCCAATGATATTGAGAGTGAAGGGAAGAAAAAGGCGATTTTATTATCCGTTATTAGTACAAAACACTATGCTGTGTTAAGAGGTTTAGCAGATAATCGTCCGGAAAAACCTGAATCATAATCCTTGTGTTACCAGTGTTTAAGAATTCTGGAGAAAGAATTGACTTGCATAATTACAATACATCTTTGCTAAAATCTTTTAATCTTTAATCAATCTAGTGATATGTCCAAAGCCTTTCTAGTGATAGTGTTGTGAAGTTGTTCCACAGTAAATAATAAATAAAGGAAGTCAAGTCGAGGGTTGGTTTAACAAGTGTATTAACAAAGTAAGAAAGTGACTAGCTCTTGGCTAGACAGTTACAAGACTGTGTTTTGTCTTCTGGTGTCTCACACTATTTATAGTGACAACCGGTGTTGTTTCTCCTGTGTAAGAACGGCCGGTGTAACAGATAGTTTTAATGCTAAACTTCTTTCTGACCAACAGATTTAGGCAAACCCGTTCTATTGCGGATATCCTAATGGTCATCTCTGAATGCCATTAAGTTGCCAAATGAATCTAGGGTAGAAGTGCTTGATATATAAACACGTCCAGATTGTCTTTGCTGACAGTACATAGAAACAACATGACATTAATGCAGGTGAGTCCCAGGGGAACATCCTGGGACAATTATTCTTGATTTTCATGAATGAACTCCTGGATGCAATTGCATCTGAGATGGGTATATTTGCTGATCACAGTATGCTCTATTCTCAACATGCGGGAAAAACAAAGACATACATATCCAATATAATGGCTTAATCCTTAAAAACAACAGCACAAGTGTGGAATGGACTACAAATAGATGGTAATATTTATTGCTACTAAGAAAAAGCTCCTTTCTTTAACAATTATAAAAAACTTTCAATCACAGATTATCATAGCTGACAGCACCCTACCTTAGTCACCATCATTCTAACTCCTCGGCCTTACAATCACAGAATTGGAACAAATAGAAGACATTGCCAAGGCTGCTGCAAGTAAGATGGGCTTCCTCTACCATGCTGGAAAACGTCTCAGACCTGCCAGTATCTTATATCTACAGAGCCACTATTCGCCTGGGTGCTAAAACGAGTCTCTAATCTAATAGGTCGTACACTGTCTACTAAGCACCAGCCCCTGTCACATCGATGCGATGTTCTATTACTGTTCTTGTTTTACAAGCATTTCAATGGAATGTGCTGTGATGAACCTCAACATAAATACCCACAACAAACCAGATAATCAGCAAAATCTCACCCCTTCGCTGTGAACGTCCCCAGATGCTAGAAGGCTTTCTACTCTAAAAGCTTCTTTCATCGAACTGTTAAACTTTGGAATTCTCTTCCTGCTCCTTCTTTTTTCTGACTGATAATTCTCAAGTGGAATATCATTTTTTCTTAATAAATTGATATTTTAAAACAAAATAATTCTAATTTGATTTCATTTTTAATTTGTTTCCTTTACTTTCTAAATCTACACCTGCTTTAGTTTTACCTCCAAATTATTCATATTTTAATTTCAACATTGAAATTATTATAATTTTATATGAAAATTTGTCTGTTTTCGTCAAATGTAATTTTAGTTTTCCGTTTTTATAACTCCTCTTTTGTATGAATTAATTTAGGCATTTTTCATTGCTTCATTTTTTATAGTTTTATTCTTTTTTTTGTTGAATTATGTTCTAGCTCGCTGTCGAGAAGGTCTTTACGGATGGATGATGGGCACATTCCTACAGACCTTCTCTATGGCCAGCTTTCCTCAGGCAAGCAAGATATGAAGGCTTGCACAATGGACATCAATACATAGGAAGCCTCTGCAGCTGACAGACCTGCACGGAGGAAACAAATAAGTCAGGGACTGGTTATTATAAGTCAAAGCTGTAGTAGACCATGCACATCAAGAATTGGTCTCTACAGTCGCACAAAAAGATGCACAGAAGCAACATCCCAATACGGCGCTGACAGATGTCAACACAATTCTTCTTTAGTTGAATTTAATTTTTATACTTTTCATTTTAATAATTTATATTTTTCTATTTAATTACATTCGATTTTTTATAATTTTAATAGCAATTCTTGAATATCATTGTATATTCGTTTCTAAACGAATATATGAATAAAATATTTTCAAACATCGTAGAATATCTCGTTTATTTATGTTTAGTAAGTAAAATATTCTTTATCTCTGTATATTAAGATGTAGAAATCATTTATGAAGAATATTTAATATATCATTTTAAAAATTAAAGACTATTTAGAATACAAATATATTGTAACATCATTTTTATATGATTTCAAAGAGAATGTTGTTTTAAATAAAAATCAATTCATAAAAATCTAAAAAAATTCTAGCTTACTTTTAATGTTCCCATTTTCAAAAGTATTTTTTTTATTAAATCTTCAGAATATCCGAGTTATATTTTTCAAAATACCACAAAATGTAATTTCTTAGCTAAAAATTGTTGTGGTATAATTAATTGACCTAAAAAAAATCTGCAATTTAAAAAAATGTTTAAATAATGCAATTACAATAATAATTAAAGAAATAATAAACACTAAACATTTTTACAAATTCGGATAATTACCTGTTATTCAAAAAATATATGAACATAAAAGTTGTTTGTTTTCTTTAAAGATCACGAAGCTTCCGTGGAGGTTGTTGGCTATGGATATATGCAGTTCCGATAACATAATAATACATCTGAAAGTAAAATAAAATTATTAAAAATAAGGATTGAATTAATTATTTTATACTTCTCAATTTTAAAAACTATATTTATAAAATTCTAGGTGTTTCCAAGAACATAATTAAATAAATTATTCTATATTTCTCATTTTTAAAAATATATTTATAAAATTCTACTTTTTTACTAGAACATAAATATAAATGTGAAAGTAAAATAAAATTAAAAATAAAGATTCAATTAATTATTCTATATTTCTCAATTTTTAAAAATATATTTATAAAATTCAAGTTTTTTCCAAGAACATACAATTAAATAAATTATTCTATATTTCTCATTTTTTAAACATATTTATAAAATTCTACTTTTTTACTAAAACATAAATCTGATTGGAAAATCAAATTAAAATAATTAAAAATTGAATTAATTATTCTATATTTCTCATTTTTTAATAATATATTTATAAAATTCTATTTTTACTAGAACATAAATATACAAAATATATTTATAAAATAAAATTATTAAAAATAAGAATAAAATGAATTATTCTATATTACTCTATTTTTAATATATATATTTAGAACATAAATAATAAGTGAATGTAAAATAAAATTATTAAAAATCAAGATCAAACAATTTTTTGTTTGTGATTTTTTAAAAATATATTTATAAAATCCTATTTATTTTTAGTAGATAATAATTGACTTAAAAAAAATCTGCAATTTAAAAAAAATGTTTAAATCATGCAATTACAATAATAATTAAAGAAATAATAAACACCAAACATTTTTACAAATTCGGATAATTACCTGTTATTCAAAAAATATATGAACATAAAAGTTGTCTGTTTTCTTTAAAGATCACGAAGCTTCTGTGGGGGTTGTTGGCTATGGATATATGCAGTTCCGATAACATTATAATAAATCTGAAAGTAAAATAAAATTATTAAAAATAAGGATTGAATTAATTATTTTATACTTCTCAATTTTAAAAACTATATTTATAAAATTCTAGGTGTTTCCAAGAACATATAATTAAATAAATTATTCTATATTTCTCATTTTTTTAAAATATATTTATAAAATTCTACTTTTTTACTAGAACATCAAATAGATATAAACGTAAAATAAAATTATAAAAATTAAAATTAAATTATTATTTTATACTTATTTATTTTTAATATATTTATAAAATTCTATTTTTTTACTAGAACATAAATATACAAAAAATATTTATTAAAAAAATTATTAAAATAAGAATTAAATTAATTATTCTATATTACTCTATTTTTAATATATATATTTAGAACATAAATAATAACTGAATGTAAAATAAAATTATTAAAAATCAAGATTAAACAATTTTTTTTATTTGTGATTTTTTTAAATATATTTATAAAATTCTATTTGTTTTTAGTAGAAAATAAATATAAATCTTTAGGTTAAATACAATAATAAAAAACCAAGATGGAACTATGTCTCAATTTTTCTAAATGTTTTTATAAAATTCTAGTTTTTTACTGGTACATGAATATAAATCTTAACGTTAAATAAAATTAATAAAAATCAAAATTAAATTAATTTTTTTCATTTCTCATTTTTTTTAATATATGTATAAAATTCCAGTTTTTTTACTAAAAAATAAATATAAATCTAAAATCTTCAATAATTAAAAATCAGAATAAAACTAATTATTCTATGTCTCAATTTTTCTAAATATATTTTTAAGATTCCAGTTTTTTTTACTAAAACATAAATATAAATGCGATGGTAAAATAAAATTATTAAAAATCAAGATTAAATTAATTATTGTAGATCTCATTTTTTTTTTAAATATACAATTCTTGTTATTACTAGAACATAAATATAAATCCGAAGGTAAAAACATTAATAAAAGTCAACATGAAATTAATTGTTCTATATTTCTCATTTTGTTTTTGATATATTCTACTTTTTTACTAGAACATAAATATAAATGTGAAAGTAAAATAAATTAAAAATAAAGATTAAATTAATTATTCTATATTTCTCATTTTTTTTAAATATATTTATAAAATTCTATTTTTACTAGAACATAAATATACAAAAAATATTTAAAATAATATAAAATTATTAAAAATGAGAATTAAATTAATTATTCTATATTACTCTATTTTTAATATATATATTTAGAACATAAATAATAACTGAATGTAAAATAAAATCATTAAAAATCAAGATTAAACAATTTTTTTATTTGTAATTTTATAAAATTCTATCTATTTTTAGTAGAAAATAAATATAAATCTGAAGGTTAAATACAATAATAAAAAATCAAGATGAAACTATATGTCTCAATTTTTCTAAAAAGGAAAAAAATCATTAAAAGTCAACATGAAATTAATTGTTCTTTATTTCTCATTTTGTTTTTGATATATTTATAAAATTTAAGTTTTTTACAGTAACATAAATATGAATCTGAAAGTGAAATCAAATTATTAAAAATAACAGTTTAATTTAGTATTCTATGAATCTGAAAGTAAAACTAAAATTAAAAATGTAATTGATTATTCTTTATTTTTTATATATATTTACAAAATATCATTGTTTTTTACTAAAATATGTATATAAACGAAAAATCAAATTATTAAAAGTCAAAATTAAATTCTATATTTCCCATTTTTTAAAAATATATTTTAAAATATATTTAAAAAATCAAAGTTTAATTTATTATTCTATATTTCTGATTTTGTACAAATATATTTATAAAATTCTAGCTGTTTACTATAAAACATAAACGTAAAATAAAATTATCAAAATTAATACTACATTATTTATTCTATATTTCTAATTTTTTTAAATATATTTATAAAATTCTAGTTTTTTACTAGAACATAAATATAAACGTAAAATAAAATTATAAAAATTAATACTACATTAATTATTCAATATTTCTCATTTTTTAATATATTTATAAAATTCTAGTTTTTTACTAGAACATCAATATAAACGTAAAATAAACTTATAAAAATTTATACTACATTAATTATTCTATATTTCTCATTTTTTTTATATATTTATAAAAATTTTGTTTTTTACTAGAACATAAATATACACGTAAAATAAAATTATAAAAATTAATACTACATTAATTATTCTATATTACTAATTTTTTAATATATTTATAATATTTAAGTTTTTTACTAGAACATAAATATAAACGTAAAATAAAATTATGAAAATTAATACTACATTAATTATTTTATATTTCTCATTTTTTTTTATATATTTATAAAATTCTAATTTTTTACTAGAACATAAATATAAAGGTGAAATAAAATTATCAAAATTAATACTACATTAATATTTCTATATTTCTCATTTTTTTTAATATATTTATAACATTCTAGTTTTTTACTAGAACATAAATATACACGTAAAATAAAATTATCAAAATTAATAAAACATTATTATTCTATATTGCTCATTTTTTAATTATAAAAAATCTTTTTTAGTAGAACATAAATATAAACGTAAAATAAAATTATGAAATATAATACTACATTCATTGTTCTATATTTCTCATTTTTTAAATATATTTATAAAAAAATTGTTTTTTACTAGAACATAAATATAAACGTAAAATAAAATTATCAAAATTAATACTACATTAATTATTCTATATTTCTCATTTTTTTAATATATTTATAAAATTTTTGTTTTTTACTAGAACATAAATATAAACGTAAAATAAAATTATAAAAATAAATACTACATTAATAAATCGATATTTCTCATTTTTTTAATATATTTATAACATTCTAGTTTTTACTAGAACATAAGTATAAACGTAAAATAAAATTATAAAAATTAATACTACATTAATTATTCTATATTTCTGATTTTTTTTATATATTTATAAAATTCTAGTTTTTTACTTAACATGAATATAAACGTAAAATAAAATTATAAAAATGAATACTACATTAATTATTCTATATTTCTGATTTTTTTAATATATTCATAAAATTTTTGATTTTTACTAGAACATAAATATAAACGTAAAATAAAATTATAAAAATAAATACTACATTAATTATTCTATATGTCTCATTTTTTAATATATTCATAAAATTCTAGTTTTTTACTAGAACATGAGTATAAACGTAAAATAAACTTATAAAAATTAATACTACATTAATTATTCTATATTTCTGATTTTTTTTATATATTTATAAAATTCTAGTTTTTTACTTAACATAAATATAAACGTAAAATAAAATTATAAAAATTAATACTACATTATTAATTCTATATTTCTAATTTTTTAAATATATTTATAAAATTCTTGTTTTTTACTAGAACATAAATATAAACGTAAAATAAAATTATAAAAATAAAATTAATACTACATTAATTATTCTATATTTTTCATTTTTTTATATATTTATAAAATTCTAGTTTTAACTAGAAAATAAATAACAACGTAAAATGAAATTATCAAAAATAAATACTACATTAATATTTCTATATTTCTCATTTTTTTAATATATTCATAAAATTCTAGTTTTTTACTAGAACATAAATATAAACGCAAAATAAAATTATCAAAATTAATACTACATTACTTATTCTATGTTGCTTATTTTTTTTAATATATTTATCCAATTCTCGTTTTTTACTAGAACATAAACATAAATATAAACGTAAAATAAAATTATAAAAATTAATACTCCATTAATTATTCAATATTTCTAAATATATCAAAAAATATATTTATAAAATTCTATTTTTTACTAGAACATTAATATAAACGTAAAATAAAATTATAAAAATCAATATTACATTAATTATTCTATATTTCTCCTTTTTTTATATATTTATAATTTTTTTGTTTTTACTAGAACATAAATATAAACGTAAAATAAAATTATAAAAATTGATACTACATTAATTATTCTATATTTCTCATTTTTTAATATATTTATAAAATTCTAGTTTTTTACTAGAACATAAATATAAACGTAAATAAAATTATAAAAATTAATACTACATTAATTATTCTATATTTCTCATTTTTTAAATATATTTATAAAATTCTAGTTTTTTACTAGAACATAAATATAAACGTAAAATTAAATTATCAAAATTAATACTACATTAATTATTCTATATTTCTCATTTTTTTAATATATTGATAATTTTTTTTGTTTCTACTAGAACATTAATATAAACGTAAAATAAAATTATAAAAATCAATATTACATTAATTATTCTATATTTCTACTTTTTTATATATTTATAAAATTCTACTTTTTACTAGAACATAAATATAAACGTAAAATAAAATTATAAAAATTGATACTACATTAATAATTCTATATTTCTCATTTTTTCAATATATTTATAAAATTCTAATTTTTTTCTACAACATTAATAGAAACGTAAAAAAAAATTATAAAAATTAATACTACATCAATAAATCTATATTTCTCATTTTTTAATATATTTATAAAATTCTAGTTTTTTACTAGAACATAAATATAAAAGTAAAATAAAATTATAAACATTAATACTACATTAATTATTCTATATTTCTGATTTGTTTTATATATTTATAAAATTCTAGTTTAACTAGAACATAAATATAAGTGCAAAATAAAATTATAAAAATTAATACTACATTAATTATTCTATGTTTCTCATTTTTTTAATATATTTATAAAATTCTAGTTTTTTACTAGAACATAAATATAAACGTACAATAAAATTAACACTATATCAATTATTCTATATTTCTCATTTTTTTAATATATTTATAAAATTCTAGTTTTAACTAGAACATTAATATAAACGTAAATAATTATTAAAATTAATATTACATTAATTATTCTATATTTCTCATGTTTTTAATATATTTATAACATTTTTTTTTACAAGAACATAAATATAAACGTAAAATAAAATTATAAAAATTAATACTACATTATTTATTCTATATTTCTAATTTTTTTTAATATATTTATAAAATTCTAGTTTTTACTAGAACATAAATATAAACGTAAAATAAAATTATCAAAATTAATACTACATTATTGATTCTATATTTCTCATTTTTTTTATATATTTATACAATTTTAGTTTTTTTACTGAAACATAAATATATATGTAAAATAAAATTATAAAAATTAATACTACATTAATTATTCTATATTTCTCATTTTTTTTATATATTTATAAAATTCTAGTTTTAACTAGAACATAAATATAATGCGTAAAAAAAAATTATAAAAATTAATACTACATTAATTAATCTATATTTCTAATTTTTTTTAATATATTTATAAAATGCTCGTTTTTTACAAGAACATAAATATAAACGTAAAATAAAATTATCAAAATTAATACTACATTATTATTCTATATTGCTCATTTTTTTAATATAATTATTAAAATTCTTTTTTAGTAGAACATAAATATAAACGTAAAATCAAATTATCAAAATTAATACTACATTAATTATTCTATATTTCTCATTTTTTTAATATATTCATAAAATTCTATTTTTTTACTAGAACATAAATATAAACGTAAAAAATTATTCAAAATAATAATACATTAATTATTTAATATTTCTCATTTTTTTAATATTTACAAAATTTTTGTTTTTTACTAGAACCTAAACATAAATGTAAAATAAAATTATAAAAATAAATACTACATTAATTATTCTATATGTATCATTTTTTAATATATTTATAAAATTCTAGTTTAACTAGAACATAAATATAAACGTAAAATAAAATTATAAAAATTAATACAACATTAATTATTCTATATTTCTCATTTTTTCAATACATTTATAAAATTCTAATTTTTTACTAGAACATAAATATAAACGTAAAAAATTATAAAAATTAATACTACATTAATTATTCTATATTTCTCATTTTTTTAATATATTTATGAAATTCTAGTTTTTTACTAGAACATAAATATAAACGTAAAATAAAATTATGAAAATTAATACTACATTAATTATTCTATATGTCTCATTTTTTAATATATTTATAAAATTCCAGTTTAACTAGAACATAAATACATACATAAAATAATATTATAACAATTAATACTACATTAATTATTCTATATTTCTCATTTTTTAATATATTTATAAAATTCTAGTTTTTTACTAGAACATTAATATAAACGTAAATAATTATTAAAATTAATATTACATTAATTATTCTATATTTCTCATGTTTTTAATATATTTATAACATTTTTTTTTACAAGAACATAAATATAAACGTAAAATAAAATTATAAAAATTAATACTACATTATTTATTCTATATTTCTAATTTTTTTTAATATATTTATAAAATTCTAGTTTTTACTAGAACATAAATATAAACGTAAAATAAAATTATCAAAATTAATACTACATTATTACTTCTATATTTCTCATTTTTTTTATATATTTATACAATTTTAGTTTTTTTACTGAAACATAAATATATATGTAAAATAAAATTATAAAAATTAATACTACATTAATTATTCTATATTTCTCATTTTTTTTATATATTTATAAAATTCTAGTTTTAACTAGAACATAAATATAATGCGTAAAAAAAAATTATAAAAATTAATACTACATTAATTAATCTATATTTCTAATTTTTTTTAATATATTTATAAAATGCTCGTTTTTTACAAGAACATAAATATAAACGTAAAATAAAATTATCAAAATTAATACTACATTATTATTCTATATTGCTCATTTTTTTAATATAATTATTAAAATTCTTTTTTAGTAGAACATAAATATAAACGTAAAATCAAATTATCAAAATTAATACTACATTAATTATTCTATATTTCTCATTTTTTTAATATATTCATAAAATTCTATTTTTTTACTAGAACATAAATATAAACGTAAAAAATTATTCAAAATAATACTACATTAATTATTTAATATTTCTCATTTTTTTAATATTTACAAAATTTTTGTTTTTTACTAGAACTTAAACATAAATGTAAAATAAAATTATAAAAATAAATACTACATTAATTATTCTATATGTATCATTTTTTAATATATTTATAAAATTCTAGTTTAACTAGAACATAAATATAAACGTAAAATAAAATTATAAAAATTAATACAACATTAATTATTCTATATTTCTCATTTTTTCAATACATTTATAAAATTCTAATTTTTTACTAGAACATAAATATAAACGTAAAAAATTATAAAAATTAATACTACATTAATTATTCTATATTTCTCATTTTTTTAATATATTTATGAAATTCTAGTTTTTTACTAGAACATAAATATAAACGTAAAATAAAATTATGAAAATTAATACTACATTAATTATTCTATATGTCTCATTTTTTAATATATTTATAAAATTCCAGTTTAACTAGAACATAAATACATACATAAAATAATATTATAACAATTAATACTACATTAATTATTCTATATTTCTCATTTTTTAATATATTTATAAAATTCTAGTTTTTTACTAGAACATTAATATAAACGTAAATAATTATTAAAATTAATATTACATTAATTATTCTATATTTCTCATGTTTTTAATATATTTATAACATTTTTTTTTACAAGAACATAAATATAAACGTAAAATAAAATTATAAAAATTAATACTACATTATTTATTCTATATTTCTAATTTTTTTTAATATATTTATAAAATTCTAGTTTTTACTAGAACATAAATATAAACGTAAAATAAAATTATCAAAATTAATACTACATTATTACTTCTATATTTCTCATTTTTTTTATATATTTATACAATTTTAGTTTTTTTACTGAAACATAAATATATATGTAAAATAAAATTATAAAAATTAATACTACATTAATTATTCTATATTTCTCATTTTTTTTATATATTTATAAAATTCTAGTTTTAACTAGAACATAAATATAATGCGTAAAAAAAATTATAAAAATTAATACTACATTAATTAATCTATATTTCTAATTTTTTTTAATATATTTATAAAATGCTCGTTTTTTACAAGAACATAAATATAAACGTAAAATAAAATTATCAAAATTAATACTACATTATTATTCTATATTGCTCATTTTTTTAATATAATTATTAAAATTCTTTTTTAGTAGAACATAAATATAAACGTAAAATCAAATTATCAAAATTAATACTACATTAATTATTCTATATTTCTCATTTTTTTAATATATTCATAAAATTCTATTTTTTTACTAGAACATAAATATAAACGTAAAAAATTATTCAAAATAATACTACATTAATTATTTAATATTTCTCATTTTTTTAATATTTACAAAATTTTTGTTTTTTACTAGAACCTAAACATAAATGTAAAATAAAATTATAAAAATTAATACTACATTAATTAATCTATATTTCTAATTTTTTTTAATATATTTATAAAATGCTCGTTTTTTACAAGAACATAAATATAAACGTAAAATAAAATTATCAAAATTAATACTACATTATTATTCTATATTGCTCATTTTTTTAATATAATTATTAAAATTCTTTTTTAGTAGAACATAAATATAAACGTAAAATCAAATTATCAAAATTAATACTACATTAATTATTCTATATTTCTCATTTTTTTAATATATTCATAAAATTCTATTTTTTTACTAGAACATAAATATAAACGTAAAAAATTATTCAAAATAATACTACATTAATTATTTAATATTTCTCATTTTTTTAATATTTACAAAATTTTTGTTTTTTACTAGAACCTAAACATAAATGTAAAATAAAATTATAAAAATAAATACTACATTAATTATTCTATATGTATCATTTTTTAATATATTTATAAAATTCTAGTTTAACTAGAACATAAATATAAACGTAAAATAAAATTATAAAAATTAATACAACATTAATTATTCTATATTTCTCATTTTTTCAATACATTTATAAAATTCTAATTTTTTACTAGAACATAAATATAAACGTAAAAAATTATAAAAATTAATACTACATTAATTATTCTATATTTCTCATTTTTTTAATATATTTATGAAATTCTAGTTTTTTACTAGAACATAAATATAAACGTAAAATAAAATTATGAAAATTAATACTACATTAATTATTCTATATGTCTCATTTTTTAATATATTTATAAAATTCCAGTTTAACTAGAACATAAATATAAACATAAAATAATATTATAACAATTAATACTACATTAATTATTCTATATTTCTAATTTTTTTAATATATTTATAAAATTCTAGTTTTTTACAAGAACATAATCATGAACGTAAAATACAATTATCAAAAGTAATACTACATTATTTATTCTATATTTCTCATTTTTTTATATATTTATTAAATTTTAGTTTTTTACTAGAACATAAATATAAACTAAAAATAAAATTGTAAAAATTAATACTACATTAATATTCTATATTTCTCATTTTTTAGATATATTGATAAAATTCTAGTTTTTTACTAGAACATAAATATAAACGTAAATAAAATTATAAAAATCAATACTACATTAATTATTCTATATTTCCTATTTTTTAATATATTTATAAAATTCTAGTTTTTTACTAGAACATTAATATAATCGTAAAAAATTATTCAAAATAATACTACATTGATTATTCTATATTTCTCATTTTTGTAATATTTATACAATTTTTGTTTTTTACTAGAACATAAATATAAACGTAAAATAAAATTATAAAAATAAATACTACATTAATTATCCTATATTTCTCATTTTTTAATATATTTATAAAATTCTAGTTTTTTACTAGAACATTAATATAAACGTAAAAAATTATTCAAAATAATACTACATTAATTATTCTATATTTCTCATTTTTGTAATATTTATACAATTTTTGTTTTTTACTAGAACATAAATATAAACGTAAAATAAAATTATAAAAATAAATACTACATTAATTATTCTATATGTCTAATTTTTTAATATATTTATAAAATTCTAGTTTTTTACTAGAACATAAATATAAACGTAAAATAAAATTATAAAAATTAATACTACATTAATTATTCAATATTTCTCATTTTTTTTAATATATTTAAAAAATTCTATTTTTTTACTAGAACATAATCATGAACGTAAAATACAAATATCAAAAGTAATACTACATTATTTATTTTATATTTCTCATTTTTTTATATATTTATAAAATTCTAGTTTTTTACAAGAACATAAATATAAACGTAAAATAAAATTATAAAAATAAATACTACATTAATTATTCTATATGTCTAATTTTTTAATACATTTGTAAAATTATAGTTTCTACTAGAACATAAATATGAACGTAAAATAAAATTATAAAAATTAATATTACATTAATTATTCTATATTTCTCATTTTTTTAATATGTTTATAAAATTTTAGTTTTTTACAAAAATATAAATATAAACGTTAAATAAAGTTATAAAAATAAATACGACATTAATTATTCTATATTTCTAATGTTTTAAATATATTTATAAAATTCTATTTTTTACTAAAACATAAATATGAATGTAAAATAAAATTATAAAAATCAATACTACATTAATTATTCTACATTTCTCATTTTTTCAATACATTTATAAAATTCTAATTTTTTACTAGAACATAAATATAAACGTAAAAAATTATAAAAATTAATACTACATTAATTATTCTATATTTCTCATTTTTTTAATATATTCATAAAATTCTAGTTTTTTACTAGAACATAAGTATAAACGTAAAATAAAATTATGAAAATTAATACTACATTAATTATTCTATATGTCTCATTTTTTAATATATTTATAAAATTCCAGTTTAACTAGAACATAAATATAAACATAAAATAAAATTATGAAAATTAATACTACATTAATTATTCTATATTTCTAATTTTTTTAATATATTTATAAAATTCTAGTTTTTTACAAGAACATAATCATGAACGTAAAATACAATTATCAAAAGTAATACTACATTATTTATTCTATATTTCTCATTTTTTTATATATTTATCAAATTTTAGTTTTTTACTAGAACATAAATATGAACTAAAAATAAAATTATAAAAATTAATACTACATTAATATTCTATATTTCTCATTTTTTAAATATATTTATATAAGTCTAGTTTTTTACTAGAACATAAATATAAACGTAAATAAAATTATAAAAATCAATACTACATTAATTATTCTATATTTCTCATTTTTGTAATATTTATACAATTTTTGTTTTTTACTAGAACATAAATATAAACGTAAAATAAAATTATAAAAATAAATACTACATTAATTATTCTATATGTCTAATTTTTTTAATATATTTATAAAATTCTAGTTTAACTAGAACATAAATATAAACATAAAATAATATTATAACAATTAATACTACATTAATTATTCTATATTTCTAATTTTTTTAATATATTTATAAAATTCTAGTTTTTTACAAGAACATAATCATGAACGTAAAATACAATTATCAAAAGTAATACTACATTATTTATTCTATATTTCTCATTTTTTTATATATTTATTAAATTTTAGTTTTTTACTAGAACATAAATATAAACTAAAAATAAAATTGTAAAAATTAATACTACATTAATATTCTATATTTCTCATTTTTTAGATATATTGATAAAATTCTAGTTTTTTACTAGAACATAAATATAAACGTAAATAAAATTATAAAAATCAATACTACATTAATTATTCTATATTTCCTATTTTTTAATATATTTATAAAATTCTAGTTTTTTACTAGAACATTAATATAAACGTAAAAAATTATTCAAAATAATACTACATTGATTATTCTATATTTCTCATTTTTGTAATATTTATACAATTTTTGTTTTTTACTAGAACATAAATATAAACGTAAAATAAAATTATAAAAATAAATACTACATTAATTATCCTATATTTCTCATTTTTTAATATATTTATAAAATTCTAGTTTTTTACTAGAACATTAATATAAACGTAAAAAATTATTCAAAATAATACTACATTAATTATTCTATATTTCTCATTTTTGTAATATTTATACAATTTTTGTTTTTTACTAGAACATAAATATAAACGTAAAATAAAATTATAAAAATAAATACTACATTAATTATTCTATATGTCTAATTTTTTAATATATTTATAAAATTCTAGTTTTTTACTAGAACATAAATATAAACGTAAAATAAAATTATAAAAATTAATACTACATTAATTATTCAATATTTCTCATTTTTTTTAATATATTTAAAAAATTCTATTTTTTTACTAGAACATAATCATGAACGTAAAATACAAATATCAAAAGTAATACTACATTATTTATTTTATATTTCTCATTTTTTTATATATTTATAAAATTCTAGTTTTTTACAAGAACATAAATATAAACGTAAAATAAAATTATAAAAATAAATACTACATTAATTATTCTATATGTCTAATTTTTTAATACATTTGTAAAATTATAGTTTCTACTAGAACATAAATATGAACGTAAAATAAAATTATAAAAATTAATATTACATTAATTATTCTATATTTCTCATTTTTTTAATATGTTTATAAAATTTTAGTTTTTTACAAAAATATAAATATAAACGTTAAATAAAGTTATAAAAATAAATACGACATTAATTATTCTATATTTCTAATGTTTTAAATATATTTATAAAATTCTATTTTTTACTAAAACATAAATATGAATGTAAAATAAAATTATAAAAATCAATACTACATTAATTATTCTACATTTCTCATTTTTTCAATACATTTATAAAATTCTAATTTTTTACTAGAACATAAATATAAACGTAAAAAATTATAAAAATTAATACTACATTAATTATTCTATATTTCTCATTTTTTTAATATATTCATAAAATTCTAGTTTTTTACTAGAACATAAGTATAAACGTAAAATAAAATTATGAAAATTAATACTACATTAATTATTCTATATGTCTCATTTTTTAATATATTTATAAAATTCCAGTTTAACTAGAACATAAATATAAACATAAAATAAAATTATGAAAATTAATACTACATTAATTATTCTATATTTCTAATTTTTTTAATATATTTATAAAATTCTAG
This sequence comes from Sepiola atlantica, assembly GCA_963556195.1. NCBI lineage: Eukaryota > Metazoa > Mollusca > Cephalopoda > Sepiida > Sepiolidae > Sepiola > Sepiola atlantica. Next base: position 10,265,466 of record CAUVYP010001154.1, on the reverse strand, counting down.
TTTTTTACAAGAACATAATCATGAACGTAAAATACAATTATCAAAAGTAATACTACATTATTTATTCTATATTTCTCATTTTTTTATATATTTATCAAATTTTAGTTTTTTACTAGAACATAAATATGAACTAAAAATAAAATTATAAAAATTAATACTACATTAATATTCTATATTTCTCATTTTTTAAATATATTTATATAAGTCTAGTTTTTTACTAGAACATAAATATAAACGTAAATAAAATTATAAAAATCAATACTACATTAATTATTCTATATTTCTCATTTTTGTAATATTTATACAATTTTTGTTTTTTACTAGAACATAAATATAAACGTAAAATAAAATTATAAAAATAAATACTACATTAATTATTCTATATGTCTAATTTTTTTAATATATTTATAAAATTCTAGTTTTTTACAAGAACATAATCATGAACGTAAAATACAATTATCAAAAGTAATACTGCATTATTTATTCTATATTTCTCATTTTTTTATATATTTATTAAATTTTAGTTTTTTACTAGAACATAAATATAAACTAAAAATAAAATTGTTAAAATTAATACTACATTAATTATTCTATATTTCTCATTTTTTAAATATATTGATAAAATTCTAGTTTTTTACAAGAATATAAATATAAACGTAAAATAAAATTATAAAAATCAATACTACATTAATTATTCTATATTTCTCATTATTTTTATATATTTGTAAAATTCTCTAAATATAAACGTAAAATAAAATTATAAAAATTAATACTACATTAATTATTCTATATTTCTCATTTTATTTAATATATTTATAAAATTCTACTTTTTACTAGAACATAAATATAAACGTAAATAAAATTATAAAAATCAATACTACATTAATTATCCTATATTTCTCATTTTTTAATATATTTATAAAATTCTAGTTTTTTACTAGAACATTAATATAAATGTAAATAATTATTGAAATTAATACTACATTAATTATTCTATATTTCTCATGTTTTTAATATATTTATAACATTTTTTTACAAGAACATAAATATAAACGTAAATAAAATTATAAAAATTAATACTACATTAATTATTCTATATTTCTCATTTTTTTAATATATTTATAAAATTCTACTTTTTACTAGAACATAAATATAAACGTAAATAAAATTATAAAAATCAATACTACATTAATTATTCTATATTTCGCATTTTTTAATATATTTATAAAATTCTAGTTTAACTAGAACATAAATATAAACGTAAAATAAAATTATAAAAATTAATACTACATTAATTATTCTATATTTCTCATTTTTTTTAATATATTTATAAAATTCTAGTTTTTTACTAGAACATAATTATGAACGTAAAATACAATTATCAAAAGTAATACTACATTATTTATTTTATATTTCTCATTTTTTTTATATATTTATAAAATTCTAGTTTTTTACTAGAACATAAATATAAACGTAAAATCAAATTATAAAAATGAATACTACATTAATTATTCTATATTTCTCATTATTTTAATATATTTATATAAGTCTAGTTTTTTACTAGAACATAAATATAAACGTAAAATACAATTATAAAAATTAATACTACATTAATTATTCTATATTTCTCATTTTTTTAATATATTTATAAAATTCTATTTTTTTACTAGAACATAAATATAAACGCAAAATAAAATTATAAAAATTAATACTACATTAATTATTCTATGTTTCTCATTTTTTTAATATATTTATAAAATTCTATTTTTTTACTAGAACATAAATATAAACGCAAAATAAAATTATAAAAATTAATACTACATTAATTATTCTATGTTTCTCATTTTTTTAATATATTTATAAAATTCTTGTTTTTTACTAGAACATAAATATATATATAAACGTAAAATAAAATTAGAAAAATAAGGATTAAATTAATTATTTTATATTTCTAATTGTTAAAATATATTTATAAAATTTTGGTTTTTTCTAAAAAAACATAAATCTGAAAATCCAAATCAAATTATTAAAAATCCAGATTTGATAATTTGTTCTTTATTTCTCATTATTAGAATATATTTATATGTGCTTATTGTTATATTACGAAGTGACATGAAAAACTTCTATTTGTTGTGCATTGATCAACATTTACAATTATTGTAACGACATTAAAGAAACATCCGATAACGGTGGAAACATCAGATGACGGTGGAAACTACAACCATAGTTTTCTTGTTATTCCAATATTTTTACCCTCATATATCAGCGAATGCCAATAATTTAAATTGGACTTATAGGCAAACAAACTTCTCTTAATATGTTAATATTGCATTTTTTTTTCCAAAATTAATGTTTTGTTTACATTTTACTGCAAAACGCACGTAGGATTTTTTCAATTAGTAAACTAAGCATCACATTTACTAACAAAAATATACAATTGATTATAATATAAATATAACATCAGATAACTTTGAATCTGATGTCTAATTTATACTATTGATCCATAAAATCTTAATGTCATTTTTTTAATTAGTAAACTAAGCATTACATTTACTAACAAAAATATACAATTGATTATAATATGAATATAATTCCACAAAGCTCTCTTTTAACAACATTCTATTTTGATAAATAATCTTTGGCGATGTTTATCTAATTGCAAGACAAAAGAATTTATAAGCCTTTAAATAATCTAAGGCCAACTGCCCATCAATGCACACGAATTCAATTAAGAAACTAATGCTGGATCAGTATTTTTTTTCAAAGAAAGAATTTTGGCTGCTTTGTGTCAAATTTGGAAGTAAACAGACTTTTTGTAATTTTGTATTATAGAAAAAATTAGTCATTAACTCTGTTTTAGGATCTTCACTAAACTCCTGTCTGATTTCATGATCAAAAACATTAAGTCAGGGGCAGGCAACTTCTTCCAGGTACTTCTTCAAAAGAAAACAACATAAACTTCCTATTCAGACAACTTATCTATAGTCTACCGGTATTTGGGAAATCGCCTGGTGATATCATTATGTCTTCAGACAACCCATAGCCAGGTGCCATCAGTTTAATCCTAAAATTTATTAGCCACTGACATTCTCCTAAATCACTGTCAAGGCCAAATCATAGGTTTGATCCAAATAAGTCACATCATGCAAAATCCCATCCATCTTTACCGAATATTTACTGTTAATCTTGCTTTGTTGTACATCTCACATTCCTTATGTAGTTTATGTGTTCGACGCTGTGGAATATCATAATGGTTTTATTACTTATGTGACTTCTTTCTATTTTTTTCTAAATATAAACTTTGTTTTCTTTTTTTTCTCAGAAAAATCACAAGAATCTTTACCTGCTCATTTATTGTGATTTTGAAAATCAGTTTTTATTCAGATGTAATTCAGTAGTTTTTCTTCACTTCAATATAGAATAATTGGTTTAATCTTGATTTGAAATAATTTTATTTTACCTTCAGATTAATATTTATATTCTAGTAAGAAAACTAGACTTTTATAAACATATTGAATAAATTAGTAATATAGAATTAGTTTAATCTTGACTTTTAATAATTTTATTTTACCTTCAGATTAATATTCATATTCTAGTAAAAAACTAAAATTTTATAAATATATTTTTAAAAATTAGTAATATAGAATAATTAATGTAATCTTTATTTTTATTTATTTTATTTTACTTTCAGATTTATACAGGGTGGGCAAAAATAAGGGTCCTATTTTTAAAAATTCATAACTTTTTTATTGATTGATTTTAAAAAATTTTTTTTTTAGAATAAGTAAAGGACCCCTTCCGAAGCAAGCATGAGCCGTATTAGCCCTAAGGAACGTACCCTCATTTAGAAAACATTATTTTTGCTTAAAAAACTCAAAACAGTGTAAAAAACAATACTTTAGTTTTTGTAAGTTTTAAGAAGTGTTTTTCGGCTAAAATTTGTTTTGTTTATTTCAAAAAATCTCGGAAGGGTCAGTCTACACACACATAAAGTTTGGTGAGTTTAACTTTTATTTTGTGGAAGTTATTCAAATTCAAGTTATTCAAATTTAAAGATAGGACCCTTATTTTGGCCCACCCTGTATGTATCTTCTAGTAAAAGAGTAAAATTTTATTAAAAAATGAGAAATATAAAATAATTAATTTAATTTTTAATAATTTTATATTGAGTTAGATTGAGAAGTTGACCACAATGAGATCATCTGAAGAGAAAACCGACCTGTAAGCAATTGACTTTTTACAGGTGCGTACATCATTCCCATTCCTATCAATGCATCGAAACACTAAACTGTCATTTTTTGCAACTCTTGCGAAAGGTCTCCAAGTTTACTTTTAACTTTCTATGTTCGCTTAAAACATAATCGATGTATCAAGACGTAACAGAGTAGCAACCCTAGTTCAAGTCAGTGTCTCCAATAATGCTGGCCTAAACAGAGGTGAGAAGAAAAAGAGAACTAAATACAGGAAAATTTCACAAATTCCAGTAATCATAGAAGCCACTAGGCTCATGAAAAAGAACTAAAAAAATAACCTAGTGAATATACCCGGTGAACCAAGCGCAAAAGAGATGCAAACAATCGCACTTTAATTTTCAACCGTTTTGTTATCTATTGAGATATTATCTCCAGAAGAGGAAAAAAATTTGCATTTGTCTGGGTTCACTTTCATCCCCTATTTCTTACAAGCTGAGAAGTAGAGAGCAACATCTTATTGGAGACAAAATGGAAAAAAGAGAGAAAGTGTCATGTTGCTTACTTTCTGGAAAAAATAGCACCACTGAACGATATAATAATTTGTATTTATTTGCCTTCACACAAGGGGTAAGTTAGATACAAGGTTGGTTTTAATGTGGGCGATATCGAGCTTACTACAGAATTCACTCAGTAGGCAATTATTTCTCCTCTGACTGAGGAAAAAACTTTTATCCTAGTCTGGAATTATAACTTAAACTCACCACTAATAATATTTTCAACAAACAATTATTTTAATTTTTAGAATGGTTTTTAATGTGCTATCAAACAATATAACGAAAACAGCATCCTATACAATCTGTTGGCATCCTGAACTCCCTCCCTGCCCCCTGTTTCACCGACGGTACTGACATGCAGAAATTTAAAACTAATGTAAACAGACATCTCGCTGCACAGCTCTCAATTTAGGTTGTCCCCTCCAAACCTTCTCCCTTTTTTTTCTCAGTAGCCCCTTACGTCTACAGTGGTGGTCTGCCTTGTTTGGGGTGAACTATGTTAAAAAAAAAAGAGTGTAAGTAGAGCAGTTACATGGAAAGAGCAGATACTTTGGTTATATGGACAATTTCACTTCATAAGGTCACTAAGAAAGACTGCTTCTCTTACATGGAAAATGGAGAATAAAATGAAATGTTTATGAAAAAAAATTGAATATATGTCATATTTTGAACATAACATAACATATATTTGGGAAAAAGGCTTGTGCCTGTAAATCCCGCTCTTTTCCTTTCCCTAAGTAGAGCAGTTACATGGAAAAAAGAGTGTAAGTAGAGCAGATACTTTGGTTATATGGAGAATTTCACTTCATAAGGTCACTAAGAAAGACTGCTTCTCTTACATGGAAAATAGAGAATAAAATGAAATGTTTGTGAAAAAAAATTGAATATATGTCATATTTTGAACATAACATAACATATATTTGGGAAAAAGGCCTGTAAGTGCCGCTCTTTTCCTTTCCCTCTTGTTCACTACACGAATTCATGCACACGTCTGACTGAATATTGACTGTGAAGCCACTGTTTGTCCAACTTGCACTTAAAGTCGTTTATGTCTGTTGCATCGATGACCCAGTCTCGCAGAGAATTACAATTGTGCACAATCCGTAGCCCAAACGAATACTTTCTGATATTTAGCCTGCCATGTTTCTTTTTAAGTTTCAGGTTGTGACCTTTTGTTCACGTGGTAACAGTCTCTCCTGGTCCATGTTGTCTTTGCCTGTGAGGATCTTAACCGTCTGGATCATATCTCCACGTTCTCTTCTATAGTACATGAATGGGAGCTTCATGTATCTCAGCCTATCTTTGTATGGTAGGTCCCCAAGTGTAGGACACAATTTGGTGGTTCGACACTGGACTTTTCAAACCTTGTCAATATCGCCGACAAACTGGTGGACTCGTGGTGCATTTCCGTACTCAAGAATGGGAGCTTCTTGATCACGGTCTTGTCTTTGCTAACAAATGTTCATTTTATTGTCCCAAGTGTATGGTTTGCTTTCTTTACAGCTTCATTGACACCCAGATCTTTTTCAATATCTGAAGCACCATTTCCTTCATTGTCCTTCTTTGGTAGTCATGTCCAAAGTGTATAACTCTGCATTTCGAAGTATTGAATTTTAGCAACCAATCTTCTGACTACCTAGAAACACTTTCTAGTAGAGAAAAAGGCAGAGAAAATCGGTCTCGTTGTGAAATGGACAGCCGTTTCAACCTAAAGATAATTCCTGAGTTTGATGGGAGCAGTCGTTGAATGGATTGAGAAGGTGGAATTAGAGTGTGACTTATCGGGAGTGAAGCGGCTTGAAAATATCATCCCACTTCGGCTAACTGGGGGAGCATTCGCACTTTACCAGCAACTAACTCAAAAAGAAAAATCCGATGCAGCACCAATTAAGGGAGCTCTATTTATTGCCTTTGTCGATGACAGATTTACAGCATATGACAAGTCTGAGGCACATGTATTGCGTCCGGGTGTGACTGTAGATGTATATTTGGCAAATCTGCGGAAGTTGTCAGTGCTATTTGGAGGAATACCAGATAATGTGCTGGTGTGTGTGTTTGTACGGGTGCTTCCCAATCCTGTGAAAAAGTTGTTGAAGTCCTTTGATTTTAGAAGAGTTGTTGGCTCAAGCTCGAGCATTGATGAAAGACAATGCTGAAGTGGGGGAACCAGTCGTGGCTGCGACACAGCTTACTCGAATCATTCAACCACCTCTGATTATACATGTTACAAATGCAACGGTCATAATCATTTTGCAAGAGACTGCATGCAAAGGAGGCAGACTACCCGTCAACGATGTTATCGGTGCAACAAGACTGGTCATCTGGTAAGAGATTGTCCGGGAAACGAAGTTGGGGACAGGACATCAGTGCCAGTCTATTCCCCAGTCAGAATGTGAACTCGGAACCTGTCATATGTTGATGATGCACTTGGCTCTCCTCGACACTGATTGTTCACGTTCTATCTTGAGTGCAAAGCTGTTGGTCTTGGTCAAAGCAGAAGATGGTGATAATTACATTAACCGGCGCTACGCAGGCCTGCTGCGGAAATGGTACTATTAGGATTCATACAGAGACTGGTAACATTGCCACAATGACGTGCTGATTATGAAAGGTAAACCTCTTGATTTTGATATGTTACCTGACATTGACGCCATTAAGGCACTTGGTGGCATTCGCATCACACAATCTGGAAGTGTGGAGTTTGGGGAGGCACAACCCATCTGTGCAGCGCTTTGTATTAACGAAGCTGATTTTGTTGCCAAATTTGATGAACGGAAGAAAGTGTGGGTTGCATCATGGAAATGGTTAATGGGTTGTGCACCGGAGAAACTGGAAACGCGGATTTCTGAATATCTAATGTCTCATGAATGAAGGGAAGATTATGAATGCGAGTTGCAGACATGGTTAAACAACGGTTGGTTGTTGCCATATAATCAGGAGGAGTTTGGCCTCCCCCCCAAGGGACTAATACCACTGATGGTTGTGCTGCATGTCAATAAAAATAAGGTGCGTCCTGTGATGGACCATCGTGAATTAAACACCTATGTTGATGCATTCACTGGCGATGTTTGCGCAGAGAAAATGTGAAAATGGAGACAGCAAGGAATGAATGTATTTATTCTGGACCTCAGGAAGGCGTACCTACAGATCCCGGTTGAGAGATCTCTCTAGTCGTACCAGACAGTCATATTTAAAGGACAAAGATATTGTCTAACTAGGTTGGGATTTGGCTTAAATGTGGCACTTCTTGTAATGCGGGCTGTGCTCGAGGCTGTGTTAGCCAAGGATGAGAAGATAAGGAGAGCAACATCGGCGTATATTGATGACATATATATTAATGAGGATGTGGCGTCGGCAGAATCCGTAAGGAAACATCGGGACCTGTACGGACTTACTAGTAAGGACCCAGTCTGTTTTTATGAAAAACTGAAAAATAGTGCACGAGTGCTGGGATTAGAAATTTGGGCAGAGCATGGCCAACTGTGATGCCGGCGAGGAAGCAGTACTGTGGATGCGCCAAGAACTATGACATGAAGATGTATCTTCTCTATGTGTGGCAAACTGGTGGGGTACTTTCCAGTGTGTGGATGGTTTCGAGTAGCAACAGGCTTTATTAAACATCATGCTACAATTGTCACACATGACTGGGATGACAAGGTTAGTGATGCTTCACTGGAGTGTATGATAGCAGATATACTTGCATATGTACAGTAATCAGATCCTGTCCGAAGAAAAATGGTATGTGGGCACAAAGGAACTGGATGTGTGGGTGGACGCAAGCTCGCTTGCTGTGGACGTATTTCTTGATACCAATAGGGCCATCTTAAAGGATGCATGCTGGTTGTGACCAACAAAGGATACTCAACAAATAAACGTGGAAGAGCTGGATGCAGTACTAAAAGGACTGAACCTCGCACTAAAATGGAAGACCAATGTGTTACACATAAAAACAGACTGTGTGTGTACCACTGGGTGACCAATGCCCTCATGGGAAAGTCTCGGTTGAGCACAAAGGTCGCAAGTAAGATGCTCATAAGGCGGAGATTGGGAATGATAATTTCACTTGTGAAAGAGTATGACATTTCGGTTGATATAGAACTGAGCAGACTTGCTGACAAGAGTCCCACAGCGGTTAGGGTTAGGGTTAGGGTGGTGGTTCAATGATATGGAGAGAGAGATTGAACCAACACAGCTAGTGTGTGCTCTTGCCACAGAGAACCTTACCCTTAACCGAACACAGCTGGACCAAATTCATCGACATAGTGGACATCCTGGAATCAGGCAAACATTATATTGTGTGTGTAGAACTGACATGTTTGTGTCTAAAGCGGCAGTAAAGGCAATTATTCGGAATTGTGAGGAATGCTAGACAAAAGACCAAGCTCCAGTGCAGTGTGCAGGAGGTATGGAACCAGCAAGGTATAGACATCACACACTACAAGGTTGCCATTTTTTGACACTGATTATAGACTCACACGGTTTTCAATCTGGCAGCCACTACAACAGCAAGATCCTGCACATGTGATCCGACAATTAGAATCAGTGTTTTTTTAACGTACCCCCCCCCCCAAGCCGAGATTCTGTCTGATAATGCCACTGCCTTCTGCAGTTAACAATTCAGTTCATGAACGAGTGGGCTGTAAACTTCTGACCACGCTGTGCATACCGGCCATCAGGAAATGGTATTATAGAAAGGTGTCATAGGACAGTGAAGCGGATTGCTGCACGAAAGAGCTGCCCTGTTATGGAGGCTGTGTATTGGTACAACGTTACCCCCAAGGATGATGTGTCCGCTTCATCAGCACCTGCCAATTTGTTGTACTCATACCAGATCAGAGTGAAATGGGTCAATGTTGTGCTCCATCCGAATCACCATAGAACATTTACTCTTTATAAAGAAGGGGCACAAGGTTACATATCCACAAGGATGTTGCACGTCGAAATTCAGACCAGATCGTGTCACTGGAGTGATCAGTCCACAGTTGGTGGTCGTCAATGGCACGCTTCGACATGTAGAAGACGTGCACCCACATCTCAGTTTAGCACGAGTAGTCACTGACAATGATGACACATCACAGAGTACTGAATGGAGAGAACCAGATTCCGATACAAGTAGTAGTGGTTCTGCATCTGAAAGTGAGGAAGAGGACAGACGTTCCTTGGTTGAGCTGCCTCATTCCATTGCCAATTCAGGTCCTGGTACATCTGATGTAAGAGAGAAAGAAATAACTGTGCAACTATGGAGAAGTACTAGGATAAAGCGACCAACCACCACCTGTCACTTTTGTGATCATATGATCAGGGAGGAGGGGAGTGTGACAATAAAGAGGAACGCTTGCAAGCAGGAAAGAGGATGAGGTGCTTTGCATGTCATGTCTGCAGGGTAAAGAAGGGCTTCTCTTCATGAGTGCAAATTTTTATAGTGAAGTCTGATTTGCATATGTGGAGATCAGCTGATATAAATGAAGAGGACAGCTGGGAAGCAACAGAAGGGATTTGGATTGCAGAGAAAAAGTGCTGGTATTGAAAATCGGTGAAGTTGAATTACTATTTATCTACCTCCCACAAGGTAAAATGTGACACAAGGTCGGGAAAGTGGGATTAGATAAGCCAGAGCTCGAGGTGAGTATTCTGGCCATTTAAAAATTGCCTGGGCCGCCCCGTCGGCATTCCCCGGTAGGGGCGCCTCAGACAGTAAGCAATAAACTTACTCCTCCCCAAAGAGGGGAGGCGAAGCCTGGGAGGGTGCACCTCCTAGAACTGCACAGGACCAGACAACCCCCAATAGACCGGCGTAAATCCAGACCCAAAGGCCAGGACAATACCAGTTTATTAGGTGGGTTAAAAAACCCGTGGTTGAATTACCGGCAAACTTTTTTTTAAATGTATAGAAGTGCACCTTTCGTATTTCGACCCCTAAAAAAAAGGTTTCTACTTTTTGGGGAAAATTACATGTAAACAGCCTCAACAAATATCCGCTATGAAAAAAAATTATGAAAATTTTTATTATTTTAGATTTTAGGAGGGGGGATCACTTTCTTATATAAGTTATACGTAAAGTGAGCACGCATTTTTTTTTTAGGGATCGAAATACGAGAGGTGAGATTCGGTGGCCGGTGGTCACTTTACGTATAACTTATATAGGAAAGTGATGCCCCACCCCTCCTAACATCTAAAATAATAACAAATTTTCATAATTTTTTTTTCATAGCGGATATTTGTTGAGGCTGTTTACATGTAATTTGCCCCAAAAAAGTAGAAACCTTTTTTTTAGGGGTCGAAATACGAGAGATGAGATTCGGTGGACCAGAAATGCGTGCTCACTTTACGTATAACTTATATAAGAAAGTGATCCCCCTTCCTAACATCTAAAATAATAAAAATTTTCATAATTTTTTTTCATAGTGGATATTTGTTGAGGCTGTTTACATGTAATTTGCCCAAAAAAAAGTAGAAACTTTTTTTTTAGGTGCACTTCTATAAATTTACCAAACTCTTTTTAAATTATTTTTCTGGCACAGTTGTAACAAAAATATTTGTGTTCTTTGTAAATCAGAACTGAAATTACGTTTCGAAAAAATAAATTTGATTGAAATATAAAAAGACAATTGGATTAATGGCCTTTTTCAGCTTACCTTACTCTTTCTATACATCGTTATGAGGTTTCTGTTTAAGTTAACTTCTAATATACAAACCGAATTAATCTTCCAATATCTAAAATAAGTTACTTCTCACCAAAAAGTTATTTGCGGCAGGTATAAATGCCAAATTAAATAACAAAAGTACAAAAATAAATCATCTGTTTTGGTTAAATCAAATAGTTTTATGTTTTGGTGACTTCCTGTTTCATCGTGAAACAAATACAACGGATAAAACATTTTTGTTACATTAAAAAAAACACTTTTTACTATTAATGTAAGTGTTCGAAAAAAAAAACAACAAAAAATCATATGCTATAATAATAATAATAATAATAATAATAATAATAATAATAATACCAGAGGACTAGAAAACTAATGACTATGCACAATGCATTGCACCCAAAAGACGATACGGACAGACTCTACATGAAAAGAAATGAAGGAGGTAAAGGACTGGTAAGTATAGAAGACTGTGTGTAAGACACCAAAAAAGAGCTGAAGAAATATGTAACCCAGAACACGGAAAGACTGATCACCACGGCAAGAGACACCAGCCCAACAAACAACTCAGGAAGCACTGAAACCAGAAACAAAAAGATAAGAAAGGAAAAGTGGGAAGAAAAACGACTACAGGGACGCTTTATAAGACTCACAAGCGATGAAGCCAATGAGAACAGCTGGGCATGGCTAAGAAAAGGACACTTGAACAGAGAAACGGAATCTCTGCTGTCGGCCGCACAGAACAATGTGATTAGGACAAACTTTATTAAAGCAAAGTTAGATAAAACCCAGGAAAACAGCAAATGCTGATTGTGTGGACAAAGAGACGAAACGATAAATCATATAATACGTGAATGCAGCAAGCTAGCCCAAAAGGAATACAAGAACAGACATGACAGCGTGGGGAAAGAAGTACACCGGGAAATGTGCAAACAACTGAATTTCGAATATGCAAAAAAAAACGGTACAAACACAAACCAGAAACTGTACTAGAAAACGAAAAACACAAAATCATATGGGATATGAATGTACAAACAGACAAACCTATAACAGCAAGGAGACCCTATATGATAATAATCAACAAAGAAGAAAAATCCTGCAAAATCTTGGACTTTGCCGTTCCAGCAGACAACAGAGTGAAGATCAAAGAGACGGAAAAAAGAAGCAAATATACTGAACTTGCCAGAGAATTGAAAGGAATATGGAACATGAAGAAAGTCAGTATAACACCAATAATCATAGGAGCACTAGGAACAGTCCCCAAAAACATCGAGAAAAGACTAGGAGAAATAGGAATCAAAGGGATAACTGAGACCATACAAAGGACAGTAATGATCAAAACAGCTACAATCCTGAGAAATGTCCTCGAATGCGGAAACCAACCCACATAAGCAACGAATGGAGTACAAACACATGGAAGCACAAGACAACAGAACTGGGGAAAATACAACCGCACGAGAGAGGCGCAAGCATAGGCTGACACCACGAAAATTATGGACAGAGGGTCGAGGAGGGAAAGCGCAAACCATACCTCCACTGGAAGAGAGCAGACAGCTCTGGGACCTTGGGGAGGCTAGTTGCCACTCGGGCCCCAGAGGGGACCAATGGCCCTTATCTGCGGGAAATCGGTGATAGGTGGCTGTTGCGATACCGCAAGGTCATCAGCGGTGATGAACGAAAAGAGGTGGAGCATACTTGAAGTCTGAGGAGACTTGTTGTCACTCAGACTCAAGGGAATACCACAGGTTGTTGGCAGTGGGCGATCACTGACGATGACCAGTATGATAACTCCTAGTGAGTAAATAATAATAAGATATTTTATTGAATTAAGTTTAATAAACAAATTATTAACCGAAAGTTCATTTTTTTTACATTGAAAAGATGACAGTTTATTATGGGATTAGAAAATGTCATGAAGTGTAACAATAATTAAAAAAAAGTAACGTTATTGAGAGAAAAAACAAAAACAAGTTTCGGTTGATAATTTGTTTGTTAAAATTAATTTAATACAATGTGTTATTATTATAGCATATTGTTTTATTGATTTCAAACACTTACATCTTCTTCTATCTATCTCTAATATATAAAGTAGAGACGTTTTTTCCCCTGTACCTTCTCGGGGTATAGGAAAATAACCATATACAAAACAGGCTACTAAACTCACCGCTTCCCGAGTTCGACAGAAAGATTCCCGAGTTCAACAGAAAGATTCCCGAGTTCGACAAAAAGATTCCCGAGTTCGACAGAAAGATTCCCGAGTTCAACAGAAAGATTCCCGAGTTCGACAGAAAGATTCCCGAGTTCGACAGAAAGATTCCCAAGTTCGACAGAAAGATTCCCAAGTTCGACAGAAAGATTCCCAAGTTCGACAGAAAGATTCCCGAGTTCAACAGAAAGATTCCCGAGTTCAACAGAAAGATTCCCGAGTTCGACAGAAAGATTCCCGAGTTCGACAGAAAGATTCCCGAGTTCGACAAGATACGCCTGAAGAAGGTTACATCGGCCAAAACGTTGTGACAATAACGCTCAAGATAAGAACAGTAGTCCGACTAATCCAAATTATACAAAAAAAATTACAAACATTTATTTATTTATTATCTCTTCTCTTATCTCTTATATATAAAGTAAAGACGTTTTTTCCCCTGTACCTTCGCGTCAAATAGGAAAATAACCACATACATCACAGGCTACTAAACTCACCACTATACTACACTTATTCACTCGAGCGTGTTTTAGTAAAGTTGTTATTTTTTTTTCCAACCTAACACTCAATATTACATTTGGCCCACCATCAACGTCTCTCCGAAAAACCAACTCCATATAGGTGGTAGCAAAGACTTTTCCCCCTAACAATTGTGTACTGTGACTACACTCATCGACACCGGGAAGTAATAAACACAGTTTACTTTTCACAAAACAGTCCGTCCTTATTTATTATTTGCCCGGTATTAATTTACTACATAATATAAAACAATACGCAAACAAATAATGACCGCTCCCGTTGAATCCTATGATATTCCGCGAATATCAGATTACGTTTTTCCTATTTCTAACTATGATTTCCACATTTACATTCATTCCGGAATGAAGCGAATGACATTAACGAACACAGTTCCTGCTACATTTATTCTTCAAATATGGCGGCTACAATTCCTTCATTAAATCGACTTCCTACTTAATTCAATAGCCGCCAAGATGCTGTTAGACCCCGACACATTTATATTTTCAAAATCATATACCTTTAACCCTTCCCAAATAAATGACATAAACCGTGTCATTGTTGAACTTTACTTTTCGCTGCCAGTAAACAAGCTTACCTTAACTGGCATATTTTCACATGCATTTATCAAGTAGTAACTGTGGCGCAATGGTTAAGAAGGGAGGTTTCATTATCGCCAGTATTGGCGTTCGATCCCATTCTGCTCTAAACCATTTTCTTTTTTTTTAATTTAAAACATTCACCAACACGGTAGAGGTGGGGGGGAGAAGAACAATAGGCGGTTTCTTTTTTATTCAATAGGTAGTACTTTCTCCCGCGCAACGCCGGGCGACGGGTTTATTCCTACAGTAAACTAAAAAAAAAATAATTAAACAAATGTATTATTATTATTAAATTATAATTCGAATGAAGAACAATAATAATAATAATAATTAATAATTCGCAAAAAATCCGAAATGATGCCAAAAACGTCACGTGACGCGGTATTTGTTTCCAGATTAAACAGGAAGTCACAAAAACATAAAAATCTTGGATTTAACAATAGTTTTTTCTTTATTTTTTTTTTTTCCAAAACACAAACAAAAGAAAAACAGGTTTACTAATATATCATTTATTGGAAAATATATTTTTGCTATAAATATTGAAAATTTTCTTAAAATTCCGTAATTTATTTTTGTGTGATGTTTTTAGGGTACTGATATCGATCCTGAACCAGCTTTCGCGACGTTCGACTCGGAATCGTTCGGCTGTCCTACGCAAACGACTGAGTGTTGACGAGCCGACGTTACTAATGTTACTAATTGAAAATAAGTGCTTTCGAAGACGGATTTTTTGTCAGGAAGTTTTTTAGAAGAAAATAAACCCAAAATGAATTACGAACAGCTTTGCACTGCAGTATCATCGCGAGCAAGTAAGAATAAATAATAAAATTTAAAAAATATGTCGTGATAAAAGTAATTTTGGTACGTTTTTTTTAATACAGTATTCATTTTATAACAGTAACATCGCTATGTTTTTTTTCTTGTTGTTTCTTTCAAAAAAATCATGAAAATATGTTTAATTTTCTTTGTTGTTTCTTTAAAAAATTCCTTACCCCAAACCCTAACCCTAACAAAAAAAAAAAAACAAGCAAAACATTATGATCATAGGACGCAGCACCGTATCAAAAATGTCGTCTGGTACAAATCGGCTCGTCAACTCTCGGGCGTTTGCGTAGAACAGCCGAACGTTTCCGAGTCGAACGTCACGAAAACTGGTTCAGGATCGATAAGAGTACCGATTTTAGTAACAGCGGAAACAGGGATTTTAACTGAATTAATTTAAATGTATTCTGAGACGTTAGAATTAAGGTTAGGGTACGTAAGAACCAAACTCCAGGGCACTTGGGAACAAGAAAAAAGAAAGAAACAAACAAAAAACGATTTGAGACGATTCTATAAAATGACCATTCTTCGTTTACTTGGAACGTTGACTTATATCTTTATCAAAACTAAAGAGAATCCTAATGATTCGGACGAACCGCTGTATTAAAAAAAGAACCCCAAAAAGCAATTAAAGGCAAGTAATACTTACTTTTTGTTTGACAATTTTCTTTCAAGAAATAAATGATTACAGGACGTGGTAATTAAAACGAGACGAATTAAGATGGCGACCGGAAATCAGATTCGCAGAAATTAAAGTTGAAGTAATTTAAATAAAACATTTAAAAACAGATCTCTTTGGTTAATATTACGGGTAAAATTGGCAATGTTCAAGTACAACTAACTCTAAGCAAAGTTGTTTCCAACCGGAAACGGTGTCCGTTCGAAATTGGTTCCGATAATAAAAACTTCCTGTTTTGGTTAGTTTTGTACTGAATTTTATTTTAAATAACTTATTAGACAAAAATAAATAATAACTGTTAAAATTTTATTTTAAATAATTTATTTGACAAAAATAAATAATCACAGTTACTAAAAATAAATAATCACAGTTATTGAAAATAAATAATCACAGAGGGAAAATAATAAAATAGGTTGTTTCAGAAATCATAGTACTGTCGGATCGCATATATTATATGGCCGAAGTAATTTACTTTTACTTGTCGACGCCAGAGAAACTCCTGCAGGTAGCTATTAAAATGTGCTGCGGTTAGTACGTCTTGTACGATATAATTCATTATCATAAAATACAAAAGAAATAAAACCAGAAAATTGACTACCAGAAACTAGAGAAAATTAAACTAAAGAATACCGGAAGTTGTTAAGTACGAAGTTTATTATCGGGTACGGATGGCGGCGTAACACCGTAGCAGCGCCGCAGAAACTCCTCTTAGAGTTAGTCGTACTTGAACATTGCCGTAAAATTAATATAACATTTCATTCGTGGCCTTTTGGTCGCGATCAAAGTGTAGTATCTGTATCTGTTCCGACGGATACTACACCCCATAAACTGGTATTGTCTTGGCCTTCGGGGCTTGATTCCGCCGGTCTATGGGTTTGTCCTGTGCAGTTCTAGGAGGTCCACCCTCCCAGGCTTCGCCTCCCCTCTTTGAGGAGGAGTAAGTTTATTGCTTACTGCCTGAGGCGCCCCTACCGGGGAATGCCGACGGGGCTGCCCAGGCAATTTTTTAATGGCCAGATTGCACACCTCTCGAGCGCTGGCTTATCTACTCCCACTTTCCCGACCTTGTGTCACATCTTACCGCTGTGGGAGGTAGATAAATAACATTAATATTGTGGCTCTCCAGAAGGGTTCGCGATCTCGCTGACTTCCGGGTTATTCTGCAGTAAATTTCAAGTACGGATGATCATAAATGATAAAATAAACTTTTTTTTAACGGAAAATTTAGAATTGAATTTTGAGTATGATAAGTTGTGAGCAAAACAAATTATCAAATATATGTTTGTTTATATTTTTATGAAAATATAACAAATCTTTAATTTTTAAAAATCTGTTTAAAATAAAGTTTTGAAATGTCTAGCGCTGACAACTTTAACAGCTACCTTCAAGAATTTCTCTGACAGCTTTTTAAATACTTTAAATTATGTTGCTGTTTCACAAAATACAAAAGACATTTGGGTGCAATTTTAGTATAAGCTCCATGCAGATAATTATTGTCATGTAAAATCATTATTTTGTACTTACTCAGTCATAGTTTCTCTCTCACGGCACGAAAAAGAATTTTAAAATATCAAGCAGAACTTTAATTAGAACGATTTTTCCATTTCGATGTACAACCTGTATTCGCTGACATTTTGGGTGTGAGCCGACATTTTGGGTGTGAGCGGTCGATAGAATAGCCAAGGGCATTAAATCCGTTTTTATTGTTAGGATTTTAAAAAGAAAGAAACACATAAGCAATAATAATAAAATATATATTTATTAAATTAAAAAATAGAAAATTAAATAATTATTTTTAATTTGTTCACCGGGATACTTTCCACGATATTCTTCAAAAGTACTAATTAGGTCACACGTGCCTACCTAGGGCACACAATTTCGCGACACTTATCTGCCCTTAGTTAGCTATTCCATCAACCGACCACTCCCAAAATGGCAGCGAGTCGACGTTTCATATCACCCTTATGTTAAAATTAAATTAAAACAGTCATTTGTGGGGGGAAAGGGGTCCAAACGAGCAGTTTATTCACAATATATTATTATTTGAATATTTCGCTTATTTCGTTGGATTTTCGCACACATTTTTGTTGAAACTTATTAATATGTTTAAAGTTGTATTTTTTTATCTTAGTTATTTTTTAAGACTTGTAATTCGAATTTTAATGCAATGCCTTAATCGTTGGAGGCCATTTTGTAATTTCCTCTGGTTTTCTTTCGCTGTTTTTGATGTTTTTTTCCATCTATAAAGAAGGAAATGCGTTTGAAAAAGGGAGCAAGTTAACAATGATTTCCAATTGAATGAATAATCCTATGGGCCTGAATCTTATTTCTCTGATTACTTGCTCTAATTACAGATGGACGCATGCGCCTTTAGCGTTCTGAGCACTTCCGGTCATCATTTATAGTGGTTCTATGGCCGGAGGTTGTTCTTGGACAAAGGGTTAAACCCATGTGGTGTCCCCCGACCAAAGGTTGTGGGAGAGATGCTTTTATAGCAGCATGTCATTCTGTTGTATTGTGCGGGGCTTAATAAAAATGAGAAAACATGTATCTTAGGAAAATATAAATGTATATTTATTTGTCGTGACGATGAGGCTTTGTGCACAGGGAACTAGACGGTTGATTCTCTCCGAGGTTCGATCGTCAACTGACTGTCTTTTGATCTTCAATTGTTATTACATAACGATTTTGTCGCCACCTGGACGACCTCATTGAGATTGCACTCGGTGACAGCTTGAACTTTATTTGACACATCTTTTCCTGGCATGACACAACCGCACCTGGCAATATGACCTTTAACCTTTCCGACATCTCTGTTTCTTCTGACATCACTGTTAAAGTGATTCTTGCAGGTGCATCCTTTTTTGTCAGAACAAACCTATCTTTTGACAATCGATCATGTGTTGCCTCTTCCTGTGCAGGTGTTTGTCTGTTTGTGAGTTTTTTAAATTTTATTTTCAGATAACTTTTTGGTCATCCGACAATTATCTTATCAACTGACAATCGCCAGGTGCATCTGTTTTATCAACAACCTTTCCGTGCACCGATTCGGACATGTAACAATTCCCACTGTTCAATGTGGCCCGACCACGTGTGGATTGGTTGAAGCGTCCGACCACGTGTGGATTGGTCGAAGCGTCCGACCACGTGTGGATTGGTCGAAGCGTCCGACCACGTGTGGATTGGTCGAAGCGTCCGACCACGTGTGGATTGGTTGAAGCGTCCGACCACGTGTGGATATAATTAACAGAATAAAACAAACAAAGGGAAGAAAGAAAACATTATTATAATATCTGAAATTATATTAGAAAGAAAGCGAACGAAATAATAAAGTTTAAGAAAGCTTACACACAAGAATAGTATTTTATAAAATCAACAATTAAAGTAAAACATTTATATTAAACAAAACAATTTATTTGACTAAGACATTTTGTAGGGTTCATATTTTTAAGGATTGCAAAAGTTCTGTTTGTAAGTCGATGTTTTTACGAATGTGTATATGCGAGCGTGTTTGATGTATTTTTTGTGGCAATTGTAAGATGTGTGCTTGACAGAATATTTCGTTATTCGTGGTAGGAATTAAAAGAGATTACCAATTTTTTTTTACTTTTGCCTCCCCCACCTCCTCGGTCGAGTCGGTGGGGAGTAGGGGGGGGGGGTTGACGATCTCCTATGTGTGCATTCGGCCAGAAAGCGGAAGAAAAAGAGAGTGAAAAGTGAGTGTGTGACTTGTTTTATAGGGAGTCAAATCACGAGTGGTCAAGCTGACCTGTTGATTCCTGATTGGCCGGAATCTTCGGCCAACGTGCTTTCACGAGATCACCTCTTCTTCTCTATCTCAGAGACAAAGAAGGGCTGAGCAAACAAAGAAAGAAAAGAAGTCGCAACAAATAGCCCCTGGCTGGTAGTGGCGTCTGCCACAGTTCTTACGCCCACTATCAATGACGTCACAAAAATAACTCAACTCAGTTGACGGGCTTCCTTTACGATGGCCGTTGTCTAATCAGGAGGGGTCAGCATTCAGTTCATCGACATGTATGCCGAAAAGAGGGGAGTAGGTCACTTAAGTGAAACATGTGATATTCTAAAAGGTGGTTTCACTTACACCCGTCAAATATCACTATAAAACGGAATTGTCACTGACAAACTTTTTTGTGTTCTTTCTTCACACTCCTCATACCATGTGGTGTCTCCAGTCGAAGATGGCTTGAATTATAAACAAGCAAAGACAGCGAGTATACGTAAACGTACTTTATTTATATATGACGCCATTACAAGTGCGGACTGGAAGTGGGGGAAGTCTAAGGCCGAATAATTACCGAGGTAAACTATTATCGCATGCGATGACAACAAGCTTACTATTTTTTAACAGTTACATGTTAACTCGGGTTCGAGTGACATGTTCCTTGATCTACGCTTCAGGTAATAACTGTTTTTTTTTTTGTTAATAATAGTCAACTCGGTTTGTATTCTTTGCTATTTGTGGTCAGGAATGCGTAACTTGTGTCCGATATTGAGGGAGGGGTAGCACTTTTCCCGGCCGCCAGCACCAAATAGCTCAAGTGACTCAATCGCAGTCATTTAAAAATAAAGAATAGTCTTCAATATGAAAGATAAGCATAATATTGTCTCCCCCCCCCCACCTCAAATACATCTTTTTCGGTGGCGGCCGCTGGCGGCGGGTGAAAAAATCGAAAAAAAAAATCGAAAACAAATGTATTCGAGGGGGGGGGCAATTATATGCTTATCTTTAATATTGAAGACTATTCTTTATTTTTAAATGACTGCGATTGAGTCACTTGAGCCATTTGGCGCTGGCAGCCGCTGGTGCTGTTGGCGGCCGGGAAAAGTGCTGCCGTTGAGGGAGTCTATTTATTTATCTACCTCCCACAAGGTAAGATGTGACACAATGTCGGGAAAGTGGGATTAGATAAGCCAGTGCTCGAGAGGTGAGCACTTTGGCCATTTAAAAATTGCCTGGGCAGCCCTGTCGGCATTCCCCGGTAGAGGCGCCTCAGACAGTAAGCAATAAACTTACTCCTCCCCAAAGCCTGAGAGGGTTCACCTCCTAGAACTGCACAGGACCGGCAACCCCCAATAGACTGGCGTAAATCAATACCCAAAAGCCCGGATGATACCGGTTTATTAGGCGGGGTAAAAACCCCTGGTTGAGGGAGTCTAACCCAGCACGAAAGTGGCTCAAAGATGTCTAGTGGGAACATCGATCCCATTGAATTTTCAACCACTGAATTGTCATCATCAACCCGGTCAGCTAGTTAGCTAGTTAGGTTCGCCTCTAGGGCCCTTAAACCCTTTGCTTCTAGAAGAACCTTCAGCAGCTGTTTCTTCCCGACTCCATCGCACACTCCATCCAAAATGAGGGTTCCTCAGACGACAGCAATACATCCATTTCATCCTCTGAAAGGAGGGTTAGGGTTAGGGTTAGGATGAGGATTAGGATGAGGATTAGGGTTAGTTTAGGGTTAGGGTTAGGATGAGGATTGCCACCAGAGTCGGAACGGATACTATATTTTAATACGAGTAATGTTTATTTATCGTCTGTTTTACCATGGCCATCGAGAGTTAACAAGGCCAAGCAACTAACTTCTTGCCCCCCTCTGACGTCATTGTGGTTGGTTAACTTAATTTCGCGCCATTTTAAATTTAATTTCATGATTCACAAAGTTAAAATGCCTACTGCATATGTTTGGATTTCCAAAAGAGGAAGAATTACGGCAAATATGGATACACGCAATAAAGCGAGATATGTTTACACCGACTAAATATAGTGTAGTAAGTTTGAATTTTTAAAAATTATATAAAAAAATCAAAAGTCTGAATTACTTATTCATTATTTGATAAAAAAGTAGTGTATAGCCAATAATTATTGTTTCCATTTTTTTTAATTACTTTTTTCGATGTTTTATTAAGTGTAGTATATTTTGTCTTTTCTCTATACTTTTGTAGATTAAATAAATGAAATAATAACGGCATATTTAATCAATATTTTCACAAAAAAAATATTGATTAAATAATGCTTTATTCAATGATAATATCGTTAATTAACAAACTTAATTTTTCTTCGAGGTATAATGATTTTATTAACACGGCCATTTTTCGTAATATATACGAAATAGTTAAAAAAAAAAGTATTTTAAACATATACAGATCTTTATTTTCATTTTAAAAAATTCATGGATTTTTTATATATATAAAAATATAACTTTAATAATGGTGTATTTTGTTTACAAAAAATACATTTTCACTAAGATTTTTAAAAAATAGTTTCATTAACGGCATTTCGAACAATTTTGAACAATTTTATTTAAATAAATAGTAAATCACATGAAATATATCATGAAATTACATTTTGGAGGGTAAAAATATTGATTAAACAATGCTTTATTCAATGATCGTTAATTAAAAAAATTATTTTTCTTCGAGGTGTAGCAGTTACCTCCTCTTTTAAAAACATAACTACACCGGTTGGTCGTTAGGTGTCGCTGGAAAGTGACACCAGAGTTATCTGCCCTTCGGACTAAAAAACCAGGTGCAAACGGAAATTCCCTCTCTTCTCTGGTCAACAGGCCTCGACAGAACGATGCTGACACAGCGCTCCGTCTCTCTCTCTCTCTCTCTCTCTCTCTTCTCTTGTCAACAGGCCTCGACAGCACGACGCTGACAGAGCGCTCCGTCTCTCTCTCTCTCTCTCTCTCTCTCTCTCTCTCTCTTCTCTGGTCAACAGGCCTCGACAAAACGATGCTGACACAGCGCTCCGTCTCTCTCTCTCTCTCTTCTCTGGTCAACAGGCCTCGACAGAACGACGCTGACATAGCGCTCCGTCTCTCTCTCTCTTCTCTTGTCAACAGGCCTCGACAGAACGACGCTGACAGAGCGCTCCGTCTCTCTCTCTCTCTCTCTCTCTCTCTTCTCTGGTCAACAGGCCTCGACAAAACGATGCTGACAGAGCGCTCCGTCTCTCTCTCTCTTCTCTGGTCAACAGGCCTCGACAGAACAACGCTGACAGAGCGCTCCGTCTTTCACTCTCTCTTCTCTGGTCAACAGGCCTCGACAGAACGACGCTGACACTAGCGCTCCGTTTCACTCTCTCTCACTTGCTCTTTTCAATTGGCCTCGGCAGAACGACGCTAATACACTAGCGCTTCGTCTCACGCTTTTCTCTTTAACTGGTCTCGGCATAACAACTATCAACACGCGTTTCCTCCGTCAGCACGTGGTCAAACAACGGTAAGAGTTCTCGACTCATTTTCTTTGTGTACGGCTTCCAAAGACTTTCCCCACGCCGGATTCATTTCTTCTTATACCTTTTCAAGAACTGTTTTTCCATCGACACACATGCATACACTACACACACTTCATCATTCCACATTACACACACGTTCAATAAACCTTATTTGAACTACTTCATCTTGTTTATTAATTATTACTCTGTCTTTGCATGCAACATTGCTTGATTATAAATATATATATATATATATATATATATATATAATCGGGGGGACACGACCCTCGATCCTAACAGAGGTATAATGATTTTATTAACACGAAGTTATGGGGCATTTTTCGTAATATATACGAAATAATTAATATTTTTATTTATTTTAAACATATACAGATCTTTAATTTCATTTTAAAAAAATGCTAATCTTGTTTTTCTTGTTGACTCTTGTGATGTGGGTCACAATATTGAAAACATAGAAAGAATGATTATCTGGAGTTCCTCCAATTATATACTGAACAATTTTTGTGATATGAAAAATGATCACATCAGTAAGAAAAAGCTAAACAGAAAAAGAGAATTAAAAACATTCTACTTAATATTTGCTATAAGTTTGACTTAAAAAAAAATAATTCTGCACTAAAAAATATGTTTGCACTAGTAACTTTGTTTGTATTTACATTATTTGTTTGAATTAATTTTGTTTTATTTTTTTAATTTATCGTTTGTTTTCATTTTAAAAACTAACTTATCGTTTGTTTTTATAATTGTTTGTTTACATTTTTAACATTATTCATCGTTTGTTTTTAATTTGTTAGTTTATTTAATTGTTTGTTCCCGAAATTCATAATTCAGTTTTTTGCAATATTTGATCGTGAATTATTATTTTCTTTAAATTTATATTGAATAAAGATCAGTTTCAAGATAAATCGAATCGTGTTCCTTTCTTTTCTTTTTTTACATGCAATTTTGTAAGTTTTCTAATGCTTTGTTTAAAATATTTACAATATCGTATGGTCAACATGTTTTGATATTTTGGATAACTTTAGTAAAGGTGTTTGTTGTTTACAGGAAATAATACATCTGCACCAAGCTTTATAATAAAGTAATGGATTTATTATATTCCGTGATCATTAATTAATAAATATTGAAAATTACATTAAAATTGGTTGATTTTCTGAATTTTGATGGATTATTTAGTGAATGGAGAAGTCGGAATGTTTTTATATTTTGGATAACTTTTTGTTTACAAGAAATAATACATTTGCACCAAGCTTTCTAATAAAGTAATGGATCTATTATATTCCGTGATCATTAATTAATAAATATTGAAAATTTCATTAAAATTGGTTGATTTCCTGAATTTTGATGGATTATTTAGTGAATGGAGAAGTCGGAATGTTTTTATATTTTGGATAACTTTTTGTTTACAAGAAATAATACATTTGCACCAAGCTTTCTAATAAAGTAATGGATCTATTATATTCCGTGATCATTAATTAATAAATATTGAAAATTTCATTAAAATTGGTTGATTTCCTGAATTTTGAATGGAGAAGTCGAAATTATTACGACGGCCATTGTTTGACATGCAATGCAATGACGTCATTTTCGAGCCAACAGGCCTGTACTAACTCTCGCCGGCCACGGTTTTACGCTAGTAGTAATTCAATAAATATGGTATTTGTCATCTTTTATTTTTCCCGATTAAAGTATTAAAATATTTGGATGAATAAAATAATAATTTTACCTGTAATATTTACCCAAAAACATCGACCCGGTTTTGGAATGATTGATTAAATTTCAACCTCTTTAAGTTTCTGCGAACCTGCTTTTCGGTCGCCATTTTGAATGTGGACTTCGTCCTATCAACTTCGTTTTAATTAACATTTCTTTTTTTTTTAAACAGATTGAGAAACAAAAAGTAAGTATTGAGTTGTTTTGAAGTTCTATTTTACTACAAAGGCGCGTATTAACCACCATGGCTGCCTTTATTTTAGATATGCAAATAAAATAAACCAACTTTTCAATTTGACATGTAAACAATAAATGACCCCCCTCCCCCGCTCTGCTTCTTAGAACATTACAAAAAATTACGAAATTACGAAATTTTAATGTATTTTTGATAAAACTACATAACACTCAGGACCGGCTACACAGTTATAAAAGTGTGTGTGTGTGGGGGGGGGGGCCTAAAAAGTGGTGGGGGGCCCCGATTAAACATATGCATATATAACTTCATTATTGATGACCGTAAAGTGGGGGGGGCCAAGTCAAAAAGTGGGGGGTGTAGCCCCCCCCCCCCGGTGCCGCCGTCCATGACACTGCCCCCCCCCCTGGCTGTGCGTATGCGCCAACAAACAGAAGCGCTTATAGAATTCCCAGGCTGCTAGAGAATTCAGGGGGTTTTGGAAATGTTTTTCAAATATTTTACATTTTAGGAGGGGGGATCTGTTTCCAATCTAAATTCAACGTAGACTGATCCCCCGCTTTTTGACCATCTCAAATTATTTAAATTCTTCTTCTGCTTACAATTACCTATCATGTAAGGAGTGAATTCCGGGTTTTGAGGAATATTTTTCTAATATTTGAGATTTTAGGAGGGGGATCAGTCTTGTTGGTCTTTTTCCATAGTCCGTTTTTCACAACATTTTACTAACTATTTTTTTTGTTCTTTTTTCGGTGTACACTTACCTACCCCCCCCCCCCGCCCGAATATTTGAGAGTTTAGGAGGGGGGATCAGTTTTGACCATGTTGCATGTGTTGTTCTTATGGACCAACTTTTTTTTCAGTGTACAATGACCAGGTCGCTAGAGAATTCCATTGGGGCGGGGGTGTTCTTTAAAAGGTTAGATTAACCATTTCTGGCGGGGGGGGTAGATAAGTGTACACCGAAAAAAGAACAACAAAATGGTCAGTAAAAAGTTGTGAAAAACAGACTATGGTAAAAGACGAACATAACTGATCCCCCGTCTTAAAATCTAAATTTTTTGAATTTTTTTTTACAAAAACCCCGGAATTCTCTTGCGACATGATAGGTGATAAGCAGAAGAAGATTTTTTTAATTTGAGATGGTCAAAAAGAGGGGGATCAGTCTACGCTGAATTTACATTGAAAACTGATCCCCCTGCTTAAAATCTAAATTTTTTGATTTTTTTTTACAAAAACCCCGGAATTCTCTATCGACATAAGTTATTGTACACCGAAAAAGATTTTTAAAAAATTTGAGATGGTCAAAAAGAGGGGGCTCAGTCTACGTTGAATTTACATTGGAAACTGATCCCCCCTCCTAAAATGTAAAATATTTGAACAAATTTTCCAAACACCCCGTAATTCTCTAGCAGTGTACACCGAAAAAAGTGTACACCGAAAAAAGAACAAAAAAATGGTCAGTAAAAAGTTGTGAAAACCGGACTATGGTAAAAGACGAACAAGTACCAATTCCTCATCAATGTGAGTATATTTGTGAATATTTGCTTAGAAAAAAAATGTTTTTACTGCATTAGTAAATAAAATCAACCATTTGTATCCAGTTTAAATTTAGGTGTTTTTTTTTTTTAAATTTTTATCGATAGACTTTTAATTTTTGCACTTCCGTTTGTTGATGCAGTCAGGGGGGCAGTGTTGTGCAGTTTAACCATTTTTTTTTAATTTGGGAACAAATTAGGAATTTTCAACACTTACCTCATCAATTCCGAGTTTGAACGGAGACTTTCGGAGCAGCACGAGTGTTGTCGAAGAAGCTGAGGCATAAAATTAATTTGTTTTGTTTTGCAAAAAATTTAATTGAAACCGTTTTATTTTTTAATATTTTTTAATATTTTTAATATTTTTAATATTTTTTAATATTTTTAATATTTTTTAATATTTTTAATATTTTAAAAATATTTTTCAATATTTTTTATATTTTTTAATATTTTTTATATTTTTTAATATTTTTAATATTTTTTAAATATTTTTTTAATATTTCTTTTTTATGGGAAAGTTTATTTTTTAATTACTAGGATATAAAAATGTTATTTTCGTTGGTCCTTTATCAATTTATTTAATGAAAAGTGTAATTTTTTCTTGCTGCAATTCTACGTCTGCCTTTTCAGTGTTTTAATTTTATCACCGTCTTCATGACATTTATAAACTTTCAGCCTATTTTTTATCTTGTTCATTGGACAAGAAAACGCAGTTCAGATTTGAATTTCGCTTCTTTGTGGTTGTATATTGATATTTTTAAATGAATTGATTTTACCCTGTCCGCCACGCTATTACAAGACTTTCAGCCTGATGTTCATATGATGAGAAAACAGCTTTATTTTCAATTTCACTTCCTTGTGGTTCCCTGGACAATCGCAAGGTTCACAAAAATGTTATGCTTTATATTTGAAAAAATATTCAGTTTTACATTTTAAAAAAAGCTGAGTTTAAATTTTTATTAAAACTTTTCTTTAACTTTTAAAAGTAAATTCTCTTCATCAGGTTCCGATTATTTAAGGAAATTTTTTTAATGAATTAAAAAATAAATTAGATATATAATACTACATTTTAAGGAATTTAAATGTTTTATGAATGAAAAATAAATTGGATGTATAATACCACCTTCTAATGAATTTAAATGTTTTTATGAATTTAAAATAAATTAAATATATAAAACTACTTTTTAAGGAATTTAAATGTTTTTATGAATTAAAAATAAATTGGATGTATAATACTACTTTTTAATGAATTTAAATGTTTTTATGAATTAAAAATAAATTAGATATATGAAACCTTTTTTAAGGAATTTAAATGTTTTTATAAATTAAAATTAAATATAATAGATGACACTACTTTTTAAGGAATTTAAATGTTTTTATGAATTAACAATGTATTAGAGATATATGAAAATACTTTTTAAGGAATTTAAATGTTTTTATGAATTAAAAATAAATTAGATAGATAAAACTACTTTTTAAGGTATTTAAATGTTTTTATGAATTAAAAATACATCAGATATATAAAACCTTTTTTAAGGAATTTAAAGATTTTTATAAATAAAAATTAATTATGATAGATGACACTACTTTTTAAGGAATTTAGAGTTTTTTATGAATTAAAAATATATTAGATATATAAAACTACTTTTTAACTTGATGAAATGTTTTTATGAATTAACAATGTATTAGATATATGAAAATGCTTTTTAATGAATTTAAATGTTTTTATGAATTAAAAATAAATTAGATATACAATACTACTTTTTAAGGAATTTAAATGTTTTCATGAATGAAAAATAAATTAGATATATAAAACTACTTTTTAATGAATTTAAATGTTTTTATGAATTAAAAATAAATTAGATATATAAAACTACTTTTTAATGAATTTAAATGTTTTTATGAATTAAAAATAAATTAGATATATAAAACTACTTTTTAATGAATTTAAATGTTTTTATGAATTAAAAATAAATTGGATATACAATACTACTTTTTAAGGAATTTCAATGTTTTTATGAATTAAAAATAAATAAAATATATAAAACTACTTTTTTAAGGAATTTAAATGTTTTTATGAATAAACAATGTATTAGATATATGAAAATACTTTTTAAGGAATTTAAATGTTTTTATGAGTGAAAAATAAATTAGATATATAAAACTACTTTTTAATGAATTTAAATGTTTTTATGAATTAAAAATAAATTAGATATATAAAACTACTTTTTAAGTAATTTAGAGTTTTTTATGAATTAAAAATAAATTAGATATATAAAACTACTTTTTAATGAATTTAAATGTTTTTTATGAATTAAAAATAAATTAGATATACAATACTACTTTTTAAGGAATTTCAATGTTTTTATGAATTAAAAATAAATAAAATATATAAAACTACTTTTTAAGGAATTTAAATGTTTTTATGAATAAACAATGTATTAGATATATGAAAATATTTTTTACGGAATTTAAATGTTTTGATGAATTAAAAATAAATTAGATAGATTAAACTACTTTTTAAGGAATTTCAATGTTTTTATGAATTAAAAATAAATAAAATATATAAAACTACTTTTTTAAGGAATTTAAATGTTTTTATGAATAAACAATGTATTAGATATATGAAAATACTTTTTAAGGAATTTAAATGTTTTTATGAGTGAAAAATAAATTAGATATATAAAACTACTTTTTAATGAATTTAAATGTTTTTATGAATTAAAAATAAATTAGATATATAAAACTACTTTTTAATGAATTTAAATGTTTTTATGAATTAAAAATAAATTAGATATATAAAACTACTTTTTAATGAATTTAAATGTATTTATAAATTAAAAATAAATTAGATATACAATACTACTTTTTAAGGAATTTAAATGTTTTTATGAATGAAAAATAAATTAGATATATAAAACTACTTTTTAATGAATTTAAATGTTTTTATGAATTAAAAATAAATTGGATATACAATACTACTTTTTAAGGAATTTAAATGTTTTTATGAATTAAAAATAAATTAGACATACAATACTACTTTTTAAGGAATTTAAATGTTTTTATGAATTAAAAATAAATTAGACATACAATACTACTTTTTAAGGAATTTAAATGTTTTATGACTTAAAAATAAATAAAATGTGTAAAACTACTTATTAATGAATTAGTGTATTGTATATGAGGTGCCTAGATGAGTAACCTTTTTAAAAAGTGAGTAAATAAATAAAATATATAGTAATACTTAGTAAACGGCTCGTGAAGTTTTTCAACATAAGAATTGCCATCATTATCGAACAAATAAAAATACTTTAGTGCGGTTTTGTTAAATGGAGCGGAAAGCATATCTTTTCATGTTGTCTTACGGCCATGGCCAAAATAAATGGCAGTTTCAAGAAAATAAGTCATGAGCGTCTATTGTCCACACCCTTTCGCCAACTGACGATGCATCAAGGATCATAATAACATGTTATAAAAATGAATAATAATGAGGAAAAGGTCAGAGGTATACAACGACAGAAAGAGGAGGAAGCAACTAGATTAGGAAACTTCAGGTAACACGTACATGATCATGGTAGTCATTCATCGTCGTAGTCCAATAAATCGTTGTTTGGAAGCCTGTGCTGTAGCTGTTGTTGTAGATCCTCTTGCTCACGATAAAGCTGCTGCAGATAATCACAGTGAGGTTGCCTGATGTAGGTAGCAAGGATTTTGATGTCCGCTATATTGTCTGGCTTCAACAGCAGCGGCATACCACATTTTGGGGGACGGGCAACATTACTAAGATTAAACTTAAACATTCTGTAGGCACCCTTTTCCAGGCATAAAGGAAAGACTGCCAAGGGGGACATCGTCACGGTATTCCATGCCCAGAAGATACCCTTTATGATAGTCAAGATGGGACGCAAACTTTCATGCATCCTGGAATTTGTAGGGGGTTATAAGGTTTGTGTTGAACAACATGCATCTTCAGTTTATCAATGTCCAAGATGTAACACCTCACCAACTCGATGACTTGGTACATGTTATATCACAATTTTAACCACGTACAGGCCAAAACCGATACACGTAAAAGACCTCGGGCAATAACTAGACAATAAAGCAAACAGTAAGAGAAAAGAACAAGCTATTTTAAACAACAAATAATTTATTGAAGAAAGAAAAAAAAAAAAGGCAAAATGAGTTCGGCAGAAAGTTCATGGCTCAAAGTTCACTTCATAGACTGAATTTAAGTTCCGATGGACACACGGAAAGGCTGCATAAATAAAGTCCTAATTATGCTGCCCGAAGGCTTATTAACTTTGCTAGGAAAGACATGTCAGAAAAAGAGAAAGACTTACTTGTAAGAATTTTGTTAGTAAAATAAAAAAATACCAGAAGAATATAGAAAAGTCCTTTTAGTTCGCGCTGATTTGTTTCCCTTTGATTGTTCATTTTTTTTCATTAACATCGCATCGTTTCTTCGATCGACTCCTTTTGAGAATAGTGGCACTCTTTCACGTCAACTCTTCATTTGGAGACATCTTTCGAAACACACTTCGTTTTGTCTTTTCTAAAGGCACATTTGCCTTTCAAATTAATATCTTCCTTGTTTCTGTTTTTAGAATTCAGTGGACTTCTCCGTCCAACGTAAATATTCAACCTCGAACACTAGTTGAAACTCCAACTTCTTTGAAGATTTTTACAGGCATGCTCTCTACATGTTCCTGTTTTAACATTCTTGTTTTTAGGACTTTCTCATGTCCGAGTTGTGTCGACCGACCTCTTCACCTCGAGATTGTTTCAGCAACTGATTGAATTTCGCGGTTATTTCAACAGCTTCCGGCGTCAAACGCCCACGCTTCAGACACCCGACGCGTGCCATCAGCAGCAGTCATTCATTACAAGTTCTTATAAAAGGGGGTTTTAGAAGAAAAGAAAAGAAGAAGAAGAAGAAGAAGAAGAAAATAAATTTCTGACAGTTATACCGAATCCCCTTGATGATGTAGACATCACCTCTTGCTCGTATTGCTGTTTCTATGTTCCCAAAGGCTCGGTCACATGCCATGTAACTATGGCCAGGCATTACGAAGTAATGAACGATGGCTTGCATCTTTTGCTTTGGTGAAGGAGATGAAGGTAGTTCTTATTTTGCCGCCCCCCCCCAGTTGTCACTAAACACAACAAGATTGCCAAAGTTCTGAGGCCTGTATTACTTGTTCATCCACGTTTTATATGTATGGCGCATAACACGTTACTTTTTTAGTGTCTGTGCGGTCGAACATACCCCTCAACATAAAGCAAATTCTGACCATGTTGTCAGTTTCAAATCAGCCATCTGAGAAACTCTCGGTGTAGGGGCATAATAAAACAGATTTCGACATGTATGGCACATAACATGTTACTGTTCTAGGCGCCTTGTATGCATTTAAGGATGACTATTAGTATATATCTGCAGTAGAACGGGATTGCCTAAATCAATACTGTTGTAATAGTATTGTGGATAGAGGGTGTATCATGTTATGGCTAGAAAGACGAATATTCCGGGATGTATCTTATAGTATAAGGCATGGTGCCACCAGTTTCTGGGGCCAATGATACATGACATACCCGTTTTAAGCAGTGATTTACCACTTTTAGCACATGTTGAATATTACCCACTTAATAAAACAGTGGAGAAGGCATTTTATATAAATCTTGTATTTATTTTCATTGCTGCATTTCGAAAAACAATTCGAATCGTGAATGCTGGGCAGAACACGTCTTGTCTTTATGACTTGTTTTCAACAACTGCTTCGTTTTTTCTCATAATAACAAAACGAGTAAAAATGAAAATTTCAACTAAAGAAAGAGAGAAAGAAAGGATAAACAAAAGGAAAAAGAGAAAAAGAAAAAAAGTCACTCGTGGTATTTTATGCAGCAGCCAAAACATATCCCTTGCTGGTGCCATCACGAGCTGTCTGCCACAGCTAATTTAGCTTTCAACCCTTCAAGCACTTAATGACTGGGCTGTTAACAATTCCGACGGAAGAGGTGAGGAAGAATTTAATTGACAAGACCCCGTTTGCCATGGTGGGTATAGTACTGTTCCTATTTACTTGCCTTCCAACAAGGACAAAGTTAAACACAATCTCGGTTTTTGATGTGGGAAAAATAGGTGTGCCTATCCGTTTCTTTGTACCACAGTATAGGTCAGAAAGAAGTTTTTTTACAAGGTGGTTGACTTGCTAGATTGATTAATTATTCAAAGATTTTAGAAAAGAACGAGTGGAGACCTATAAGGGCATGGGATGATTATATTATCTACTGTGGTTTCCGTCCGTAGTGGGAAATTAGGAAAGGAGTAGTTTGTGGAATGCAAGGTGAAGTTTAAGGCGAACTGTTACCAAGTAGTTCAGTTTTTTTTCATTGACATGTATGTGGTTTGATAGTGGGAAGATTGCTGATCATTACTTTATCGAGAAAGGAGGAATAAATAAACCCTTACCAAAGATAGCTTAAGTAAAAAGTCAATTTTATAAAGCTGTTCAAATTATGGCAGCATATAAAGCAGACATTAAATTTAATTTGTTATTGACTACTATTCGGTCGTTATTTAAACATTAAGCAATTGATGGATTTACATACAAATTACAAATGAGGGCGAACACTTTCACAGTTTTTTCGTGCTTTCTAATTGAATTTCATTGAAAAATTGTTTCACATTTAATGTTTTTATTTTGTAAAACGAACTAGTTTGTCTAGAAGCTGTGTATAAATGCAAAAGTATGGAAGTTGGTCTACAGCTTTGTATAAATATTGTGTGGAAAAGTGTGGAAGTTGGTCTACAGCTTTGTATAAATATTGTGTGGAAAAGTGTGGAAGTTGGTCTACAGCTTTGTATAAATATTGTGTGGAAAAGTGTGGAAGTTGGTCTACAGCTGTGTATAAATATTGTGTTAAAAAGTGTGGAAGTTGGTCTACAGCTTTGTATAAATATTGTGTGGAAAAGTGTGGAAGTTGGTCTACAGCTGTGTAAAAATATTGTGTGGAAAAGTGTGGAAGTTGGTCTACAGCTGTGTATAATAAATATTGTGTGGAAAAGTGTGGAAGTTGGTCTACAGCTTTGTATAAATATTGTGTGAAAAAGTGTGGGAGTTGGTCTACAGCTTTGTATAAATATTGTGTGGAAACGCGTGGAAGTTGGTCTACAGCTTTGTATAAATATTGTGTGGAAAAGTGTGGAAGTTGGTCTACAACTGTGTATAATAAATATTGTGTGGAAAAGTGGAAGTTGGTCTACAGCTGTGTATAATAAATATTGTGTGGAAAAGTGTGGAAGTTGGTCTACAGCTGTGTATAATAAATATTGTGTGAAAAAGTGTGGAAGTTGGCTTACATCTTTTTATAAATATTGTGTGGAAAAGTGTGGAAGTTGGTCTACAGTAGTGTATAAATATTGTGTGGAAAAGCATGGAAGTTGGTCTACAGCTGTGTATAAATATTGTGTTAAAAAGTGTGGAAGTTGGTCTACAGCTTTGTATAAATATTGTGTGGAAAAGTGTGGAAGTTGGTCTACAGCTGTGTATAAATATTGTGTGAAAAGTGTGGAAGTTGGTCTACAACTGTGTGTAATGTCTATTAATGCTTACAGTCTAGTAACCTTAAATCCTAGTCCATGAAGAAAACTTTTAAGACACAAATTAACAGTAATAGACGCAATAGAGATTTTATGAACCTCTCACTAAATATTCCAACACGACTTTGTTCCAACAATGTACAGAATTGCTAAATCTTCCCCATACGTTTGCTCTATCACCTTGTTTATTCAACGCACACAAATACTCTTCATTATGTAACACCCACTTATACCTTTCATTATGTAACGCCCATGAATCCCCCTTCATTATTCAACGCCCACCAATCCTCTTCACCCACTAATCCCCTTCACTATGTAGCGCCCACTAAACCCCTTCATTATGCAACGCCCACTAAACTCCTTTCATTATGTAACACCAACCAATCCCCTTCATTATGTAACACCAACCAATCCATTTCATTATGTAACGCCCATTAATCCCCTTCATTATGTAAC
Source organism: Sepiola atlantica (assembly GCA_963556195.1). Classification (NCBI taxonomy): domain Eukaryota; kingdom Metazoa; phylum Mollusca; class Cephalopoda; order Sepiida; family Sepiolidae; genus Sepiola; species Sepiola atlantica. Next base: position 10,230,495 of record CAUVYP010001154.1, on the reverse strand, counting down.
ACCAACAAATCCATTTCATTATGTAACGTCCACTAATCCCCTTCTTCATGTAACGCCCACCAATCCTCTTCATTATGTAACGCCTACTAAAGAACATCTTTATTTTTTAGCTTCTTGCTAATCTACAAAAGCAAAATGTATGTTTTTATTAACACGATAATTCTCTTGCATTTGTCTCAGGATAAATATAGCATCAGTGGTGATTCGGCCATACAAACAAACTAAATTTAATCTATGCTTATCTGACTTTTTATTTCCTACCCAAACATTATCTCAATCAGTTTTCGGACCTTATACATCAATTAAACATTTTGTAATTACCTGTATTAAGAGTTTTTTTACCTTGTAACAGTTCAACATTTTACTTAGACCCCAGTCGATTCAATGAAAGCTCGATATTCTCAATTATAATAGCATTTCCAAGCATCCAATTGTCCTGTGCATTTGTTCATAGAACCTCTTGTAATGTCGAATGCACTTTTCTGTTTAACAACATCCATAGGTGTCTTTACCATTAACTGATTTTCCATATATATATATATATATATATATATATATATATATATATATATATATATATATATATATATATATATATAATGAGACAGCCTCTATTCCAAAACCTCTGCTAGCTCTTGTTGGTTGTATTCTAATCGACTTATTGTCTTTTTTTATTTTGATAAAAGATATTGAAAAAAAATCGTTTTTGTTTGTAATAAAAAGAAAGCGTAAAGTATAATTGAAATAATAGAAATTTCGATATAACATTTCTCGTTATTAGAACTCAATTGTTTAAGTTGCTCGAATTGCCGTAATTCTGGTCGGTTATAAACTTGAAGCTTTCACGATCAGTAGATGTAAGTATGTTTCTTGTTGTTTCTGGTTTGACTCTAAATACTTTTAGTTTTGACTCTTTATTCTTAACTCAAAAAGATTTTTAGAGGTTGAGAAGTCGGCTGAAATAAGTTCGACGATCTTTGACATGAAAGGTACAGCCAAATCCAAGTAAAAAACTATATATTTGTTCCTGTTTAAAAAGATTGTTTTAAAAAGATTGTTATAAAAAGATTGTTATAAAAAGATTGTTTAAAAAGATTGTTATAAAAAGATTGTTTAAAAAGATTGTTTAAAAAGATTGTTATAAAAAGATTGTTTAAAAAGATTGTTTAAAAAGATTGTTATAAAAAGATTGTTATAAAAAGATTGTTATAAGAAGATTGTTATGAAAAGATTGTTATAAGAAGATTGTTATGAAAAGATTGTTATAAAAAGATTGTTATAAAAAAATTGTTATAAAAAGATTGTTATAAAAAGATTGTTATAAAAAGATTGTTATAAAAAGATTGTTTAAAAAGATTGTTTAAAAAGATTGTTTAAAAAGATTGTTATAAAAAGATTGTTATAAAAAGATTATTATAAAAAGATTGTTATAAAAAGATTGTTTAAAAAAATTGTTATAAAAAGATTGTTTAAAAAGATTATTATAAAAAGATTGTTATAAGAAGATTGTTATAAAAAGATTGTTATAAAAAGATTGTTTAAAAAGATTGTTTAAAAAGATTGTTTAAAAAGATTATTTAAAAAGATTGTTATAAAAAGATTGTTATAAAAAGATTGTTAAAAAAGATTGTTTAAAAAGATTGTTATAAAAAGATTGTTTAAAAAGATTGTTTAAAAAAATTGTTATAAAAAGATTGTTATAAAAAGATTGTTTTAAAAGATTGTTTAAAAAGATTGTTATAAAAAGATTTTTATAAAAAGATTGTTATAAAAAGATGTTTATAAAAAGATTGTTTAAAAAGATTGTTTAAAAAGATTGTTATAAAAAGATTGTTTAAAAAGATTGTTATAAAAAGATTGTTTAAAAAGATTGTTTAAAAAGATTGTTATAAAAAGATTGTTTAAAAAGATTGTTTTAAAAGATTGTTATAAAAAGATTGTTTGAAAAGATTGTTTAAAAAGATTGTTTAAAAAGATTGTTATAAAAAGATTGTTATAAAAAGATTGTTTAAAAAGATTGTTTTAAAAGATTGTTATAAAAAGATTGTTTGAAAAGATTGTTTAAAAAGATTGTTTAAAAAGATTGTTATAAAAAGATTGTTATAAAAAGATTGTTTAAAAAGATTGTTATAAAAAGATTGTTATAAAAAGATTGTTATAAAAAGATTGTTATAAAAAGATTGTTATAAAAGATTGTTTAAAAAGATTGTTATAAAAAGATTGTTATTAAAAGATTGTTATAAAAAGATTGTTATTAAAAGATTGTTTAAAAAAATTGTTATAAAAAGATTGTTATAAAAAGATTGTTATTAAAAGATTGTTTAAAAAGATTGTTATAAAAAGATTGTTTAAAAAGATTGTTATAAAAATATTGTTATAAAAAGATTGTTTAAAAAGATTGTTATAAAAAGATTGTTATAAAAAGATTGTTATTAAAAGATTGTTATTAAAAGATTGTTTAAAAAGATTGTTTAAAAAGATTGTTATAAAAAGATTGTTATAAAAAGATTGTTTAAAAAGATTGTTTAAAAAGATTGTTATAAAAAGATTGTTTAAAAAGATTGTTTAAAAAGATTGTTATAAAAAGATTTTTATAAAAAGATTGTTATAAAAAGATTGTTATAAAAAGATTGTTATAAAAAGATTGTTTAAAAAGATTGTTATAAAAAGATTGTTATAAAAAGATTGTTTAAAAAGATTGTTTAAAAAGATTGTTATAAAAAGATTGTTTAAAAAGATTGTTATAAAAAGATTGTTATAAAAAGATTGTTTAAAAAGATTGTTTAAAAAGATTGTTATAAAAAGATTTTTATAAAAAGATTGTTATAAAAAGATTGTTATAAAAAGATTGTTTAAAAAGATTGTTTAAAAAGATTGTTATAAAAAGATTGTTATAAAAAGATTGTTATAAAAAGATTTTTATAAAAAGATCGTTTAAAAAGATTGTTATAAAAAGATTGTTTAAAAAGATTGTTATAAAAAGATTGTTATAAAAAGATTGTTTAAAAAGATTGTTATAAAAAGATTGTTTAAAAAGATTGTTATAAAAAGATTGTTATTAAAAGATTGTTATAAAAAGAGTGTTATTAAAAGATTGTTTAAAAAGATTGTTATAAAAAGATTGTTTAAAAAGATTGTTTTAAAAGATTGTTATAAAAAGATTTTTATAAAAAGATTGTTATAAAAAGATTGTTATAAAAAGATTGTTATTAAAAGATTGTTATAAAAAGATTGTTATAAAAAGATTGTTATTAAAAGATAGTTATTAAAAGATTGTTTTAAAAGATTGTTTAAAAAGATTGTTATAAAAAGATTGTTATAAAAAGATTGTTATAAAAAGATTGTTTAAAAAGATTGTTTAAAAAGATTGTTATAAAAAGATTGTTTAAAAAGATTGTTATAAAAAGATTTTTATAAAAAGATTGTTATAAAAAGATTGTTATAAAAAGATTGTTATAAAAAGATTGTAATAAAAAGATTGTTTAAAAAGATGGTTATAAAAAGATTGTTATAAAAAGATTGTTTAAAAAGATTGTTTTAAAAGATTGTTTAAAAAGATTGTTTAAAAAGATTGTTATAAAAAGATTGTTTAAAAAGATTGTTTAAAAAGATTGTTATAAAAAGATTGTTTAAAAAGATTGTTTAAAAAGATTGTTATAAAAAGATTGTTATAAAAAGATTGTTATAAAAAGATTGTTTAAAAAGATTGTAATAAAAGATTGTTATAAAAAGATTGTTTAAAAAGATTGTTATAAAAAGATTGTTATAAAAAGATTGTTATAAAAAGATTGTTTTAAAAAGATTGTTATAAAAGATTGTTATAAAAGATTGTTATAAAAAGATTGTTATAAAAAGATTGTTATAAAAGATTGTTATAAAAAGATTGTTATAAAAAGATTGTTATAAAAAGATTGTTTAAAAAGATTGTTATAAAAAGATTGTTATTAAAAGATTGTTTAAAAAGATTGTTATAAAAAGATTGTATGTGAATTTCAAGATGTCTGTAAAACATAAAATGTTCCGTCTGGCGTTGAATTGTTTATGATTCAACGCTGAGTATTGCAACAATTCATTTTTACCCACAAAGTTTATACATATCTATTTTGGCTGATTACGAAAGGAAGTCTGTCTATAGCTGCTCGATATCTTAAAAATAATTTTGTTTCAAAAGAACATGTATATAAATAAATGTCATTCTTGAAATGTTATCTTTGAAATTTATTTTATATTTGCAGAATTTCCAGAAATCAAAAGAAATAGGAAACAAATGAATTATCATTCCCTTGCTGACATGACAAGTTGTGAGAAAGAATATTTTGGATAAGAAGTAAAAAAAAATATTATTGGATTTTAATGAATTATAATTCCCTTGCTGACATGACAAGTCGTGAGAAAGAATAGTTTGGATAAAAAGTTTAAAAAAATTATTATTGGATTTTAATGAATTATAATTCCCTTGCTGACATGACAAGTCGTGAGTAAGAATAGTTTGGATAAAAAGTAAAAAAAAATTATTATTGGATTTTAATGAATTATAATTCCCTTGCTGACATGACAAGTCGTGTTAAAGAATATTTTGAATCAAAAGAGAAAAACAAATCTGTTATTGGATTTAAATGAATCATCATTCCCTTGCTGACATGATAAGTCGTGAAAAACAATATTTTGAATCAAAAGAGAAAAACAAATCTGTTATTGGATTTAAATGAATCATCATTCCCTTGCTGACATGATAAGTCGTGAAAAACAATATTTTGAATCAAAAAGAGAAAAACAAATCTGTTATTGGATTTAAATGAATCATCATTCCCTTGCTGACATGATAAGTCGTGAAAAACAATATTTTGAATCAAAAGAGAAAAACAAATCTGTTATTGGATTTAAATGAATCATCATTCCCTTGCTGACATGATAAGTCGTGAAAAACAATATTTTGAATCAAAAGAGAAAAACAAATCTGTTATTGGATTTAAATGAATCATCATTCCCTTGCTGACATGATAAGTCGTGAAAAACAATATTTTGAATCAAAAGAGAAAAACAAATCTGTTATTAGATTTAAATGAATCATCATTCCCTTGCTGACATGATAAGTCGTGAAAAACAATATTTTGAATCAAAAGAGAAAAACAAATCTGTTATTGGATTTAAATGAATCATCATTCCCTTGCTGACATGATAAGTCGTGAAAAACAATATTTTGAATCAAAAAGAGAAAAACAAATCTGTTATTGGATTTAAATGAATCATCATTTCTCTTGCTGACATGATAAGTCGTGAAAAACAATATTTTGAATCAAAAAGAGAAAAACAAATCTGTTATTGGATTTAAATGAATCATCATTCCCTTGCTGACATGATAAGTCGTGAAAAACAATATTTTGAATCAAAAGAGAAAAACAAATCTGTTATTGGATTTAAATGAATCATCATTCCCTTGCTGACATGATAAGTCGTGAAAAACAATATTTTGAATCAAAAGAGAAAAACAAATCTATTATTGGATTTAAATGAATCATCATTCCTTTGCTGACATAAGTCGTGAAAAACAATTTTTTGAATCAAAAAGAGAAAAACAAATCTGTTATTGGATTTAAATGAATCATCATTCCCTTGCTGACATGATAAGTCGTGAAAAACAATATTTTGAATCAAAAAGAGAAAAACAAATCGCTTATTGGATTTAAATGAATCATCATTCCCTTGCTGACATGATAAGTCGTGAAAAACAATTTTTTGAATCAAAAGAGAAAAACAAATCTATTATTGGATTTAAATGAATCATCATTCCCTTGCTGACATAAGTCGTGAAAAACAATATTTTGAATCAAAAGAAAAAAACAAATCTATTATTGGATTTAAATGAATCATCATTCCCTTGCTGACATGATAAGTCGTGAAAAACAATATTTTGAATCAAAAAGAGAAAAACAAATCTGTTATTGGATTTAAATGAATCATCATTCCCTTGCTGACATGATAAGTCGTGAAAAACAATATTTTGAATCAAAAGAAAAAAACAAATCTATTATTGGATTTAAATGAATCATCATTCCCTTGCTGACATGATAAGTCGTGAAAAACAATATTTTGAATCAAAAGAGAAAAACAAATCTATTATTGGATTTAAATGAATCATCATTTCCTTGCTTACATGATAAGTCGTGAAAAACAATATTTTGAATCAAAAAGAGAAAAACAAATCTGTTATTGGATTTAAATGAATCCTGATTCACTTGATGCCATTAAATATGGAATGATCTTCAGAAGGAATATTTCAAATGTCTTTATGTAAATTGTCCGACGTTAAAAAGTTGTAAAATATTGAAATAATATTCTTGTGAGTTAGTAGAATCTTTTTTATCAAATTTGGTAAAAATTTATTGCAAAGGAATTTACTTGTAGAATACATACATATTCTTTTTCCTCTCAATCTTTTTTATCAAATTTGGTAAAAATTTATTGCAAAGGAATTTACTTGTAGAATACATACATATTCCTTTTCCTCTCAATCTTTTTTATCAAATTTGGTAAATCTTTTTTAGTAGAACACAAGCTGGAGTACGTTTTTAATTCTAAAGCACTCATGTAGACTTTATTAAATGAAAAAATTCAGATACCACTTTTATTTGGAAGAATAAAATAAGCATCATTAATATTGATGAAACAGGATGTAGAGCCTGTTTAGTCACAAAAAAATGATCAGATTTGTAAAATCATGAATGGAAATATTGTTAATCGATCAATATTAGACTATCAAGGAATCTCTACAATTGTCATTTATGTATGGTTTAAATTTACTTAATGTAAGATGTAAACATTTTTCCCACAGTTGCAAAATAAAAGTGAGTCAGTTATGACCCCGTGTCGACGATCTGTTTAGGTACATTTTGGTTTTGCTACAATATAAAATCCATAAGTGAAAAGAAGATAGCTAACACACACGGAAAAAATACCATTAATATATATATATATATATATATATATATATTAAAGAAAATACCATTAATATATATGTATATTATCTATTACAGTAAAAACAAAGACTTTTCAGGGAAAGGTTTTTAAAAATAACTAGAATATTTAATTTCTTTCTGTACTTGCAAAAAAGTAGATGGATATAAAACATCCACAGAAACTAATTGTTAAAAGCTATCAGTTTCTCTAATTTCAAAGAAGCAAAAGGAAAAGAGAAAAATATCATTCTGACTCTTTTACAGAAAAACAAAGTATGTTGAAGGATATGCGAACCAAGACGAGAGAGAAAGCATATTCTTGTGAAATATGCGGCTCTACTTTTTCAACGAAACAAACTATGTTGAAGCATATACGAACACATACTGGGGAGAAACCATATTCTTGTGAAATATGTGGATATTCCTTTACACAGAAACAAAATATGCGGAGGCATATGCGAACACATTCTGGAGAGAAACCATATTCTTGTGCAATATGTGACACTTCTTTTACAATAAAACTAAATATGTTAGCGCATATGCGAACACACACTGGAGAGAAACCTTATTCTTGTGAAATATGTGGCTCTTCTTTTACAATAAAACAAAATATGTTGAAGCATATGCGAACACACACTGGAGAGAAACCATATTCTTGTGAAATATGTGGCTCTTCTTTTACAACGAACCAAAGTATGGTGAAGCATATGCGAACGCATACTGGAGAGAAACCATATTCTTGTGAAATATGTGGCTCTTCTTTTACGACAAAACAAAGTATGGTAAAGCATATGCGCACACATACCGGAGAGAAACCATATTCTTGTGAAATATGTGGCTCGTACTTTACAATAAAACAAAGTATGCTGGTGCACATGCGAACACATACTGGCGAAAAGCCATATTCTTGTAAAATATGTGGCTCTTATTTTTCAACGAAACAAGGTCTGTTGCATGATATGCGAACACATACTGGAGAGAAACCATATTCTTGTGAAAAATGTGGCTCTTCTTTTACAATGAAACAAAGTATGTTTAAGCATATGCGAACACATACTGGAGAGAAACCTTATTCTTGTGAAATATGTGGCTCTTCTTTTACAACGAAACAAACTATGTTGAGACATATGCGAACACACACTGGAGAGAAACCATATTCTTGTGAAATATGTGGCTCTTCATTTACAATGAAACACAGTATGTTAAAGCATATGCGAACACATACTAGAGGGGAGAACTTGAAATCAACCTAGACACTTACCTCGGGTGTCTCAGGTCTCTCTGTACAGGGGTTTGTTTGAAAAACTTAACATAAGCGGAATACTTCTGCTTACAAATAAATTCTGAGAAAATCAAAATAACAGTGTTCGAAGCCCAAATAATATCCGCTCGACACGACTCAGATGATGCACCTCTCCTTAGTAATATTACCTCAAGCAACAGCACTTAGCTTGATACTCTAGCAGACTGGATTAATTTTTTCCTTGAATCTGGCTGGTAAGACCAAGAGACAACAAGAAGATATACTATAACATAGTTAACTGGTCAACTTCTTTACAAACTTAATGTTTGACAGATAAAGGAGAATTTTAATAGAATTTTCGAATATCTATTTTATATAGATATCAAGTGTTATCCCTGATTCCTTCATTTCTGAGAACTTCAACTGAAGTAAAATGAAACAAAAGAGCGAAAAGTCATATTCTTGTGAAGTATGTGGCTCATCCTTTACTAGAAAGGAGTTATGCTACTACATATGCACACACATATCCATACATTTGTGAATTGCACTTTTTTGAAATTAAACAAAATATATTGACACATTCAAAACCATACGAGATGGTTTTACATGGAAATAAAGGAAGTTGAGACATGGAAAATATTCTCATGATCATCCAGATTATCATAAAGGGTCTCGTGGAAAATTTTCAAAAAGGGTGTGGAAAGTATTCATGGAAAAACAAAGTGCGAAAGAAATCCAAATAATTGCACTCAAGGGAACGGTCAAAATCCTATACAGAGCACTCAGTTCTTAAGTAGCAGGCAATTGTCTGGCGTTTGCATTAATGCCCCGCTAACAAAAACAGAAATAAGAAACAAAAACAAAAAGAGAGAAATCAACTTCTTTACAAACTTAACGAAGTATGTGGCTCATCCTTTACTAGAACTAGTGATACCAGATCAGGCTGCCCTGTGGCTCCCTGAGACGAAATTCACCTACATTGACGTTTTTTTTTTTTTTTTTGTTTTTTTGTAAAACTTAATTATGTTCTACAAAACCAAAAACAAAAACAACAGCCCCTCTCCCTTTCTCCCTCCCCTTTTTTATTTTATATTTAGAACTTGAAGCATAAAAACTTTTACTATAATGACCAGATTCGACATTGAATAACCCAAAAAGGGTTGATATGCCGTAAAACAAAACTACCAAACCAAAAACGATGATTAAACATTTGATGATATAAAGAACTTGAAGCATAAAAACTTTTACTATAATGACCAGATTCGACATTAAATAACCCAAAAAGGGTTGATATGCCGTAAAACAAAACTACCAAACCAAAAACGATGATTAAACATTTGAAGATATAAAGAACTTGAAGCATAAAAACTTTTACTATAATGACCAGATTCGGCATTAAATAACCCAAAAAGGGTTGATATGCCGTAAAACAAAACTACCAAACCAAAAACGATGATTAAACATTTGAAGATATAAAGAACTTGAAGCATAAAAACTTTTACTATAATGACCAGATTCGGCATTAAATAACCCAAAAAGGGTTGATATGCCGTAAAACAAAACTACCAAACCAAAAACGATGATTAAACATTTGAAGATATAAAGAACTTGAAGCATAAAAACTTTTACTATGATGACCAGATTCGGCATTAAATAACCCAAAAAGGGTTGATATGCCGTAAAACAAAACTACCAAACCAAAAACGATGATTAAACATTTGAAGATATAAAGAACTTGAAGCATAAAAACTTTTACTATAATGACCAGATTCGGCATTAAATAACCCAAAAAGGGTTGATATTCCGTAAAACAAAACTACCAAACCAAAAACGATGATTAAACATTTGAAGATATAAAGAACTTGAAGCATAAAAACTTTTACTATAATGACCAGATTCGGCATTAAATAACCCAAAAAGGGTTGATATGCCGTAAAACAAAACTACCAAACCAAAAACGATGATTAAACATTTGAAGATATAAAGAACTTGAAGCATAAAAACTTTTACTATAATGACCAGATTCGGCATTAAATAACCCAAAAAGGGTTGATATGCCGTAAAACAAAACTACCAAACCAAAAACGATGATTAAACATTTGAAGATATAAAGAACTTGAAGCATAAAAACTTTTACTATAATGACCAGATTCGGCATTAAATAACCCAAAAAGGGTTGATATGCCGTAAAACAAAACTACCAAACCAAACCTTTACTAGAAAAAAGTTCTGCTACTACACACACATATCCGGAAGATACCATACATTTGTGAATTATCTTCTTTTGCAATGAAACAAAAATATATATACACATGCAAAAACATACGAGATGGTAAACATTCTTTTTCAAATGTTTTTTACATGGAAATAAAGGAAGTTGAGACATTATCATGTTTATCCAGATTATCATAAGAGCTAAAAGGTCTCATGAAAATTTTCAAAAAAGTGTCTAGAAAATATTCCTGGAAAACCAAGTGCGAAAGAAATCCAAATAATTGCACTTAAAGGAATGGTCAAAATCCTATACAGAGCAATCGGTTCTTAAATAGCAGGCAATTGTCTGGCGTTTGCATTAATGCCCCGCTAACAAAAATAGAAATAAGAAACAAACAAAAAGAGAGAAATCATATTATTGTGAAATCGCTGGCCCTTTTACAGATAATCTAAGTAGGTAGAAGCATATGTGTACACATACAGGAAATAAACTTATTCTTGTGAAATATGTCTCTTATAATGAAACGAAGTCTGCTTGGTATATGCAAACACACAGGAGAAACGCATATACGTTTGAAGTACGTGGTTCTTTTTTACACAGAATAAATATTTGTTGCAGTATGTCCGAACACATACTGAGGAAAGCGGGTGATCGTATGGCATTTGGAAGAATGCCCCGTCCCCAGCATGAAAAGAAAAATTTAAAAAAAGGAAAATGAGATGACCGACCACAACTGTCCAAAATAAAAGCCTACAGAAACACCAAGGAATTCATCACAAAAGTTAACACTGCACTACAGATGCAGTGTGCCTGATGGAACTCAAACAGATCACATATGGGATCTGCTCTATGAAAGCCGACTCAAGAAACTTAACCTTTTCTCCCTTCAGCGCCGACGATTATGCAGTGATCTCATTTTGGCCTACAATCTCCTCAAAGGTAATTACGATATACCTCAGGACCTATCATTCACTCCTTCACCAGTAAAAGATCTACACGAACATCATAAAAACTATTTCGCCGCCGATTTTGATTAAACCGAAGAAGGGACTGCCAAGAGGTAGTAAATGCGCCAACAACGCAGCAATTCAAGGTGAAATTGGGCAGGTGCTAGGCTACTGCATCCTCTTATGTGTAAATTTCTACTACAGTTTGTCTACATGACAATTGAAACAAGCTTGTTTTATTTTTTTGTCAAATTAATTTAATTGAATTATCTTAGAGTGTACATGAAATTCGTTTTGGGCTTTATATCAATAGAAAAAATATTCCCTTGAAATATCGTTAAAAACTGATTTGCAGGAAAAATACTTATTCTTGTCTCTTACAATTAAACGAAGTCTGCTTCGTATATGCAAACACATACAGGAAAAATACTTATTCTTGTCTCTTACAATAAAACGAAGTCTGCTTCGTATATGCAAACACACACAGGAAAAATACTTATTCTTGTCTCTTACAATTAAACGAAGTCTGCTTCGTATATGCAAACACATACAGGAAAAATACTTATTCTTGTCTCTTACAATAAAACGAAGTCTGCTTCGTATATGCAAACACATACAGGAAAAATACTTATTCTTGTCTCTTACAATAAAACGAAGTCTGCTTCGTATATGCAAACACATACAGGAAAAATACTTATTCTTGTCTCTTACAATAAAACGAAGTCTGCTTCGTATATGCAAACACATACAGGAAAAATACTTATTCTTGTCTCTTACAATTAAACGAAGTCTGCTTCGTATATGCAAACACATACAGGAAAAATACTTATTCTTGTCTCTTACAATAAAACGAAGTCTGCTTCGTATATGCAAACACATACAGGAAAAATACTTATTCTTGTCTCTTACAATAAAACGAAGTCTGCTTCGTATATGCAAACACATACAGGAAAAACACTTATTCTTGTCTCTTACAATTAAACGAAGTCTGCTTCGTATATGCAAACACATACAGGAGAAACGCATACACGTTTGAAGAACGTGGGTTTTTTTACACAGAATAAATATTTGTTGCAGTATGTCCGAACACATACTAAGCAAAATGAGACTAGATGACCTACCACAACTGTCCAAAATAAAAGGCATTCATCACAAAAGTTAACACTGCACTACAGTCATACTTACTTTTTTACTTATTTTCTTCGTCTTCTCTTGTTCGCCTGCCCCAAAATAAAAATTCAAATAATCAGATCTTAATTAAATATTTTTTAAATGTTATCAAGAAACGGTTTTGCTATTAAATTAACAATTAAATGAAAGAGTTATCAAGGGGAATAATTCATACGAAATTTGAAAAAAAAAATCAAAAAACAAATTGTCACCTATCTTAACCATACTTCTCTATGGCAGTAGCGTTAGGCACAGGGTCAGTTTTTAATGTGCGAGACAACCAACTACCAAGAAAGGGGTGTGTGGTAATCATTACTATTAGCGACATAAATTATTTTAAAGGAAATACCGTTGGTAAATTAGTAAAAACAATTTATTTTGGTTTACCTACACATTTCTGACAAAGAAAAAAAGATAAATATTTGATAATGCCTTTTAAGTTAGCGTGAATATTGATTCTGAGCAAAGTAGCCATCTTGGTTAACGCAAACAAGTGACTAGACAAGATGGTTTAATTAAACTAACTTAAGAGGCATATATTTGTTAATGCAAATAGGTAACAAATAAGTAGGTAAAGCAAAATAAATAGTTTTTGAATAATTTTTACTTAAAACCAATTTAGTGTCAGATCCATACGTAGCTTGGCTTTAAACTAATAGAAAAACTATTCCCTTGAAATATCGTTACAAATCGATTTAATTCCAGAGCCTCCTAAACTACACCTGCATGGAATCTCAAGCTGCAAAAAGAGCTAAACCTCCATCGGAAAGAGTTCCTCGCAGCTCCCACAATGCAGGGGAGACTGAAAAACACCATCAGCAGACTCCATGCAAAGTACCACATCGCCAACATTGAGGAACTAAGCAACGTTGTCAGGGAGTTGGAAGGCAAGATACAAGCAGTTGCAAAGAGAATAAAAAACGATGAGGGCAAGACAAAAGGCAGCGTCACAGAACAAGCAGTTCAAAGCTAAGGAACCAGAGTGGTCTATAGAACACTGATAAAGGACAATATTAGTGAGTATTTTCAATTACTCGCAAAAGAATGTAAATTTACGCCCATCAATGCATTTACGATTTGATCGACATTTCAGTATTATTCGACAACTGCTACTGGAAAATAAAATACTATATTTAAACATAATTTTTAACTACTCAATGTAGAAGAGAGAGATAGAGAGAAAGAGAGAGACAGAGATAGAGCGAGAGAGATAGAGAGACAGAGATAGAGCGAGAGAGAGATAGAGTGAGAGAGACAGAGAGAGCAAGAGATAGAGCGACAGAGAGAGATAGAGCGACAGAGACAGAGAGAGATATAGCGAGAGAGATAGAGCGAGAGAGACAGAGAAGGAGACAATGAGTACTTTCTCTGGAGATTTAACAATACAACTTTCACGAGAAAAGTCTCGTTTTTTCTCTTCCAATTCCAACTTATGCTATTCACTATTATAACAAATAAATAAAACCGGGATTTTTTGGATGAGAATTGATAAGGTTTTCAGATAAATGGGGTGATATTATCTACATTTTTGTTGTTGCTATTTTCACAACAATTTAAAAGTTGGACCAAAATAGCATTTAAAATGACCAACTTTGATTCTTATTATCCCATTTTCATTTGTTTGTTTCGAAAAATACTTATTCCGGTTAGGAAGATTGTTAGACTGAATGCATGTTATGTGTAAATTCAAAGGCGTCCATGTACCCTCTTACACCAGGTGCAGTTTCTATGGAAAATGTTAGGAACGGCACAAGTCAAAGAACCCTAAGTATTTTTTCTGTGGATGATCTTGTCATGATCGAACCGTATGTGCAAGGAGAACGTCCACTGGTTTAAAATGTAAAAAGGAAGACTATTTCTTCCTTGTGTCTGTTTTACAAGTACTTCAATGGATTGTGCTCCGATGAACTTGCTGCTTTGGTGCCTCACCGACGTTAATTCACTAGACCAACCCGAGAATCTGCAAAACCTCGTCCATTAACTGTGGAGGTCCTCAGATGCCGAATAGCTTTCTAATCTTAAAACTTCTTTTCTTCGTGATACTGGACTCTGGAACTCACTCATTGCTCCCTGTTTTCTTGACGGTACTGACATGCAGAAATTTTAAACTAATATATATCGCTGTGCAGCTCCAAATTTAGGTTGATCCCTTAGAAAACTCTCACCTTTTTCTCAGTAGTACTGCCTTGTTTGGGGTGAATTATGTTTTAAACTAAGTGTGTTTATCAAACCCAAAGATATCACCCGCTTCAACCTAGCTTAACACCAACAAAAAATCTGACAAAAACGAACACTTTATATGCTTCCTAAGGATCTCTCAAATAGGCAACCTTATATGTGTTAGTCATAAAGAAATTGCTAGGACTGCCCTAATGTAGACAACAATCTCAGGATCCTTCCTCTCCCACCTTAACCTTAACACTATATCAAGAAACACAGGTTGAGCCTGCAGCTGATGATGTATCCCTAGTGTCGTTGTTGCTTTATGCCTCTATTAAAGAACAGTATACAGTAGACATAAACCTACCAGGTCAATGGTATGCAAATGGTATGCAAATGCTAGCCTAACCCTAACCCTATGCTCTGATATCATTATTGGCAAAGATTTTATGTCACAACATTCCACTGTATCTTGCATTCGGCAGATCAAAAATGATTTGTTAATATATCTGTAGTGGAAAATAAAAAAAACAAACTTAAAAACATAAGACTTACCTGTAATACCAGACTAGGCTATGTGGACAACAGAGTTAAAGCAAATTGCTGGTTTTATAGAAAGGAAGTACGAAATGATCATGTGACCTATTTTGCATTGCATGATGGGAGTCCCCATAAAGAGGACAGGAAATGAGAAAGCGCACTTCTTCTTTGGTTCATCCCGGATTGAGACCAGTGAAGGTGGAGGTCGGATTTGGTGCTGTCAGAAGAGTGAAGTTGGAGTTCAAGTTGGTGTTTGCGGACTAGTGACTGTTTTGGGTCGGATTGGGTGCCCTCAGAAGACAGACATTTTGGTGTTTTCGGACGACAGTATCATCTTATGCCCAGTAACGTACCTTTGCTTATGGACACAATACTTTATTCTCCACCATTCACCGAAACTAAATTTATTGCAACAAAGTCTAAAAGATTTGGAGAGGACAATACATTTTTTATGCAGAGTGAGATCGGGGAAAGTGTCGAGGAATACGCAATTGAAAAAAATAGCCCCTTCATATTAACCAACCAGTGCTTGAGAAAAAATAGGTTCATCATATTTACTCAATAATCGTGTCCATTAAGATAGAGTAACTGTATTTGCATCAAATGATCGACATTTATACAGATTACACAACCATCTATGGCAACACTTCGAAGAGCATTAATGATCAAGATCTTAATGAGTCTCTCTTTTTCTTACCTGTGGTGCAATTGGGGGGGACTGGTTACTTTTAATCCATCTAAAATCAAGCTTTGACCAATATCAGAATTGCTACTCGCCAGACAATACCTTATCACCCTAGAGGAAATGGTCAGTGTGAAAGATGCAGTGGAATCATCTAGAAAACATCGCATTGGCCTTAATTGCAATAAATCTCAAGAAATTCCAATGGGAAACGGTCTTCAGAGGATTACATTCTATAAGATCTTGTAGCAGTTACCTCCTCCTTTCAAAATATAACTGCACCGGTTGGCCGTTAGGTGTCGCTTTTTCACCGACAGGTGGCGCTGAAAAGCGACACCATAGTTATCTGCCCTCCGGATTATAAAAGCCGGTGCAAACGGAAAATCACTCTCTTCTTTACTCAACCGGCCTCGGCAGAACGACGCTGACATCAGCGCTCTGTTTCACTCTCTCTTCTCTTTTCTCTTCAACTGGCCTCGGCATAACAACTACCAACACACGTTTCTTCTGTCTACACGTTGTCAAACAACGGTAAGAGTTCTCAACTCATTTTCTTTGTGCACGGCTTTCAAAGACTTTTCCCACGACTCATTTCTTCACATACGCACATCAATATCTCAATTCAGACTCCCATACACTCATATGAACACTACTAAACAGGGAGGATGTTGTGATATATTATATACTAACCATCTGCGTACTAACACATAAGAACTACTTTATCTCTCTCTATATATATATATCTATCTATCTATATATATATATATATATATATATTTAAATATATATATATATATCTATATATATATCTATATCTCTCTCTCTATATATATATCTATATCTCTCTCTCTCTTTATATATATATCTATATATATATATATATCTCTCTCTATATATATATCTATATATATATATATATATATATATATATATATATATATATATATATATTGGTCTCATTTATTTCTTTATGGTATTGGATGAAAAAGAATGGCTTCATTATCTACTAAAAAAATATGATTACGTCTGTCTCTGAAGCTGATGGACACCCAAACCGTTGGTCATAGAAAGTTCTGAGAGATAAATAAACGTACGTAAATTCTCTCCTCATCCTTCTTTACGCAATAATACTTCAATGGTTGGATTCGACTTTGGGTTTTACAAGATCGACTACGTGTATTGATCAAAGACCCTAACCCTGACCCCTAACCCCTAACCCTAACCCTAACCTTAACCCTAACCCTAAACCCTATTCCCATTTGAAAAATGTCTCCATTCAGTGATCTCGGTTACACACTGACCAATCAGCTTTGAAGAACTCCTTTAGGAATTAGGACCGGTCAGCAAGAGAGACCCTAGCCAGCACTACATTCTCTCTCCTGTCCACTGGACGCTCACAGCATCTACTATCTTTGCCTGAAGATATACACTGACAAACCTTCGGCAGCCTCAACAAAACTTTCCTCACTTGCAACTTCTTTTACCGACAGCTTTATTTAATAAACCCATTATTTGTTGTTATAAAATAGTTTTTCTTTTTTGTTTCGTGCGAAGGTTTCGTGACTTAAGCCTAATATAGGAAGTTCACATCTTCCCCTTTTATCGCTTGATGCTCCAAGGAGAATTGATTGAAAGTTAAGTTTTGAAAAAAGAGAACCTCACTTTAGTTCTTATCTAAGTGCTTGATTTTTGGGAAAAGTGCTCATTCTATCACAGGAATGACCACGTTGTATTCGAATGACCACGTTGTATTCGAATGACCACGTTGTATTCGAATGACCACGTTGTATTCGAATGACCACGTTGTATTCGAATGACCACGTTGTATTCGAATGACCACGTTGTATTCGAATGACCACGTTGTATTCGAATGACCACGTTGTATTCGAATGACCGCGTTGTATTCGACATATTATATTTGGGATTTCTGGGCAGAATTCAAAACATGGAATCGACGTTCTGTAAATAAGTCTTTTCATTCCCCGGGAACTATGTTTCTTTTAAAGTTTTAGACACTATGGTATAGAAGCTGGTCAAGTTCTTTAGGGTTTAAATGCAAAAACATATTTCGGAAATCTAAAAACTTCTTGTTTAAATGTCTTTGCTCATTAATGTTTAGATTTTGTCGAACCCAGAGACAAAGTGAACAGGAAAAAGAGAAAATGTGTGTTTTAAAATGTTCAGAATTTAGTGTATAGACCGGGATGTATTTCTAAACTTTTTTTTCTGGAATATACCACGGGAGATAAAACCCATCGGGCATAAAGGGTTTGTAGCCGTGCGTCATACTTTTATGTGTGACGTTCATAAATGATATCAAAAATCTTCAGTGATTTTTTATTCCTCATTACCTTCAGACTCTTTCATCTGGACGTTACACTTCAGACTCTTTCATCTGGACGTTACACTTCAGACTCTTTTATCTGGACGTTACACTTCAGACTCTTTTATATGGACGTTACACTTCAGACTCTTTTATATGGACGTTACACTTCAGACTCTTTCATCTGGACGTTACACTTCAGACTCTTTCATCTGGACGTTACACTTCAGACTCTTTCATCTGGACGTTACACTTCAGACTCTTTCATCTGGACGTTACACTTCAGACTCTTTTATATGGACGTTACACTTCAGACTCTTTTATATGGACCTTAAACTTCAGACTCTTTCATCTGGACGTTACACTTCAGACTCTTTCATCTGGACGTTACACTTCAGACTCTTTCATTTGGACGTTACACTTCAGACTCTTTTATATGGACGTTACACTTCAGACTCTTTTATCTGGACGTTACACTTCAGACTCTTTTATCTGGACGTTACACTTCAGACTCTTTTATCTGGACGTTACACTTCAGACTCTTTCATCTGGACGTTACACTTCAGACTCTTTCATCTGGACGTCACACTTCAGACTCTTTCATCTGGACGTCACACTTCAGACTCTTTTATCTGGACGTTACACTTCAGACTCTTTCATCTGGACGTTACACTTCAGACTCTTTCATCTGGACGTTACACTTCAGACTCTTTTATCTGGACGTTACACTTCAGACTCTTTTATCTGGACGTTACACTTCAGACTCTTTTATCTGGACGTTACACTTCAGACTCTTTTATCTGGACGTTACACTTCAGACTCTTTTATCTGGACGTTACACTTCAGACTCTTTTTTCTGGACGTTACACTTCAGACTCTTTCATCTGGACGTTACACTTCAGACTCTTTTATCTGGACGTTACACTTCAGACTCTTTCATCTGCACGTTACACTTCAGACTCTTTTATCTGGACGTTACACTTCAGACTCTTTTATCTGGACGTTACACTTCAGACTCTTTTATCTGGACGTTACACTTCAGACTCTTTCATTTGGACGTTACACTTCAGACTCTTTTATCTGGACGTTACACTTCAGACTCTTTCATCTGGACGTTACACTTCAGACTCTTTTATCTGGACGTTACACTTCAGACTCTTTTATCTGGACGTTACACTTCAGACTCTTTCATCTGGACGTTACACTTCAGACTCTTTCATCTGGACGTTACACTTCAGACTCTTATCTGGACGTTACACTTCAGACTCTTTTATCTGGACGTTACACTTCAGACTCTTTCATCTGGACGTTACACTTCAGACTCTTTCATCTGGACGTTACACTTCAGACTCTTTTATCTGGACGTTACACTTCAGACTCTTTTATCTGGACGTTACACTTCAGACTCTTTTATCTGGACGTTACACTTCAGACTCTTTTATCTGGACGTTACACTTCAGACTCTTTCATCTGGACGTTACACTTCAGACTCTTTTATCTGGACGTTACACTTCAGACTCTTTTATCTGGACGTTACACTTCAGACTCTTTTATCTGGACGTTACACTTCAGACTCTTTTATCTGGACGTTACACTTCAGACTCTTTCATCTGGACGTTACACTTCAGACTCTTTTATCTGGACGTTACACTTCAGACTCTTTTATCTGGACGTTACACTTCAGACTCTTTTATCTGGACGTTACACTTCAGACTCTTTTATCTGGACGTTACACTTCAGACTCTTTCATCTGGACGTTACACTTCAGACTCTTTTATCTGGACGTTACACTTCAGACTCTTTTATCTGGACGTTACACTTCAGACTCTTTCATCTGGACGTTACACTTCAGACTCTTTTATCTGGACGTTACACTTCAGACTCTTTTATCTGGACGTTACACTTCAGACTCTTTTATCTGGACGTTACACTTCAGACTCTTTTATCTGGACGTTACACTTCAGACTCTTTCATCTGGACGTTACACTTCAGACTCTTTTATCTGGACGTTACACTTCAGACTCTTTTATCTGGACGTTACACTTCAGACTCTTTTATCTGGACGTTACACTTCAGACTCTTTCATCTGGACGTTACACTTCAGACTCTTTCATCTGGACGTTACACTTCAGACTCTTTTATCTGGACGTTACACTTCAGACTCTTTTATCTGGACGTTACACTTCAGACTCTTTTATCTGGACGTTACACTTCAGACTCTTTTATCTGGACGTTACACTTCAGACTCTTTCATCTGGACGTTACACTTCAGACTCTTTCATCTGGACGTTACACTTCAGACTCTTATCTGGACGTTACACTTCAGACTCTTTTATCTGGACGTTACACTTCAGACTCTTTCATCTGGACGTTACACTTCAGACTCTTTCATCTGGACGTTACACTTCAGACTCTTTTATCTGGACGTTACACTTCAGACTCTTTTATCTGGACGTTACACTTCAGACTCTTTTATCTGGACGTTACACTTCAGACTCTTTTATCTGGACGTTACACTTCAGACTCTTTTATCTGGACGTTACACTTCAGATTCTTTTATCTGGACGTTACACTTCAGACTCTTTTATCTGGACGTTACACTTCAGACTCTTTCATCTGGACGTTACACTTCAGACTCTTTTATCTGGACGTTACACTTCAGACTCTTTTATCTGGACGTTACACTTCAGACTCTTTTATCTGGACGTTACACTTCAGACTCTTTTATCTGGACGTTACACTTCAGACTCTTTCATCTGGACGTTACACTTCAGACTCTTTTATCTGGACGTTACACTTCAGACTCTTTTATCTGGACGTTACACTTCAGACTCTTTTATCTGGACGTTACACTTCAGACTCTTTCATTTGGACGTTACACTTCAGACTCTTTTATCTGGACGTTACACTTCAGACTCTTTTATCTGGACGTTACACTTCAGACTCTTTTATCTGGACGTTACACTTCAGACTCTTTCATCTAGACGTTACACTTCAGACTCTTTTATCTGGACGTTACACTTCAGACTCTTTTATCTGGACGTTACACTTCAGACTCTTTTTTCTGGACGTTACACTTCAGACTCTTTCATCTGGACGTTACACTTCAGACTCTTTTATCTGAACGTTACACTTCAGACTCTTTTATCTGGACGTTACACTTCAGACTCTTTTATCTGGACGTTACACTTCAGACTCTTTTATCTGGACGTTACACTTCAGACTCTTTTATCTGGACGTTACACTTCAGACTCTTTCATCTGGACGTTACACTTCAGACTCTTTTATCTGAACGTTACACTTCAGACTCTTTTATCTGGACGTTACACTTCAGACTCTTTCATCTGGACGTTACACTTCAGACTCTTTCATCTGGACGTTACACTTCAGACTCTTTTATCTGGACGTTACACTTCAGACTCTTTTATCTGGACGTTACACTTCAGACTCTTTTATCTGGACGTTACACTTCAGACTCTTTTATCTGGACGTTACACTTCAGACTCTTTCATCTGGACGTTACACTTCAGACTCTTTTATCTGGACGTTACACTTCAGACTCTTTCATCTGGACGTTACACTTCAGACTCTTTTATCTGGACGTTACACTTCAGACTCTTTCATCTGGACGTTACACTTCAGACTCTTTCATCTGGACGTTACACTTCAGACTCTTTTATCTGGACGTTACACTTCAGACTCTTTTATCTGGACGTTACACTTCAGACTCTTTTATCTGGACGTTACACTTCAGACTCTTTTATCTGGACGTTACACTTCAGACTCTTTCATTTGGACGTTACACTTCAGACTCTTTCATCTGGACGTTACACTTCAGACTCTTTTATCTGGACGTTACACTTCAGACTCTTTCATTTGGACGTTACACTTCAGACTCTTTTATCTGGACGTTACACTTCAGACTCTTTCATTTGGACGTTACACTTCAGACTCTTTCATTTGGACGTTACACTTCAGACTCTTTCATTTGGACGTTACACTTCAGACTCTTTCATTTGGACGTTACACTTCAGACTCTTTTATCTGGACGTTACACTTCAGACTCTTTTATCTGGACGTTACACTTCAGACTCTTTTATCTGGACGTTACACTTCAGACTCTTTCATTTGGACGTTACACTTCAGACTCTTTTATCTGGACGTTACACTTCAGACTCTTTCATTTGGACGTTACACTTCAGACTCTTTTATCTGGACGTTACACTTCAGACTCTTTTATCTGGACGTTACACTTCAGACTCTTTTATCTGGACGTTACACTTCAGACTCTTTTATCTGGACGTTACACTTCAGACTCTTTTATCTGGACGTTACACTTCAGACTCTTTCATTTGGACGTTACACTTCAGACTCTTTTATCTGGACGTTACACTTCAGACTGTTTCATTGGGACGTTACACTTCAGACTCTTTCATCTGGACGTTACACTTCAGACTCTTTTATCTGGACGTTACACTTCAGACTCTTTCATCTGGACGTTACACTTCAGACTCTTTCATCTGGACGTTACACTTCAGACTCTTTTATCTGGACGTTACACTTCAGACTCTTTTATCTGGACGTTACACTTCAGACTCTTTTATCTGGACGTTACACTTCAGACTCTTTTATCTGGACGTTACACTTCAGACTCTTTCATTTGGACGTTACACTTCAGACTCTTTTATCTGGACGTTACACTTCAGACTCTTTTTTCTGGACGTTACACTTCAGACTCTTTCATCTGGACGTTACACTTCAGACTCTTTTATCTGGACGTTACACTTCAGACTCTTTCATCTGGACGTTACACTTCAGACTCTTTTATCTGGACGTTACACTTCAGACTCTTTTATCTGGACGTTACACTTCAGACTCTTTTATCTGGACGTTACACTTCAGACTCTTTTATCTGGACGTTACACTTCAGACTCTTTCATTTGGACGTTACACTTCAGACTCTTTTATCTGGACGTTACACTTCAGACTCTTTCATCTGGACGTTACACTTCAGACTCTTTTATCTGGACGTTACACTTCAGACTCTTTTATCTGGACGTTACACTTCAGACTCTTTCATCTGGACGTTACACTTCAGACTCTTTCATCTGGACGTTACACTTCAGACTCTTATCTGGACGTTACACTTCAGACTCTTTTATCTGGACGTTACACTTCAGACTCTTTCATCTGGACGTTACACTTCAGACTCTTTCATCTGGACGTTAAACTTCAGACTCTTTTATCTGGACGTTACACTTCAGACTCTTTTATCTGGACGTTACACTTCAGACTCATTTATCTGGACGTTACACTTCAGACTCTTTTATCTGGACGTTACACTTCAGACTCTTTCATCTGGACGTTACACTTCAGACTCTTTTATCTGGACGTTACACTTCAGATTCTTTTATCTGGACGTTACACTTCAGACTCTTTTATCTGGACGTTACACTTCAGACTCTTTCATCTGGACGTTACACTTCAGACTTATTTATCTGGACGTTACACTTCAGACTCTTTTATATGGACGTTACACTTCAGACTCTTTTATCTGGACGTTACACTTCAGACTCTTTTATCTGGACGTTACACTTCAGACTCTTTCATCTGGACGTTACACTTCAGACTCTTTTATCTGGACGTTACACTTCAGACTCTTTTATCTGGACGTTACACTTCAGACTCTTTCATCTGGACGTTACACTTCAGACTCTTTCATCTGGACGTTACACTTCAGACTCTTTTATCTGGACGTTACACTTCAGACTCTTTTATCTGGACGTTACACTTCAGACTCTTTTATCTGGACGTTACACTTCAGACTCTTTTATCTGGACGTTACACTTCAGACTCTTTTATCTGGACGTTACACTTCAGACTCTTTTATCTGGACGTTACACTTCAGACTCTTTTTTCTGGACGTTACACTTCAGACTCTTTCATCTGGACGTTACACTTCAGACTCTTTTATCTGGACGTTACACTTCAGACTCTTTCATCTGGACGTTACACTTCAGACTCTTTTATCTGAACGTTACACTTCAGACTCTTTTATCTGGACGTTACACTTCAGACTCTTTCATCTGGACGTTACACTTCAGACTCTTTCATCTGGACGTTACACTTCAGACTCTTTTATCTGGACGTTACACTTCAGACTCTTTTATCTGGACGTTACACTTCAGACTCTTTTATCTGGACGTTACACTTCAGACTCTTTTATCTGGACGTTACACTTCAGACTCTTTCATCTGGACGTTACACTTTAGACTCTTTTATCTGGACGTTACACTTCAGACTCTTTCATCTGGACGTTACACTTCAGACTCTTTTATCTGGACGTTACACTTCAGACTCTTTCATCTGGACGTTACACTTCAGACTCTTTCATCTGGACGTTACACTTCAGACTCTTTTATCTGGACGTTACACTTCAGACTCTTTCATCTGGACGTTACACTTCAGATTCTTTCATCTGGACGTTACACTTCAGACTCTTTCATCTGGACGTCACACTTCAGACTCTTTCATCTGGACGTTACACTTCAGACTCTTTCATCTGGACGTTACACTTCAGACTCTTTCATCTGGACGTCACACTTCAGACTCTTTTATCTGGACGTTACACTTCAGACTCTTTTATCTGGACGTTACACTTCAGACTCTTTTATCTGGACGTTACACTTCAGACTCTTTCATCTGGACGTTACACTTCAGACTCTTTCATCTGGACGTTACACTTCAGACTCTTTTATCTGGACGTTACACTTCAGACTCTTTTATCTGGACGTTACACTTCAGACTCTTTTATCTGGACGTTACACTTCAGACTCTTTTATCTGGACGTTACACTTCAGACTCTTTCATCTGGACGTTACACTTCAGACTCTTTTATCTGGACGTTACACTTCAGACTCTTTCATCTGGACGTTACACTTCAGACTCTTTTATCTGGACGTTACACTTCAGACTCTTTCATCTGGACGTTACACTTCAGACTCTTTCATCTGGACGTTACACTTCAGACTCTTTTATCTGGACGTTACACTTCAGACTCTTTCATCTGGACGTTACACTTCAGACTCTTTCATCTGGACGTTACACTTCAGACTCTTTCATCTGGACGTCACACTTCAGACTCTTTTATCTGGACGTTACACTTCAGACTCTTTTATCTGGACGTTACACTTCAGACTCTTTCATCTGGACGTTACACTTCAGACTCTTTTATCTGGACGTTACACTTCAGACTCTTTCATCTAGACGTTACACTTCAGACTCTTTTATCTGGACGTTACACTTCAGACTCTTTCATCTGGACGTTACACTTCAGACTCTTTCATCTGGACGTTACACTTCAGACTCTTTCATTTGGACGTTACACTTCAGACTCTTTCATCTGGACGTCACACTTCAGACTCTTTTATCTGGACGTTACACTTCAGACTCTTTTATCTGGACGTTACACTTCAGACTCTTTTATCTGGACGTTACACTTCAGACTCTTTTATCTGGACGTTACACTTCAGACTCTTTCATCTAGACGTTACACTTCAGACTCTTTTATCTGGACGTTACACTTCAGACTCTTTCATCCGGACGTCACACTTCAGACTCTTTTATCTGGACGTTATACTTCAGACTCTTTTATCTGGACGTTACACTTCAGACTCTTTCATCTGGACGTTACACTTCAGACTCTTTCATCTGGACGTTACACTTCAGACTCTTTTATCTGGACGTTACACTTCAGACTCTTTCATCTGGACGTTACACTTCAGACTCTTTCATCTGGACGTTACACTTCAGACTCTTTTATCTGGACGTTACACTTCAGACTCTTTTATCTGGACGTTACACTTCAGACTCTTTCATCTGGACGTTACACTTCAGACTCTTTCATCTGGACGTTACACTTCAGACTCTTTCATCTGGACGTTACACTTCAGACTCTTTTATCTGGACGTTACACTTCAGACTCTTTCATCTGGACGTTACACTTCAGACTCTTTCATCTGGACGTTACACTTCAGACTCTTTCATCTGGACGTTACACTTCAGACTCTTTCATCTGGACGTTACACTTCAGACTCTTTCATCTGGACGTTACACTTCAGACTCTTTCATCTGGACGTTACACTTCAGACTCTTTCATCTGGACGTTACACTTCAGACTCTTTCATCTGGACGTTACACTTCAGACTCTTTCATCTGGACGTTACACTTCAGACTCTTTCATCTGGACGTTACACTTCAGACTCTTTTATCTGGACGTTACACTTCAGACTCTTTCATCTGGACGTTACACTTCAGACTCTTTCATCTGGACGTTACACTTCAGACTCTTTCATCTGGACGTTACACTTCAGACTCTTTTATCTGGACGTTACACTTCAGACTCTTTCATCTGGACGTTACACTTCAGACTCTTTTATCTGGACGTTACACTTCAGACTCTTTCATCTGGACGTTACACTTCAGACTCTTTTATCTGGACGTTACACTTCAGACTCTTTCATCTGGACGTTACACTTCAGACTCTTTTATCTGGACGTTACACTTCAGACTCTTTCATCTGGACGTTACACTTCAGACTCTTTCATCTGGACGTTACACTTCAGACTCTTTCATCTGGACGTTACACTTCAGACTCTTTTATCTGGACGTTACACTTCAGACTCTTTCATCTGGACGTTACACTTCAGACTCTTTTATCTGGACGTTACACTTCAGACTCTTTTATCTGGACGTTACACTTCAGACTCTTTCATCTGGACGTTACACTTCAGACTCTTTTATCTGGACGTTACACTTCAGACTCTTTTATCTGGACGTTACACTTCAGACTCTTTTATCTGGACGTTACACTTCATACATACTGACGGGATCTTCTCTTAAGCCGATATGATACAAAAATCTCTTTCAAAAAAGAGAATTGAAGAATATTATGAACTCATCTTCGTCTACTTAATGTATATGTAGTTATCTCCCTTGCTGACACTTCAGACCACGAATAGCATCGCCAAGTAATGTGTTGTTTAATAAAGGAATACTGCTCTTTTTTTACTGCCCTTATTTCACTAACATACAAAAATTTAAAAAAATGGGAATTATTTTTATTCATGGTATAAAAAAATTAACCTGCAACCATTATTTTCTAATAAGTATTTTCTTTTTCATTATTTTGTTTTTCATTATTTTGTTTTTCATTATATTTTTTTTCATTATTTTCTTTTTCATTATTTTGTTTTTCATTATTTTGTTTTTCATTATTTTCTAATAAGTATTTTCTTTTTCATTATTTTCTTTTTCATTATTTTCTTTTTCATTATTTTGTTTTTCATTATTTTGTTTTTCATTATTTTCTAATAAGTATTTTCTTTTTCATTATTTTCTTTTTCATTATTTTCTTTTTCATTATTTTGTTTTTCATTATTTTGTTTTTCATTATTTTCTAATAAGTATTTTCTTTTTCATTATTTTCTTTTTCATTATTTTCTTTTTCATTATTTTGTTTTTCATTATTTTCTTTTTCATTATTTTCTAATAAGTATTTTCTTTTTCATTATTTTGTTTTTCATTATTTTCTTTTTCATTATTTTCTAATAAGTATTTTCTTTTTCATTATTTTGTTTTTCATTATTTTGTTTTTCATTATTTTCTTTTTCATTATTTTCTAATAAGTATTTTCTTTTTCATTATTTTGTTTTTCATTATTTTCTTTTTCATTATTTTCTAATAAGTATTTTCTTTTTCATTATTTTGTTTTTCATTATTTTCTTTTTCATTATTTTCTAATAAGTATTTTCTTTTTCATTATTTTGTTTTTCATTATTTTGTTTTTCATTATTTTGTTTTTCATTATTTTGTTTTTCATTATTTTCTAATAAGTATTTTCTTTTTCATTATTTTGTTTTTCATTATTTTGTTTTTCATTATTTTCTAATAAGTATTTTCTTTTTCATTATTTTGTTTTTCATTATTTTGTTTTTCATTATTTTCTTTTTCATAATTTTGTTTTTCATTATTTTGTTTTTCATTATTTTGTTTTTCATTATTTCGTTTTTCATTATTTTCTAATAAGTATTTTCTTTTTCATTATTTTCTTTTTCATTATTTTCTTTTTCATTATTTTCTAATAAGTATTTTCTTTTTCATTATTTTCTTTTTCATTATTTTCTTTTTCATTATTTTCTAATAAGTATTTTCTTTTTCATTATTTTGTTTTTCATTATTTTGTTTTTCATTAATTACTTTTTCATTATTTTGTTTTTCATTATTTTGTTTTTCATTATTTTGTTTTTCATTATTTTGTTTTTCATTATTTTCTTTTTCATTATTTTGTTTTTCATTATTTTGTTTTTCATTATTTTCTAATAAGTATTTTCTTTTTCATTATTTTCTTTTTCATTATTTTCTTTTTCAT
This sequence comes from Sepiola atlantica, assembly GCA_963556195.1. Taxonomy (NCBI): domain Eukaryota; kingdom Metazoa; phylum Mollusca; class Cephalopoda; order Sepiida; family Sepiolidae; genus Sepiola; species Sepiola atlantica. The sequence goes on along the minus strand of CAUVYP010001154.1, from coordinate 10,201,830 downwards.
TATTTTCTAATAAGTATTTTCTTTTTTCATTATTTTCTTTTTCATTATTTTCTTTTTCATTATTTTCTAATAAGTATTTTCTTTTTCATTATTTTGTTTTTCATTATTTTCTTTTTCATTATTTTCTAATAAGTATTTTCTTTTGCATTATTTTGTTTTTCATTATTTTCTTTTTCATTATTTTCTAATAAGTATTTTCTATTTCATTATTTTCTTTTTCATTATTTTCTTTTTCATTATTTTCTTTTTCATTATTTTCTAATAAGTATTTTGTTTTTCATTATTTTCTTTTTCATTATTTTCTAATAAGTATTTTGTTTTTCATTATTTTCTAATAAGTATTTTGTTTTTCATTATTTTCTTTTTCATTATTTTGTTTTTCATTATTTTCTAATAAGTATTTACTTTTTCATTATTTTCTAATAAGTATTTTCTTTTTCATTATTTTGTTTTTCATTATTTTCTAATAAGTATGTTCTTTTTCATTATTTTCTAATAAGTATTTTCTTTTTCATTATTTTGTTTTTCATTATTTTCTAATAAGTATTTTGTTTTTCATTATTTTCTAATAAGTATTTTCTTTTTGATTATTTTGTTTTTGATTATTTTGTTTTTGATTATTTTGTTTTTCATTATTTTGTTTTTCATTATTTTGTTTTTCATTATTTTCTTTTTCATTATTTTGTTTTTCATTATTTTCTTTTTCATTATTTTCTTTTTCATTATTTTCTTTTTCATTCTTGTTATTTTTCATTATTTTCTTTTTCATTATTCTCTTTTTCATTATTCTCTTTTTCATTATTTTCTTTTTCATTAGTTTCTTTTTCATTATTTTGTTTTTCATTATTTTGTTTTTCATTATTTTGTTTTTCATTGTTTTCTTTTTCATTATTTTCTTTTTCATTATTTTGTTTTTCATTATTTTCTATTTCATTATTTTCTTTTTCATTATTTTCTTTTTCATTATTTTCTTTTTAATTATTTTCTTTTTCATTATTTTCTTTTTCATTATTTTCTTTTTCATTCTTTTCTTTTTCATTATTTTCTTTTTCATTATTTTCTTTTTCATTATTTTCTTTTACATTCTTTTCATTTTTCATTATTTTGTTTTTCATTATTTTGTTTTTCATTATTTTCTTTTTCATTATTTTCTTTTTCATTATTTTCTTTTTCATTATTTTGTTTTTCATTATTTTGTTTTTCATTATTTTCTTTTTCATTATTCTCTTTTTCATTATTCTCTTTTTCATTATTTTCTTTTTCATCATTTTTGTCTTTTTCATTATTTTGTTTTTCATTATTTTGTTTTTCATTATTGTGTTTTTTATTATTTTCTTTTTCATTATTTTCTTTTTCATAATTTACTGTTTCATTATTTTCTTTTTCATTATTTTCTTTTTCATTATTTTGTTTTTCATTATTGTGTTTTTTATTATTTTCTTTTTCATTATTTTCTTTTTCATTATTTTATTTTTCATTATTCTCTTTTACATTATATTCTTTTTCATTATTTTCTTTTTCATTATTTTCTTTTTCATTATTTTCTTTTTCATTATTTTCTAATAAGTATTTTCTTTTTCATTATTTTGTTTTTCATTATTTTCTAATAAGTATTTACTTTTTCATTATTTTCTTATAAGTATTTTCTTTTTCATTATTTTGTTTTTTATTATTTTCTAATAAGTATTTTCTTTTTCATTATTTTCTAATAAGTATTTTCTTTTTCATTATTTTCTAATAAGTATTTTCTAATTCATTATTTTGTTTTTCATTATTTTCTAATAAGTATTTTCTTTTTCATTATTTTCTAATAATTATTTTCTTTTTCATTATTTTCTAATAAGTATTTTCTTTTTCATTATTTTCTAATAAGTATTTTCTTTTTCATTATTTTGTTTTTCATTATTTTCTAATAAGTATTTTGTTTTTCATTATTTTCTAATAAGTATTTTCTTTTTGATTATTTTGTTTTTGATTATTTTGTTTTTCATTATTTTCTTTTTCATTATTTTCTTTTTCATTATTTTCTTTTTCATTATTTTCTAATAAGTATTTTGTTTTTCATTATTTTCTAATAAGTATTTTCTTTTTCATTATTTTGTTTTTCATTATTTTGTTTTTCATTATTTTGTTTTTCATTATTTTGTTTTTCATTGTTTTCTTTTTCATTATTTTCTTTTTCATTATTTTGTTTTTCATTATTTTTTTTTTCATTATTTTCTTTTTCATTATTTTCTTTTTCATTATTTTCTTTTTCATTATTTTCTTTTTCATTATTTTCTTTTTCATTATTTTGTTTTTCATTATTTTGTTTTTTATTATTTTGTTTTTCATTCTTTTCTTTTTCATTATTTTCTTTTTCATTATTCTCTTTTACATTATTCTCTTTTTCATTATTTTCTTTTTCATTATTTTCTTTTTCATTATTTTGTTTTTCATTATTTTGTTTTTCATTATTGTGTTTTTTATTATTTTCTTTTTCATTATTTTCTTTTTCATAATTTACTTTTTCATTATTTTCTTTTTCATTATTTTCTTTTTCATTATTTTGTTTTTCATTATTGTGTTTTTTATTATTTTCTTTTTCATTATTTTCTTTTTCATTATTGTCTTTTTCATTATTTTCTTTTTCATTATTTTCTTTTTCATTATTCTCTTTTTCATTATTTTCTTTTTCATTATTTTCTTTTTCATTATTTTCTTTTTCATTATTTTTTTTTAAATTATTTTCTTTTTAATTATTTTGTTTTTCATTATTTTTTTTTTCATTATTTCCTTTTCATTATTTTGTTTTTCATTATATTCTTGTTCATTATTTTTTCATTATTTTCTTGTTCATTATTGTGTTTTTCATTATTTTGTGTTTCATTATTTTCTTTTTCATTATTCTCTTTTTCATTATTTTGTTTTTCATTATTTTGTTTTTCATTATTTTGTTTTTTATTATTTTGTTTTCCATTATTTTCTTTTTCATTATTTTCTTTTTCATTATTTTGTTTTTCATTATTTTGATTTTCATTATTGTGTTTTTTATTATTTTCTTTTTCATTATTTTCTTTTTCATAATTTTCTTTTTCATTATTTTGTTTTTCATTATTTAGTTTTTCATTATTTTGTATTTCATTATTTTGTTTTTCATTATTTTGATTTTCATTATTGTGTTTTTTATTATTTTCTTTTTCATTATTTTCTTTTTCATAATTTTCTTTTTCATTATTTTCTTTTTCATTATTTTGTGTTTCATTATTTTGTTTTTCATTATTTTCTTTTTCATTATTTTCTTTTTCCTTATTCTCTATTTCATTATTTTCTTTTTCATTATTTTCTTTTTCATTATTTTCTCTTTCATTATTTTCTTTTTCATTATTTTCTTTTTCATTATTTACTTTTTCATTATTTTGTTTTTCATTATTTTCTCTTCCATTATTTTCTTTTTCATTATTTTGTTTTTCATTATTTTGTTTTTCATTATTTTCTTTTTCATTATTTACTTTTTCATAATTTTGTTTTTCATTATTTTCTTTTTCATTATTTTCTTTTTCATTATTTTGTTTTTCATTATTTTGTTTTTCATTATTTTCTTTTTCATTATTTTCTGTTTCATTATTTTCTGTTTCATTATTTTGTTTTTTATTATTTTGTTTTTCATAATTTTGTTTTTCATTATTTTCTTTTTCATTATTTTCTTTTTCATTTTTTCTTTTTCATTATTTTCTTTTTCATTATTTTCTATTTAATTATTTTGTTTTTTATTATTTGCTTTTTCATTATTTTCTTTTTCATTATTTTCTTTTTCATTATTTTCTTTTTCATTATTTTCTTTTTCATTATTTTCTTTTTCATTATTTTCTTTTTCATTATTTTCTTTTTTATTATTTTCTTAATAATGAAATATTAACCAAATTAAAACTAATATGAATATTAATTTATTCAGTTTCAGGTTTAACGTTTTACACTGAGAGCGAAAATGAACAAACAAAAAATAAAGCATCTGCCTCTGAAGGAGCTGAGATGTATGGGTGGCATTTAACAACTAAAAAAAAAGCTATGTGTTTAAATTATTTTTACTCTGAATTTTTTCTTAATTAATCCATGTATTAACATGCTATGAGAATCTAGCTAAAATAATATTTCTTTCCAGGATTCTTGGCTGTTCAAAACTTTGTATCTTTTTTCTTTTCTTGCCTACATTCTGCAGGGGTCACTTGAGTTCAAGTTTGAAAAGGGGTGGGTGGGGGTAGTTCACTAGCGAATGTAGGTAGGGGATGAATATCGTCCAAACTAAGCATGCTAGTCAAGTTAAAGACACATTTCGTATCTGCCTCTGAAGGAGCTGAGATGTATGGGTGGCATTTAACAACTAAAAAAAAAAGCTAAGTGTTTAAATTATTTTTACTCTGAATTTTTTCTTAATTAATCCATGTATTAACATGCTATGAGAATCTAGCTAAAATAATATTTCTTTCCAGGATTCTTGGCTGTTCAAAAATTTGTATCTTTTTTCTTTTCTTGCCTACATTCTGCAGGGGTCACTTGAGTTCAAGTTTGAAAAGGGGTGGGTGGGGGTAGTTCACTAGCGAATGTAGGTAGGGGATGAATATCGTCCAAACTAAGCATGCTAGTCAAGTTAAAGACACATTTCGTATCTGCCTCTGAAGGAGCTGAGATGTATGGGTGGCATTTAACAACTAAAAAAAAAAGCTAAGTGTTTAAATTATTTTTACTCTGAATTTTTTCTTAATTAATCCATGTATTAACATGCTATGAGAATCTAGCTAAAATAATATTTCTTTCCAGGATTCTTGGCTGTTCAAAACTTTGTATCTTTTTTCTTTTCTTGCCTACATTCTGCAGGGGTCACTTGAGTTCAAGTTTGAAAGGGGTGGGTGGGGGTAGTTCACTAGCGAATGTAGGTAGGGGATGAATATCGTCCAAACTAAGCATGCTAGTCAAGTTAAAGACACATTTCGTATCTGCCTCTGAAGGAGCTGAGATGTATGGGTGGCATTTAACAACTAAAAAAAAAAAAGCTAAGTGTTTAAATTATTTTTACTCTGAATTTTTTCTTAATTAATCCATGTATTAACATGCTATGAGAATCTAGCTAAAATAATATTTCTTTCCAGGATTCTTGGCTGTTCAAAACTTTGTATCTTTTTTCTTTTCTTGCCTACATTCTGCAGGGGTCACTTGAGTTCAGGTTTGAAAAGGGGTGGGTGGGGGTAGTTCACTAGCGAATGTAGGTAGGGGATGAATATCGTCCAAACTAAGCATGCTAGTCAAGTTAAAGACACATTTCGTATCTGCCTCTGAAGGAGCTGAGATGTATGGGTGGCATTTAACAACTAAAAAAAAAAAGCTAAGTGTTTAAATTATTTTTACTCTGAATTTTTTCTTAATTAATCCATGTATTAACATGCTATGAGAATCTAGCTAAAATAATATTTCTTTCCAGGATTCTTGGCTGTTCAAAACTTTGTATCTTTTTTCTTTTCTTGCCTACATTCTGCAGGGGTCACTTGAGTTCAAGTTTGAAAAGGGGTGGGTGGGGGTAGTTCACTAGCGAATGTAGGTAGGGGATGAATATCGTCCAAACTAAGCATGCTAGTCAAGTTAAAGACACATTTCGTATCTGCCTCTGAAGGAGCTGAGATGTATGGGTGGCATTTAACAACTAAAAAAAAAAAAAGCTAAGTGTTTAAATTATTTTTACTCTGAATTTTTTCTTAATTAATCCATGTATTAACATGCTATGAGAATCTAGCTAAAATAATATTTCTTTCCAGGATTCTTGGCTGTTCAAAACTTTGTATCTTTTTTCTTTTCTTGCCTACATTCTGCAGGGGTCACTTGAGTTCAAGTTTGAAAGGGGTGGGTGGGGGTAGTTCACTAGCGAATGTAGGTAGGGGATGAATATCGTCCAAACTAAGCATGCTAGTCAAGTTAAAGACACATTTCGTATCTGCCTTAGCAGTGAAGAAACCGAAACCTCGTTCGGGGTTGAAAGAGGGGGGAGTGAGGGAAACCTATCTTCAACTTACTGTTCCCTTCTTAGTATGCAATTGAACTTATTCTATCTACATGTGTACATATATATATATATATAATATATATATATATAATATATATAATGTATATTATATGGAATTTTTTTTTTTTTTTTTTTTTTTGTTTATTACTCTTTTCGGAGTGTTGGACCCGTAAGACCTCGTAAGGCTATCCATCTAAGAGAAGGAAATCTCTGACAAAAAAACCTTCTTCCAGTTACTCACGCCGTGGCAGTAAACTGTTGGGGGAGGATGGCTTCCTTAGTCCTGATCGACAACCTTCCTAGAGTTGGAATCTCGAACAAAGTATCCGGTTTGCAAACCCACAATTGCTTAAGGAGTAGATAGGTTCTACCTATCGCCGGCCCTTGCACTCCTTCTTTGTTTATTAGTCAGGCGCAGAGGTAACAGCGCTGGGACGCCTCTAAACACTCAGTGCCTAGCCTTGTTTCCTTACTAGGACAATGAACGCCGTTCTCTTTCTCTCTATTTGGGCAACTCGGGGAAAGTTTTTTCGTTAGTAAGTCTTACATGACCAGTCTGGGTCTCTCTTGTTCCGACAGGTTGAGGGTACAGGTTAGACAGCTTGTCTGGCTGCTGTTTCCGACTGACAGGACAGGAGCCCAAACTCTTGGGTAGCGCCAAGAACGGCTGCTCCATCATCAGTTGCATAATACCGTGGGTAGTTGTATGTGCCATGTCGCGCATGGAAAGGGACCCTGCAATTATCTACGGTGGGCTTTCCCGAGGCCACAACCCCCATGGACCAGGTCGTGACTAATGGACTGGTTGTGTGAGCTTATTGGCACCAAGCAAGTACCCACCTTGGCCAATCCACTCTATAATCAAATCAAACATGCCATTACAAAGAAATAAAATCAAACCTAAACCAGACACCCAAACAACACTTTCGCCTCCGCCCTTGAGGCTTGCATTCTCAAATATCCGGGGACTTAGAACCAACTTCAACGACGTAGAAACCTTTCTCCTGACAAACTCCCCGGATATCCTAGCTCTTAGTGAAACTAACCTCCAATCCTCAATCTCTTCTCACCACTTTGACATGACTGACTACCTCCCACTCTACCGTAAAGACTCTGACAAACACATGCACGGGCTAGGAGTTTATGTTCGGAACACCCTCCCCCTGACTAGAGAACATGGGTTAGAATCAGATGACTACGACTACATGTGCTTTAGATTGACTTTACATCACAACGTTAGTTACTTATATTTCCTATATCGCTCCCCGTCGTCCCAGGACTGTACTCTGCTAAACTCTGTCTCTGAAAGCATAGATAGAGCACTCTTAATTGACTCGCATGCCCAGATACATGTATTTGGGGATTTTAATGCCCACCACCGCGACTGGTTGGGATTCTCCAGCCTTACTGACGCAGCCGGCAACTCTACGTATAATTTCTCCTTAGCTCACTCCCTCTCTCAGACTGTTGATTTTCCGACCCGCATCCCCGATCGTGTGGATCAACAAGCCTCACTTCTAGACCTCTTCTTGACCTCAATACCCGAGGCTTGTGTGACGAAAGCTCATAGCCCACTCGGGAATGCTGATCACATTGTGCTAATGATACATATCACACTAAAAAGTCGTCCAAAAGCTGATGAACCATTGCTCAAAACAACAAGATACTACGAGCAAGCTGATTTTGAGTCAATCAGAGACCACATCAGTGACGCCCCATGGCGGGAAACCTTCTTACTCCCTGCCAACCAGTGTGCAAACGAATTAACTGAATGGTCAAAGCAGGCATTGAAGCCTATGTCCCCATGCGAAAATTCTTTAGCAAGCCCCACTCTCCTCAATGGTTCACTTCGGAATGTGCAGCTGCCATTTCTGAGAGGCAACAAGCATTCCGTAAATTCGGCCGCAATAAGTCAGCTACTAATAGGCATAAATTTATAGAGTCAAGAAACAATTGCAAGGCTGTGATAGGCGAAGCGAAGAGAAGGTATAATGAGTTAACAAAAAAACGCATCCAGTCACAGAAACTAGGTACTCGCGATTTCTGGAAAATCTACAATAGTGTAGTGAATAATGGTCAATCTACGATTCCCCCACTTTCAAACCACAATGATGTCGTTTGCACGGCCACTGATAAGGCTGAACTACTCGCACAGCGTTTCGCTTCTAACTCTACTTTAGACTCGGGTAACCACCCTCTCCCTAAATTACCATTGCGGACTGAAGCCACACTTGATAACCTGGTCATCACCCCATCCCAGGTCAGAGACATTATAAAAAGCCTTGACACCTCTAAAGCTTGTGGGCCTGATCTTATACCTGTAATAGCAATAAAGAAATGCTCTGCTGAACTGGCCCCTGTTCTCTCCAAACTCTACAACAAATGCCTAGCCGAATCTTGCTTCCCCGATAGCTGGAAAATTGCCTCTGTGGTACCAGTCTACAAGAGTACTGGGAATAGAACCGACCCTCAGAACTACCGCCCAATCAGTCTACTGCCGATCTTTGCCAAAATCTTTGAGTCCTTAATCAATCTAGCGATAGTACGTCACTTAGTTAATGCTAAACTTCTATCCGACCGCCAGTATGGGTTTAGACAAGCACGATCTACTGCAGACATCCTAACGGTCATCTCTGAACGCATGTATCATACTCTCGACAAAGCAGGTGAAGCTAGGGCAGTAGCGCTTGATATATCCAAGGCCTTTGACAAGGTATGGCATAAAGGGCTTCTCCTGAAAATATGCTCATACGGTATTACTGGGCAACTACTTAATATAATTAGATCCTTCCTAAACAAAAGAAAAATCCAGGTTGTCCTCGATGGCCGTTCATCTAAGCAACATGACATAAATGCTGGTGTGCCCCAGGGATCTATTCTTGGACCTTTGTTGTTCCTGATCTATATAAACGATCTCCCTGATGACATAGTGTCTGAGATCGGTTTATTTGCTGACGACACCACGCTTTACTCTCGCCATGTTGGCAAAACAGACGCGATCATATCTGAGGCAATGGCTGCATCCTTAGAAAGTGACCTCCAGGCTGTAGTGGATTGGGGCCATAAATGGTTGGTGACTTTTAATGCCGCAAAGACAAAGCTCCTTTCCTTCAACAACTACAAGAAGCCTCTCCAACCACCGATTGCCATGGCAAATAACACCCTACCTGAGAGTTCATCATTCAAACTCCTTGGCCTAACCTTCACAGGTAACATGAATTGGAACACATACATTGAAGACATTGCCAAGGCTGCCGCAAAGAAGGTTGGCTCCCTCTACCGTGCTAGTGGACTCCTTACACCTGACATTATCCTGTATCTCTACAAAGCCACCATTCGCCCATGCATGGAGTATTGTTGCCACATCTGGGCTGGTGCATCATCTACTAGTCTCTCCCTCCTTGACAAAGTTCAAAAAAGAGTAGTCAACCTAATAGGTCCCTCACTGTCAGCTAAGCTCCAGCCCCTGTCACATCGCCGCAATGTAGCATCCTTGTGTTTGTTTTACAAATACTTCAATGGATTATGCTCCGATGAGTGTGCTGCTCTGGTGCCCCCTCGACGTAAATTCACTAGACTAACTCGACATTCTACTAAATCTCATTCATTCACTGTGGAGGTCCCCAGATGCCGGAGAGCATTCTACTCAAATAGCTTCTTTCCTCGTGCTGCTGGCCTCTGGAACTCCCTCCCTGCCCCCTGTTTCCCCGACAGTACTGACATGCAGAAATTTAAAACTAATGTAAACAGACACCTCGCTGCTCAGATCTTAATTTAAGCTGAACCACCAATCCTTTCCCCCCCTTTTCCTTTTCTCTCAGTAGCCCCTTACGTTTACAGTGGCATCCTGCCTTGTTTGGGGTGAACCATGTAAAAAAAAAAAAAAAAAAGTATTTTGAATGACTATTTAATTCCCTTGTATACTAACCTAATAATATAATGTGATTCTTTATAATTTAATATGAACCAATTAGACTTTATTAGTAGTATTATAAAGCCTATTTTATTGTCTGCTCCAATCAGATCTATTTCTGATTCAGACGACGCATTAGTTTAACTCCATCGGAAGATAACGCAATGTATGTGATGTAATCTACTGAATCAAGTGACGCTGTTACACACACACTCAACCCTAACCCTGACTCTAACCCTAACCCTAACCTACCTAACCCTAAACCCTAACCCTAACCTACCTAACCCTAACCCCTAACCTACCTAACCCTAACCCCTAAACCCTAACCCTAAACCCTAACCTACCTAACCCTCGGCGCCAAAATTATTTATTGTTTATTTAGTCGTTAATATGTGCCTTAATGTATTTGTTTATGTTTCTGACTTTCAAATTAATTAAATAGTAATTACCCCCCCTCTCCCCATTACAAAATTGCTCCACGACGGACAGACAGAAAGACAGACAGACAGAGTATCTATAAAAAGAAGAGAAAATAAGAATACATTGATATACACTTTCTCACTTAATTATAAACTTAAAATCTAATTTTATGCAGAATTTCATGGTGTGACATTTAAAAAATATACTAAGCTCATTTTAATAATTAAAATAGTATATTGTTTTATATTTTAAGCAAATAATTTCCTAATGAATGATAACTTTATGGTTCATATACAAAATGCATTTCTATTACTCTAAACAGACACACACACACATTATATATATATATATATATATATATATATATATATGTATAATGTGAAAAATGACAAACGGAAAACACATTAAAGTGCAGGAGAAAAACAAAAACAAGAGATTTGATCGGTTTCGTTCGTATTGACGACACGAACGAAACCGGTCAAATCTCTCGTTTTTGTTTTTCTCCTGCACTTTAACCTGTTTTCCGTTTGTCATTTTTCACACATTTTGTCTACCACGGCATTTTATTTTCATGAATTATTGTGTACCTTACCCCATATATATATATATATATATATATATATATATATATATATATATATATATATATATATATATGCGATTTTATGAAGTCTTACCAAAGCATTCCGTTCAGGAGACCAATGATCACCATAAAAGGCTTCTTTTTTTTAACAAATATTATTTATTCAAAATTAAAGGTTTTTCCTACACGTGTTTCACAAGCAAACACAATTAGTCCCAAATGCATTAAAATTTAAAAATAACGGAGCATATATAAATACACACATATTGGTCACTATATATATATATAAATATATATATATATATAATGTGTGTATTTATATACATATACTATTCTTTTCAGTTTATTCATACATATATAGTAAGTTATGAAAATATATTTATGGCATTTAAGCTATACAGAGGCTCCCACGTTTCATCCCCGAGGGAATCTTCAGGCTAAAATGCATGGAGTTAATTTTACCGGGTGTTTTTATATACACGGCTAGCTAGTTAACCAATCAGATTCTTTGTTGTTCTCTTAGCCAATCGTTGGGCTTTTCACGAACAAAGTCCGGTTAGTTTTACTTTCTATTTCCTATTCTATAGTCTCCTATATCTTGTTTCTTTGTTGTGTCAATATAATGGGTGACCTTATTTTCTATTTTAGTTTTTAAGGTTTTAGATTAGTTTTTTTACTTATTTGTTTGTTTATTTATTTATGTATTGTTAGCCTAAGGTTAATTTACGGCTAACTGTTAGCTCGATGATTAAGTTTCAATCCCCACTTGAGGCACTAACTGGTCTAGCCTCACTGAATAGCTGTGATACAGCGAAACAGTCTGTATGTGGATCACTATATAAAGCTCCCTTCTTAGGTAGAGCTTATATGTAAGGATATCACTATTAGCTTTAAAGCATATTTAAAGCTCATTGGGTAAAATTAATCCAAACTCCTGGCACTTGACAATGTTTACATTGAGATATCACTTACAATCAGTCAGTGTTGTATGATAGCGCAGAGGAAGATGTGCTGATTGTCAGCTCGATGGTTGACGCTTGAGGCACTTACTGGTCTAACCACACTGAAGAGCTGTGATACAGCGAAACAGTCTGTAGATGGATGACATTATATATATATATATATATATATATATATATATATATATATATGTAAAGGAGTAATACTACCAACATTTGTAGAATGTTTTTTTCAACATTTATTTATTATTTTGTTGTTTTACCATTTTATGATTTTATATAACGCGTTTCAAGCGGTGGGTCCGCTTTCATCAGATATGAAAATCCATTTGAAGAAATGTCTTTCGATTTGAGTAAATGTTGTTTCATTTGAGGAATTTGTTATTGTTTTTGCGCATGCGTAGGTTTGCTGGTGTGTGGGTATCTTTGATTTTTTATTTTTTATTTTTGCTGCTTCTCTTGGTCAAGTGCGTGTTACCCATCCATGACCCATCGGTCATCCCAGCCTCCTAGGTGCGCCGGATTTCTTTTGAAATTTAATACTTTTTATTGCTTTTTGTCGTCTCCAAGAACGAAGTAGTGTCTGCGAGTGTGTGCGCGCCCGCGCGATGCGTGTGGTCTAATCTTGAGTCTTGTGAATAGGTGAGCGATACATACACACACACACATAAATACGCGCACACACACACACAGGCGTGTGGTTATAGTGACACAGAGAGGGGGATAAAGGTGGAATTATATACACATACATACATACATACACACACACACACATATATATATATATATATATATATATATATATATACATATATATATATACATACATACACACACATATGTACATATATATATACATATATACACATACATACACACATATACACACATATTTGCAAAAGATAGGTTAATGCAAATATATAAAGGTTAATGCAAATATATAAAGACAAAGATATATATATATGTGTGTGCTAACAATGTAAAAAGCAAATTATATATATATATATATATAATTTGCTTTTTACATTGTTAGCACACACATATATATATATCTTTGTCTTTATATATTCACACACACACACATATATATATATAAATGTGTGTGTGTATATATATATATATATATATATATATATATATATATATATATATATATATATATATATATATATATATGTGTGTGTGTGTGTGTGGCTGGGTGGCGGTGGCGGCGGTGGGCAAACATCCATCAATCTTCATTCTATTTCGTAAGGTAAATAATTAATAAACAAAAAAAATGTATTGGGGGGATATATGCTAAGTGTTAATAACGAAGAATATTCTGTTTATAAGTGATTACGATTGAGTCACGTGAGCCAAAATGCTGGCGCTGGGGGCTGGGCAGCGGTGGGCAAAAATCCATCAATCTTCATTCTATTTCATAAGGTAAATAATTAATAAACAAAAAAATGTATTGGGGGTGGGATATATGCTAAGTGTTAATACGGAAGACTATTCTGTTTATAAGTGACTACGATTGAGTCACGTGAACCAAAATGCTGGCGCCGGGGGCTAGGCGGTGGTGGGCGGCGGTTGGCAAAAATCCATCAATCTTCATTCTATTTCGTAAGGTAAATAATTAATATACAAACAAAATGTATTGGGGGTGGGATACATGCTAATTGATTATACGGAAGACTATTATGTTCATAAGTGACTACGATTGAGTCACTTGAGCCAAAATGCTGGCGCCGGGGGCTGGGCGGCGGTGGACGGCCTGGGCGGCGGTGGGCGGCCTGGGCGGGAGGTAAAAGTGCCACCCATATAAACCCAAGATTCAATAATTGTTAATTTTTACTATTACGACATAAATTATTTAAAAGAAAAAACGTTGGTGCTTTTACAGTTTAGCGGATACTTGAAATAAAACAAACCGAGAAATATCTGTTTGATGTACGTACCTGTCATGAATTGGAACAAATACATCGAAGACATTGCCAAGGCTGTCGCAAAGAAGGTTGGCTCCCTCTACTGTGCTAGTAAACTCCTCTCACCTGACATTATCCTGTATCTCTACAAAACCACCATCCGCCCATGCATGGAGTATTTCTTGTCACATCTGGACTGGTACATCATCTACTAGTCTCTCCCTCCTTGACAAGGTCCAAAAAAGAATCGTCAACCTAATAGGTCCCTCACTGTCAACCAAGCTCCAGTCCCTGTCCCATCGCCGCAATGTAGCATTCTTGTGCTTGTTTTATGAATACTTCAATGGATTATGCTCCGATGAACTGGCTACTCTAGTGCCCCCTCGACGTAAATTCACTCGACAATCAACTAAATCTCATTCATTCACTGTGGAGGTCCCCAGATGCCGGAGAGCCTTCTACTCGAATAGCTTCTTTCCTCGTGCTGCTGGCCTCTGGAACTCCCTTCCTGCCCCCTGTTTCCCCGACAGTACTGACATACAGAAATTTAAAACTAATGTAAACAGACACCTCGCTGCGCATATCCCAATCTAGGTTGACTGCCCCCCACCTTCCCCCCCTCTTCTTTTTTCTCAGTAGCCCCTTACGTCTACAGTGGCGTCCTGCCTTGTTTGGGGTGAACTATGTTAAAAAAAAAGAATTAACCTAATACACTTGAATGCAGTCGAATACAGTTCACCATACATACTACTGTTCGTAGTATATATATATATATATATATATATATATATATATATATATATATATATATACTACAGACTTTGAGTTGTGCTCTTTCTTTTATTCCGAACTAATGGAATCACATCCTTTCCAGTTTGGGGCGAAGACAATTTTTGTTCAGCTTGTAAGGCTGGTTCAGTAGATGTATACATAGGTTCGTGTACAATATTGGGTAGTGGGATGTCAAAAACATCACATAGAATCTCCATTGGGACTTTTCTCGCTTTTTTCATTATTTTCAGTGGTCTAATTTCGTGAATGTGTGTTTAACACACAAATTTTCTAACTTTTTTGGTGCAGACCAGTTTGCCAATGATTTTCTAAATTATACCATCCATCAAATAACATCTTCCACCTTGTACATTTTTGAAATATACTTTATCTTCTGGGGAGTATCTTATTACGTTTAAATCTTCCTTTTTAGCAACTTTTTTCTTCGGATAGGGTATCACTCTATCGAAAAGCGATCGTATTTTCCTTGCGAACATAAGTTCCGCAGGGGACAACTTCGAGCCATTGTTTCAATTAGGAGTCACCCTATGAATTGCTAAAAATTTCTGGATAGTTTTTTTCTTCCGTGTCCATATACTGATTTTTTGTAAGGCACGCTTAAACGTGTCAAAAGATTTTTCGGCTTGACCATTCGATCTGGGATGATATACTGATGTAGTAATGTGTTCAATGTCCAAAAAAGAACAGAAATCCTTAAATTTCTTTCTTGTGAACGCCGTACCATTGTCGCTGACCAGTGTCCTGAGATCTTGAAACGACTGAAAATGTCATCTAATGCACTGATGGTGTTCTTAGATGTAGGATGCTTGCACTTGAATACCACAAGCCATTTCGAGAAAGAGTCCAAGATCAAGTAATAATATTAATAAATCGGTCCAACATAGTCTATATGTAGACGTACTCACGGCAAATCCGTTTTTGGCCAAGGATTATTTTTGACCAGAGGCGCTCTGGCAGCCAATTGACATAGTTTCACAAAACTTTCTATTTCCTTGTCCATTCCTGGCCAGTATACGTAGCATCACATGAGTGATTTTATCCGGGACATGCCAGGATAACTGGTATGAAATTCTTTCAGCATAAATTTACGTAGCGATTAAGGTATTACAATTCTATCTGCGTACATTTTTTAAAAGATATTTCGCTCTAAACAAGGCAGGACGCCACTGTAGACATAAGGGGCTACTAAATATTAGGGAATAGATTTAGGGTGTCATTCTAAGTTGGAAGCTGTGCAGCGAGATATCTGTTTACATTAGTTTTAAACCTCTGCATGTCGGTACAGTCGAGGAAACAGGGAGCAGGGAGGGAGTTCCAGAGGCCAGCAACACGAGGAAAGAAGCTATTGAAGTAGAAAGCTCTCCGGCATCTGGGGACTTTCACTGTGAAAGGATGGGATTTAGCTGATTGTTGAGTTGGTTTAGTGAATTTACGTCGAGTAGTCAGTTCATCGGATCATAATCCATAAAAGTATTAGTAAAACAAGCACAAGGATACAACATTGCGACGATGGGACAGGGGCTGGAGCTTGGTTGACAGTGAGGGATCTACTTCACAGTTAACATTAACATTAAGGTATGCTGTTCTAAAGTCCATCTGATGCACAATTAAATCATTTTGTATTGTTATTCGCATCAACATTTTCTGATAGATGTGATCTTAACTGTAGGAGAAAACGCTAAAAGCGCTCAAATTCGACAGTTGTCCTTGAACATATGAAAAATTCACAAATTCGTGTTGGCCGATCGTAAATGAAAGTTGGTTGTGATAGCAGAGGAGTTGAAGATATCAGAAGTGTATTCACCATTTTGCATGAACATTTGTCAATGAGAAACTTGGGTGTAAGATGGCAGATATGTTGGAGGCCCCCGACCGCAGTAAAGAGGGTGCTTATTATCACCAGAGACGAGCATACACATAGCCCCGCCGGAAGGCGTCCAGCATCATTCTATCAGTCTAAGGGGGCAAAGCGACACACTGTTGTCATATTTAGGTTGGTAAATCTCTGTCTCATTTGAGGGTACTTTATAATGTGCAAAGATGTATCTGTAATCTGATTGGCCACTTTCTTTTTTCTGCACCCTCTCTCTCTCTCTCACAGACATGATGTTGCTAGTCTCAGTCTTTTTTATAAATACTATTATAGCCTGTGATCTTCAGAATTATGTGATCTATTCCCTGCTTCCTTTGTTGCAGCTCGTTGTACACGTTGGTCTAGTGGTCTCCATCAATTCGCTGTTTTAATACCTCATTGTAATACAGCTTCCTATTCCAGTAGCTTCTTTCCAAGAACCGCAAGCTTGCGGAATTCTCTTCCTGCTGACTGTTTTCCTCCTACCTATAGCCTTGGTCTTTTCACAACTAAAGCATCTCCTGTCTTTGCGATAATTATATTTTGTTCTTGTTAGCTCCTTACATAAAGTGGCTTTTTGCCTTGTCTGGAGCGATTTTCCCCCAAAATAAAATGTAATTGTTTTATATTTTCTGCAAATAAATATTTCAAAGTGTAGTATCCGCTCAAAACATCTCAGCGACATTGTGTATGAGTGGAATGCTTTATTTCTATTCCTTATAAAAACAAAGGGTTTCTTCCACCTGAGGAATGGATCTACTAGATCCAACAGTATATGGCTGGATTGCCTCAGGAGTAAACTATACTTACTGCTAAGAACAGAGTATGCCAGGACAGGTGCAATGAATATGCTGGGTGAACAGTACAGAAGTTTGTCCATAGTGGCAGAAGAAGTCAGAAAAAAGTTGAATGCCTGGCCAAAATCACTAAAAGGGACTCTATGAGACTGCTCCTCCGTTTACTTACTGATCCCTTGTCACAGTTCAGATTAGATAATAGTTCTGTCAATCTAAATCATTGTGGAAATGAGAGGGAAATGCTCAGAGTGGGAGGAAGGGTGAAAAATGCAGTTTCTCCGTTGGAGATAAAAAACCCTCTTACATTCTTCAAATATAATCATGCAACCCAGCTTGTTATCACACACCATCATAAGAAAACTGCATTGCAAGACCGATGCATTATCCTAACAACGCTCAGTGCTGTTCTCATTTCTATTCAGGTGTGTTTAATGTAGACACGTCCAAGGAAAGACTCAACTACAAAAAGTGGTCGGTCTATGCGAAGAGTACAAGCAGCACCTCCGTGTGGAATGGATTGTTTTGGCCTCTTTCTTGTTAAAGATGGTAGGAAAACCTTCAAAAAGTATGGTGCTATCTTCAGTGACATGACACTAAGATCAGGGAAACTGGAGATTCTCGATTGCATCACTGATTCCTTGTCCCCCGCCCCCAAATTGTCTGGCCAGATCTATGACCTCCTGGCTGGAGAAGTTGTTTTAATTTTCGGACGAACGGATATTTGGAGTAGTAGTCACTTATCACCATATGTCAGATCTATGCAAGTTTAACCGCAGAATTTACGGAATAGCAGAACACACGGCATAAAATTTCAATACCATGAGGCTGCTTCCCTGTTGACTGCAGCATGGTCGTTTATAAGTTCAATGTTAACACACTCTTGTTGAGCCATCCCATTAAGTAATTTATTTCAGCCCAGATCCAACCAGGGTCTGCAATCCTCAAGATGTTTGTCTCAACATCCATCTGACACAAACCATTAATCCTTTTCCTCGAGTGGCCTTTGGGTCTTGATGAGTGGTGAGTCATTAGTAAAAAAAAACAACTTATTTGTACCGTGATTAACCAAACTATATTTCTTTTTGTGGAAGACTGTGGTGTGTGGAAGACATGTCGAAAAAAAAGAAAAATCAGAAGTGTGTCTGGTACTCGACGACAGCTTTTTGAAAGCCATTTAATTTAATTAGAGTTTAGGAAGCAACTCTAACCCTAACCCTAGCCCCTAACCCTAACTCTAGTACCACTTCTCTTTGGAATAAAGTTGAAATTTTACTGTTACAGAGAGAACATCACAGCTTTGTGGAAGATCATTTTCGACATTGGGAAGTTTCATTGCCCCAGCTCTCGTGTCAACCTTGGCTCTTAGTTTGTGGGTGCCTGGTCGGTTGGGAAGTTCAATATGAAGGCCTGCAAAGGCTTTAGTCCGAGTGTCACTCTGTTGCTGAATCGCATCGAAAAACAGCTCCTCAACTCGTTTGTAGAGCTCATCGTTGTCTCAGACGGGTACTTACAGAGTAGATACAGTTGACACGCTTCTTTTCCTAGTAATTGTGATTGTGTTTACTTTGATAACAGGATGTTCTGTTTTAACTAATAGAATCCCTTGATTTCGTGTGTGTTTGTGTGTAGTCTTTTCCCGCATTCTTCCTTCTGTTGGTGCACACTTTTGCCCAATGATTTTTCCGTCTTCATTCTGAACACGCCTGAAATTTTCTGTATCATCGTTTGCCTTTATTTATATTTGATGGCGTTTTTGTACTGTATTTTTCCTTTTTGTCAGTTCTTTCACAGAGCTCATGGAAGTTTTGTGTATCCTGAAGTGTCAGCCCTTCACATTTTGCTTCTGTGGTTCCAGTTGAACTTTTTCTTCTGTTTCCTGGGCATATTGTAACATGCACTTGTTCGCCTGCAACCAGAAAGTCGTAGATGCTTTCAGTGTTCGTTTGTGTGTACCGACACAGGTAAGAAGCATGTGATACGAAAATTTACCTGGTAGGCTTCGTTTTCGAACATCCAAGCCTTGTACCTTGTAAGACTTTTATCCAGCAACAGAATGTGATCAACCTGTCTTTCTGCTGGAATACTTTTTACCGAAAAATAGAGGTTACAATGATTTTTGAAAAATCTGAAGAATCCACTAGATTTGTGAACGTCCAACACATCACTAGCTCACACGTGTTCTTAGTAATCATAATTATTTTCTGTATTCTATTTTTTTTCAAGATGGCATCCTTCACACTATTACGTGATGTCTTTTAATATGCTTCTATTTTTCTTGTAAATTCCTATTAAGGTTGGGTGCTGTCTTCTGTAGACGTCTTGTTACTACACTGACACCATGTTATGGTATCTCAATACATATAAAATACATATTCAGGAAAAGCTGAACACATGACATATAGTTTCAATATGACTTGGTGGCCAGGCTTTATTTAACTTGTATAAATGGATAACATTTTCTTAGTTCTCCCTGATTGAAAAGTTCTAGTAAAGGCTGTTACTGGGATCATAATATAAGGATTACCAATAATAAATTTGGGTTTTAGATACAGGCAAGACGAGCACGAATTAGTTGCGCTTTTATTTTGTCGAGTGAGAAAGGAAAGTTTCTTTCTCTCGTGAAATGAAATAGTCGTGTTATGCCAGGACGGTAAAGCTTAAATTGCCACAGGTCAATACGTTATGAAACATAAAACTAATACTATTTTCCTTTGCAATTGCAGAAAATTGCTTGCCATCGTTTAGAGATATATCGACTTTAGCTCCTCCAACAATTTTCGCACGCATGTCAGGGTGGCCAAATGGTATGACGGTCAATTTGCAAGTCTTTTTTCTGACAAAATTTCCACCGTTTGTCTCCACTGGGATCTTCCTATCATTCAGTTGATTAAAACAAAGTGCAACAAGACCTCTCATGTCTCTCTCCATTGCACAGTGTATCTGTACGTGATGACTAAGACAGCCTCACAGCGTTCATATAAAAAATACCCCTGCATTGCATGCTTCAACAAGATATGTCCCCTATCGCATCTGATTAAACTGATTGGATAACCATTGTTATAGAGAGCTCAAAAAAAATTTCCAACAGAAACCAAAACGGTCAGCTGTATTACACCCAGAATGTGATGCCATCATTGCACAGAAACCACTATTTCAACGAAATAGATATTCTCAAACTAAAGCCGTCTTTAGAACTGTCACTCCCCCCCCCAGTATGTTCACAAGGAGTTTGTATTTTGTGCCATGTCTTTTTGTGGTACATCATCTCTGTTCATTTTGATGGTAATCTTTCTTGACAAGAAATACATTAGTTGTTACAGCGATTATCCCTATAAGCAACTTATAAATTGTGAGGCTAGTATTAATTTGCTAAAATGTATGCAGCTGGTACTTCATCACACCTAATGGTTTTCTTAAATGTCTTTGGATAGTGATCGTCAAGTTAAATCAGTTTTTACCAGAAATGTGGGCTGTTGTCAATTTGGGTTATTTTGCATCTTCAAAAATAAACATAATAATCATATTTATTATTCTGTCCACTCTTCTTCCTGATGTCTTTAAGATCCTAATAATACAATTGTAATCCAAGCCTAAAACCTATATCAATTATAAATCACCATACCTTGCAGATTCCTTATGGCAAAAAATACAAAGAAAAAGACATTGAACGCACATGCATTGGAATACTGGATTCTGACTTTAGGACCAATGAGGAGAAAAAGAGATTCTTTCTGTTGACCCCTACACGAAAAATAAAAGATTTTCTTTTGTTTTTGATTTTAGCAAAAATTTTTTTTTTTCTCTTAAATTTTTTATTTCACAAAGAACTTTAATTATCGATAAATGTAATTTATAGTTGTTTGTATTCTAATAAAATATTTACTGATTACAAAAACAATTCAAAATTATTTTTTTTCTCTTAAAATTTTTTATTTCACAAAGAACTTTAATTATCGATAAATGTAATTTATAGTTGTTTGTATTCTAATAAAATATTTACTGATTACAAAAACAATTCAAAATTATTTTTTGTCTCTTAAATTTTTTATTTCGCAAAGAACTTTAATTATCGATAAATGTAATTTATAGTATTTTGTATTCTAATAAAATATTTACTGATTACAAAAACAATTCAAAATTATTTTTTGTCTCTTAAATTTTTTATTTCACAAAGAACTTTAATTATCGATAAATGTAATTTATAGTTGTTTGTATTCTAATAAAATATTTACTGATTACAAAAACAATTCAAAATTATTTTTTGTCTCTTAAATTTTTTATTTCACAAAGAACTTTAATTATCGATAAATGTAATTTATAGTTGTTTGTATTCTAATAAAATATTTACTGATTACAAAAACAATTCAAAATTATTTTTTGTCTCTTAAATTTTTTATTTCACAAAGAACTTTAATTATCGATAAATGTAATTTATAGTTGTTTGTATTCTAATAAAATATTTACTGATTACAAAAACAATTCAAAATTATTTTTTGTCTCTTAAATTTTTTATTTCACAAAGAACTTTAATTATCGATAAATGTAATTTATAGTTGTTTGTATTCTAATAAAATATTTACTGATTACAAAAACAATTCAAAATTATTTTTTGTCTCTTAAATTTTTTATTTCACAAAGAACTTTAATTATCGATAAATGTAATTTATAGTTGTTTGTATTCTAATAAAATATTTACTGATTACAAAAACAATTCAAAATTATTTTTTGTCTCTTAAATTTTTTATTTCACAAAGAACTTTAATTATCGATAAATGTAATTTATAGTTGTTTGTATTCTAATAAAATATTTACTGATTACAAAAACAATTCAAAATTATTTTTTGTCTCTTAAATTTTTTATTTCACAAAGAACTTTAATTATCGATAAATGTAATTTATAGTTGTTTGTATTCTAATAAAATATTTACTGATTACAAAAACAATTCAAAATTATTTTTTGTCTCTTAAATTTTTTATTTCACAAAGAACTTTAATTATCGATAAATGTAATTTATAGTTGTTTGTATTCTAATAAAATATTTACTGATTACAAAAACAATTCAAAATTATTTTTTGTCTCTTAAATTTTTTATTTCACAAAGAACTTTAATTATCGATAAATGTAATTTATAGTTGTTTGTATTCTAATAAAATATTTACTGATTACAAAAACAATTCAAAATTATTTTTTGTCTCTTAAATTTTTTATTTCACAAAGAACTTTAATTATCGATAAATGTAATTTATAGTTGTTTGTATTCTAATAAAATATTTACTGATTACAAAAACAATTCAAAATTATTTTTTGTCTCTTAATTTTTTTATTTCACAAAGAACTTTAATTATCGATAAATGTAATTTATAGTTGTTTGTATTCTAATAAAATATTTACTGATTACAAAAACAATTCAAAATTATTTTTTGTCTCTTAAATTTTTTATTTCACAAAGAACTTTAATTATCGATAAATGTAATTTATAGTTGTTTGTATTCTAATAAAATATTTACTGATTACAAAAACAATTCAAAATTATTTTTTGTCTCTTAAATTTTTTATTTCACAAAGAACTTTAATTATCGATAAATGTAATTTATAGTTGTTTGTATTCTAATAAAATATTTACTGATTACAAAAACAATTCAAAATTATTTTTTGTCTCTTAATTTTTTTATTTCACAAAGAACTTTAATTATCGATAAATGTAATTTATAGTTGTTTGTATTCTAATAAAATATTTACTGATTACAAAAACAATTCAAAATTATTTATTGTCTCTTAAATTTTTTATTTCACAAAGAACTTTAATTATCGATAAATGTAATTTATAGTTATTTGTATTCTAATAAAATATTTACTGATTACAAAAACAATTCAAAATTATTTTTTGTCTCTTAAATTTTTTATTTCACAAAGAACTTTAATTATCGATAAATGTAATTTATAGTTGTTTGTATTCTAATAAAATATTTACTGATTACAAAAACAATTCAAAATTATTTTTTGTCTCTTAAAATTTTTTATTTCACAAAGAACTTTAATTATCGATAAATGTAATTTATAGTTGTTTGTATTCTAATAAAATATTTACTGATTACAAAAACAATTCAAAATTATTTTTTGTCTCTTAAATTTTTTATTTCACAAAGAACTTTAATTATCGATAAATGTAATTTATAGTTGTTTGTATTCTAATAAAATATTTACTGATTACAAAAACAATTCAAAATTGTTTTTATTACAATTTAAAGTAAAACAAGATTTATCTCCACCTGTGATTACTACAATTTGAATAAATGCAAATAACTTTGAATGAGTATATGTTACGGTATTTGTAACGAATGAGTTTATGTTACGGTATTTGTAATACATTGAAATTATTGTCATTTTTGGAGAGCATATAAATAACTTCCTAATACAATGTTCATCTTTGTGACTTGAACTTTTATGTTTCACCATCATATATGTCAGTATAGTTAATCTACGAAAAAAAAGAAATTTCGAATATTTACCAAGAATATTTCTTTTCTACAGTGTAAATTATCATATTCATAATTAAATTTTATTTCCGAGACAAAGAATATTAACATATTTTACAAGAATAAAGCTTTTCGCCACTGTATCTTCACATAAATCACTAAATTTTATTTTTAGAGAACAAGACTATGGTTTTTCAGCATTGTGTTTCTTCATATGGTACACTAAACTTGGTTTATGAGAACAAGAATATTCACAGACTTTACAAGAATATGGCTTTTCTCCGGTGTGAGTTCTTATATGGTTTACTAAACTTGATTTAAAAGTACAAGAATATTTACATAGTTTACAAGAATATGGCTTTTCACCACTGTGAGTTTTCATATGGGATACTAAATGGGCCTTCCGAGAACAGGAATATCCACATACTCCGCAAGAATATGACTTTTCTCCAGTGTGCGTTTTCATATGATTCGATAAATTTGATTTATAAGAAGATGAATATTCACACAATTTACAAGAATATGGCTTTTCTCCAGTGTGAGTTCTCATATGCATCACTAACAATGATTTCCTGCTAAAAGAAGAGCCACATACTCCACAAGAATATGGCTTTTCTCCGGTGTGAGTTCTCATATGGTTTACTAAACTTGATTTCATAGTGAAAGTAGAGCCGCATACATCACAAGCTGATGGTTTTTCTCCGGTGTGGGTTCTCATATGTGGAACTAAATGTGCTTTCTGAGAACAAGTATAGTCACATACTTCACAAGAAAATGGCTTTTCTTTGGTGTGAGTTTTTAAATGATTCCCTAAACTTGATTTTTCAGAACATGAAAATTCACATTGTTTACAAGAAAATGTCCTTACCCCAGTGTGAGCTATAGTATGTTTCACTAAAAGTGATTTATTTGTAAAAGAAGAGCCACATTCTTCACAAGAATATGGATTTGCACCAGGGTGTGTTCTCAGATGTTTTATTAAACTTGATTTCATGGTAAAAGAAGAGCCACACAATTCACATGAAAATGGTTTTTCTCCAGTATGAGTTCTTATATGTGATACTAGATTTCCTTTCTGGGAACAAGAATATTCACATAATTCACAAGAATATGGCTTCTCCCCAGTGTGAGTTCTCATATGCATCAGTAAATTTGATTTCCCTGCGAAAAAAGAGCCACATATTTCGCAAATATGTAACTTCTCTCCAGTGTGTGATCCCATGTGTTTCTCAAAATTTGATTTATTATTTGCATTCACCATTTAGAATTCATAAAAATATACAAGTGAATTGAAGATTTACATACAAGATAGTGTATCAGTTCTTCCTCGCCGAATTGAAGTATTTTGTTACAAATCCTGCAATAAAATTGTCATTTGTTTAAAATATCATCATCGCATATGTGACTTTTTTCTAGCATTGTTAAATGGCAGAATCAAGAGAAACCTTTTGTCACGTCATTTTTTGCTTTTCTTTTTCATATAAGAAAATAATTGTTTATTAACCAAAAGTTTTAAGGCAGGAACATCTGTAAATAAAAATAAATGAAAGTATTAATTCATTATTTCCATGCACACATAAGCATTCATTATATTACTAGCATTATTATCAGATTAAACGCAGACACTCTAGATAGAAGATATTTCAGCAATGTTCTTCTTCCATGGAGCCGTAGCACAACGGATAAACTGAAAAGTATCATAACTTCTATTTGATATTGAGTACTTTTTATAAACCAGGTTGAAATTCTTTAGATTACTATCATGTGGATGTTTTACCTGGATTATATATACATATATATATATATATATATATATGTAGAGAGAGAGAGAGAGAGAGAGATATGACAGACATGTAAATAAAAATAACATGTAAATAAAAATAATCATATATAAAAGCTCTATTTGATATTGAGTACTTTTTATAAACCAGGTTGAAATACCTGGATTATTCATTAGAGAGAGAGAGAGTGAGAGAGAGATATTTATATCTATAGAAATATAGATATTAATGCACCTTAAGAAAGTCGGATGTTACATCACCTTGTGAGAATTTTTTATCTCTCTCTCTCTATATATATATATATATGTAGAGAGAGAGAGAGAGAGAGAGAGATATGACAGACATGTAAATAAAAATAACATGTAAATAAAAATGATCATATATAAAAACTCTATTTGATATTGAGTACTTTTTATAAACCAGGTTGAAATTCTTTAGATTACTATCCTGTGGATGTTTTACCTGGAGTATATATATATATATATGTAGAGAGAGAGAGAGAGAGAGAGAGAGAGAGAGAGAGATATGACAGACATGTAAATAAAAATAACATATAAATAAAAATGATCATATATAAAAGCTCTATTTGATATTGAGCACTTTTTATAAACCCGGTTGAAATTCTTTGGATTACTATCCTGTGGATGTTTTACCTGGATTATTCATTAGAGAGAGAGTAGGAGAGATATTTATATCTATAGAAATATAGATATTAATGCACATTAAGAAAGTCGGATGTTACATCACCTTGTGAGAATTTTTATCTCTCTCTCTCTCTCTCTCTCTCTATATATATATATATATATATATATATATAGAGAGAGAGAGAGAGAGAGAGAGAGAGAGATGTGACAGACATGTAAATAAAAATAATCATATATAAAAGCTCTATTTGATATTGAGTACTTAATCTTAACAAATCAGCTTTAACTTACAATCTGAAATGAAGAGATAAAACATACTTAGTGATAATGAATTATATACATGCATTAAGAGTAACATTTTTTAGATAAAGTTACGTATTATATGATGGCATCCTTTCCAAGCATAAAACATATATATGTTTGTGCATTAAAATTAATTAAAATTAACACAGGTGTTCAT
Organism: Sepiola atlantica; assembly: GCA_963556195.1. Lineage (NCBI taxonomy): Eukaryota > Metazoa > Mollusca > Cephalopoda > Sepiida > Sepiolidae > Sepiola > Sepiola atlantica. The sequence continues at coordinate 10,175,214 of CAUVYP010001154.1, read as the reverse complement.
GTGTTTACTACCATATGCAAGAAAATTTTATTAGCTTTCATTTGGTACCACTTTCAATGCTATAGCATCAACCTCTGGAAAGCTACAATGAAAATAAGGACATAATATCCCATATTTTGCAGCGTTTTTGAAAAACGTCAACAATAAAATTACATGGCTCTTGAGGCAGGCATAGCGAAGATCACAATAACTGGTATATTTAGCTAATTTAGACCTTGGAGAATGGGAATAATATCAGTTTCCATATGTTTGAAGAAAAAGGTCAATTTTGAAGAGGTCTAACGATGCACCTTAAGAAAGTCGGATGTTACATCACCTTGTGAGAATTTTTTATCTCTCTCTCTATATATATATATAGAGAGAGAGAGAAAGAGAGAGAGAGAGATATGACAGACATGTAAATAAAAATAACATGTAAATAAAAATAATCATATATAAAAACTCTATTTGATATTGAGTACTTTTTATAAACCCGGTTGAAATTCTTTGGATTACTATCCTGTGGATGTTTTACCTGGAGTATATATATATATATATATATATATATATATATATATATATATATATATATATATATATATATATATATATATATATTAATTCATTAAAAAAATAACTCTAAATTATAAATATTTTTATTTGAGTGTTATTGAAGTAAATCATTACACTTTCTGGACATGTATTCATTGCAAATCCGACGTTTGTTATTTTAATTCTTAAAATATATAAATTTGTTAATATTATTAATAAATAAACGAATGCCGACTTTTTGTCAACTAGTTCTTAAAATGTCGTCCTACATTAAAAAATTAGAAAATCTTTTTAAAAATTTTCATGGAAATCGACCTAGACACGACATGAAGCCACTTGATGTAAGGAGCTAAAAATACTACTTCAAGATATCAAACACTTGCTAACGATAAGTGTTAGATAAATAGATTCCTACCCAGAAAACAGCAATTCTTCCCCTTTGTTAGAAAGACTGCTCATGTAATGTGAGGACTAAAGTACAAAATCAGGGAAGCGGGAATTACGAGGATTCCAGAAGTAAACCAAAGGTCCATTTTCTACTTTCCTTAAATAATAATGATAATAATAATAAATGAAAACAAATTAGTTTTAGTTTCAATAAAAATTAAACCATCAGAAATCGGTTGTTTCGTGGTAATTTAAGAGTTTACATTATTTTTAGTGAAATGGATTCCTGCACTAATCCACGTGTTTACTTAAAATCATACTTCAGTAAAAAAAACAAAAAAAAACAAATAAGTTGGATATAAGTTGAATTTTTCATGCAAACATAACATTAACAAAAACTAACGTCAAATATATGGATAAGTTTGTTGGAAAATTTGTTGGATCATTCTTCTGACTCCTGATGCAATCCTCCAACTATGTATGAGTCAGATGCGTCACAAGATGGAGTACTACTGCCACATCTTCGGAGGTACAGCAGCTCAAAGCACTCGTTCCTGTCGGTACAAAATCAACTTCACAATCTCTTCTATTAAGATTCAGAAGAGATGTTGATAGTCTTTCTCTAACCCTAACATTATTTCCATGGAAGGTTCCAACCTCTAAGACATTCACAGCATTCTTTCTATCACAACTGCAAAGAATGTTCTGACTCCTAAGACATTCACAACTGCAAAGAATGCTCTTTTCTTAACACCAAACATAATTTCCATGAACTGAATTTCTTGCCAAGAACTTCCAATTTTTTTAACACATTATCACATGACTACTTCAATGCAAATTACAAAATGGTCGACTTTAAATCCAATGTCAAAAAATACTTGTCATTATCCGTCCTCATGTGTAATTAAATTTAGTCGATACAAATCATGATTTTCAATCCCCTCATAATATTGTTTATCCTTCAATTGAAAAATTCATTAATCCTTTAACTCGAGTGACTTTTAGCTTCCATAAGTGGTAACTCATTACTTGAACAGGTTTTATTCAAGTCAACCCAAACATAAAATGCCATTCTACTTTTTTATCTGATAAAATGTAAACAAAATGACAGCTAAGGGAGTTTAGGGTTAGGGTTGGGATACCTGACAGCTAATCTGTGAGGCCCTTAAGGGAGAAGGAAGTAGCCAATCAGTGAGGGGAGACGTTAATAAAATCCAACACTTGCAAGATCTTCGTAGTGGCTCGGCAGGAATTTCGCTCGAAATGGACTCTCCAGATTGTTTGCTTTGCTCAGTTAAGAAATTTGTGTAATTTTCTTCTCAATTGTTTCTGGCCAACACGTAACATGCAAATAATCACGTTACATGTAAATAATCACGTAACATGCAAATAATCACGTAACATGCAAATAAACACGTAACATGCAAATAATCACGTAACATGCAAATAATCACGTAACATGCAAATAATCATGTAACATGCAGCAATCACGTAACATGCAAATAATCACGTAACATGCAAATAATCACGTAACATGCAAATAATCATGTAACATGCAGCAATCGCGTAACATGCAAATAATCACGTAACATGCAAATAATCACGTAACATGCAGCAATCACGAAAGGCAAATAATCACGTAACATGCAAACAATCACGTAACATGCAAATAATCACGTAACATGCAAATTATCACGTAACATGAAAATAATCATGTAACATGCAGCAATCACGTAATATGCAAATAATCATGTAACATGCAAATAAACACATAACATGAAAATAATCACGTAACATGCAAATAATCACGTAACATGCAAATAATCATGTAACATGCAAATAATCACGTAACATGCAAATAATCATGTAACATGCAGCAATCACGTAACATGCAAACAATCACGTAACATACAAACAATCCCGTAACATGCAAATAATCATGTAACATGCAAATAATCACGTAACATGCAAATAATCATGTAACATGCAAATAATCACGTAACATGCAAATAATCACGTAACATGCAAATAATCATGTAACATGCAGCAATCACGTAACATGCAAATAATCACGTAACATGCAAATAATCACGTAACATGCAAATAATCACGTAACATGCAAATAATCACGTAACATGCAAATTATCACGTAACATGCAAATAATCATGTAACATGCAGCAACTACGTAACATGCAAATAATCATGTAACATGCAGCAATCACGTAACATGCAAACAATCACGTAACATGCAAATAATCACGTAACATGCAAATTATCACGTAACATGCAAATAATCATGTAACATGCAAATTATCACGTAACATGCAAATAATCATGTAACATGCAAATAATCACGTAACATGCAAACAATCACGTAACATGCAAATAATCACGTAACATGCAAATAATCACGTAACATGCAAATAATCATGTAACATGCAGCAATCACGTAACATGCAAATTATCAGGTAACATGCAAATAATCACGTAACATGCAAATAATCATGTAACATGCAGCAATCACGTAACATGCAAATAATCACGTAACATGCAAATAATCACGTAACATGCAAATAATCATGTAACATGCAAATAATCATGTAACATACAAATAATCATGTAACATGCAAATAATCACGTAACATGCAGCAATCGCGTAACATGCAAATAATCACGTAACATGCAAATAATCATGTAACATGCAAATAATCATGTAACATGCAAATAATCACGTAACATGCAGCAATCGCGTAACATGCAAATAATCACGTAACATGCAAATAATCATGTAACATGCAAATAATCATGTAACATGCAAATAATCACGTAACATGCAAATAATCATGTAACATGCAAATAATCATGTAACATGCAAATAATCACGTAACATGCAAATAATCATGTAACATGCAAATAAACACGTAACATGCAAATAATCATGTAACATGCAAATAATCACGTAACATGCAGCAATCACGAAAGGCAAATAATCACGTAACATGCAAATAAACACGTAACATGCAAATAATCACGTAACATGCAAATAATCACGTAACATGCAAACAATCACGTAACATGCAAACAATCACGTAACATGCAAGCATCCACTCGGCTTATAAAATTATCTCAATTAATGGATTTTGGAGCCAAATCTCATACGTTGGCAGATTGATTTTCAGTAAATTAGCAGTTGTAACCGAAAGGTCATACTTACTCGATCTGTGGCTAAGTGGTTAACAACACGGATGAGGACCTTTGTGTGCCAGGTTCAAATTCACTTTCATGAAAACCCACACATGACCTTGTGTATAACGACTTGGTATAATTTCTGATATATACTTGGCTTGATTTTGCCCATAGAAAAATTTTAAAACAAAAAAAACATGAAGATTTTTGAATGGGGTATTAGTTTCATATATAAATTTCACATAACATAATATTAACTAGAAAGATTTTTTAAAGACATGTAACCTTTTTTTAATCTTAATCATTTTATTAATTTATTGGAAATCAATTGTGGATGCTGAAAATGTATTCTAAAATTATTGTTTTTTCTTTATTTTACCACCAAGTTTTTCCTGTTGTTTTTACGTTAGTGTGTTTTGGATGACATATTTTTTTTCTGCTGAAAATATACATAAAAACATATTTTTTTATTAAAGAGTCACAACTTATCAAGGCCCAACGGCCACTCGAGAATAAGGATTAATGAATTTGTCAGGTGATGATTGGTAAGGGTTGTTGAAATTGGGCAGAATTTGATTATTTAAGAAGACGGCTCAACAATTATTTGTTTACATTGGACATAAAAACGACTATGTTGAAGTCAGCTGGGAAACAGTCCCACGGTAATGTTCCATGGATGGGTAACAGTGCTAGGGAAAGAAAATCTGCTCATACAAAATAGTGCTAGGAAAAGAAAATCTGCTCATAAAAGCTCTGTTTAGCTTTAGGGAGAAACGGAAATTATTGACAGTGGTTTAGCAAGAGTTTTTGTTGTGACATTTTTACAGGAGGACATGGATTGGAGATCAGTCGAGCACCTTACATGAAAACAATGATAGAACAGAGAGAGACTAGGAACATCTCTTCTGTGAGAAAGGGAAAGGAAGAGGACATCCCCCACTAGAGTTCGATGTCGGTTTTGTACTCGGTCAAAGAAAAGGGATTTTTGAGTGGCACCTCCCAGATGCGGTTACAGTACTTCATCTTAGGATGTACCTGACTCTTACACAAGTAAGGGATTGCATCAGGAGAGAAACAGATTTGTAAGAATAGAGGATTTGTTTTCCCCTATCTTAATTTAACGAATGAAATGAATTAAAGAAACAAACGAAACCTTTTTTACAACAACAAACGAAAGGGGTTTATTCGTATATTTGAGGTTATCTATACCGTTTGATATAGGTAGAAAGAAATTTAGGACAGTGTCAGAAAAGAGAAGAAGTTCAAATATCTTCAGGCGAAGATAGCAGCCGCCATGAAAGTTCAGTGGACGAGGAAACAGGAGAGAGGCTGAGACGATCCTTACTGGCAGGTGTCAGGGTACTGTCTGATCATTCTCTAGAATATTCCAAGGGAGCTCATGATATCAATGTGCCCTGCGAGCTGATTGGCAAAACCAGCTCACAGAGACACTGATACACATTACAAAGTAAATCTATGACTGCTACAGAAGGATCCAACCATGTTTCAATCAACCTTAGCAACAGATTTGATGTAAGTTTTCCATTTCATGTCTGGAGTGAAGGTCAGCCCAGAAGCTTATCAAAGCCTCTTCAAGAGGAGAGTCATTCATTCCAAATGGGAGGATTCAAGCAATAGTGATGAAAGGAGAGAAGCTTGGTTTTAGTCACCTTTTTCCCCATTACACCATGTAGGAAACGAAAAATCTTCACTATTAATGCTCTTCGAAGTGTTGCCATAGATAACTGTGTTATCTACATAAAAGTCGACAAATGATCTTAGAATGTGTTTAGGGAGTCAATATATCAGGAAGAGGGTTTGGCCTAGAATGGATCTCTGAGGCATGCCGGCATTGATATTATGTGTTCCAAACTTCTGCCCATCAATAACTACTTTTGAGAAAGGATTTGATGGTTCAGGACATTTCTAGATTCGTAGAATTTTGTATATTCGGACTACTGTTCTCATTTTGGGTGTTTTTATCACAACGTTTCGGCCGATGTAACCTCCGACCTTCTTCAGGTGTACCTTGTCAGACTCGGGAATCTTTCTGTCGAACTCGGGAATCTGGACGGAATTTCGAACATTCGACAGAAAGATTCCCGAGTTCGACAAGATGAGAACAGTAGTCCGAATATACCAAACTCTACGAATTATCAATCCTCATCTAAAAAATCCCGAAGACATTTCTAGATATTCCATAGCTAGCAAGCTGGTGAAGTAGAATTTGTAAAGAGGCATTTCTCAAAAAGTGATTATTGCACACAGAGGATTGATTGGTCTGTACTGAGATGCAGAGGACGGATTTCCAGTATTTTTAAATACTGGGTAGACTGACAGAATTTTTAAAAGGTAGTAGGAAGCATTTCTACTTTAAGAAAGGATTGAACATCTTTGTAAGAATAGGAGCTAGTTCCGGTTGCAGTTTTTTAAGAATGTTGTCAGCACATCAGTTGTTTCGTTTGGGTTAGTTGATAAGTTTGGCAACATCTCAGGCAGATATATGCATGTTGCTCAGAGTGTTTTACGTCATAAACAGAAGCAGAACAGTGGATGTGCAGAGTTCAGGACAAGTCAGGAACAGATGAAGAAGAGTTGCAAAATGTCCGTCCCCATCGGGTAAGATTCTCAACAATCTGTGTTAGCTCATAAGCTACAGAAAAATCGTGACAAAATCTTCTTTCATCAAAAAAGGGTGACTAAAACCAAGCTTCCACAGTTATCTATGGCAACACTTCGAAGAGCATTAATAGTCAAGATTTTTCTGTTCCTACATGGTGTAATGGGGAAAAAGGTGACTAAAACCAAGCTTCTCTCCTTTCATCACTATTGCTTGAATCCTCCCATTTGGAATGAATGACTCTCCTCTTGAATAGGCTTTGATAAGCTTCTGGGGCTGACCTTCACTCCAGACATGAAATGGAAAACTTACATCAAATCTGTTGCTAAGGTTGATTGAAAAATGGTTGGATCCTTCTGTAGCAGTCATAGATTTACTTTGTAAGTCATATCAGTGTCTCTGTGAGCTGGTTTTGCCAATCAGCTCGCAGGGCACATTGATATCATGAGCTCCCTTGGAATATTCTAGAGAATGATCAGACAGTACCCTTGTTTGAGTGAGCTAGTCATTGAACATTGCGCACATGAATACTAGCGAAAGGATAAGCAGACAGGATCTTGGCAATTTTGTCAGGAAAGTAACCTCGCTTGTTATATATATGTAGATTTCAGAGTAATTATCTCGTTTACTGATGTGAATTCTGAATTTGTTATATTTTCAAGCCGAAAGTAACTAGAGTTATCCACCCCTGTTATGTTGTTGATAAGCCAGCCAAGAGAGGTCGCCATGTTGAATTTTAGTTTGAACCGTACATATAGTGAGCATTTAATATTTGTTAAGTAGATGATAGAGAGCAAAGATGAAAGCAGGGCTGTGCTCAACTGCAACACAGCAAAAACACATATAGGGCAAATTAGGGACTTCATAAAAAGTGTCACTACCACATGGAAAGCCATCCCTGATGTAGGCACATATTCTGTGATCATGGCGGTGTCGGGTCAGCTTTTGAAGTCATGTTTGTATAACCGGTGATCATGTAGTCATTTGTAGAAACTGTTTCGCACAGAAATCAGAGATCCGGTCTGGTCTATGGATTTCAACCTCTTGAAGGTTGTAATGTAGATCTCTGATGTTTAAAAAGAGACCTGATAGTAGAAATCTACGTTAGAAGTTGGGGTTCTAGGTTATGTTTTGATTTGTTATTTTTCATATTTGGGGTTAGAGAGTTTGTGGAAAGGTAAGCCGCGGATCATGGAGCTGAACACATAGAGAACTGGTAAAAAAGATTATCTTTATAATAATTAATTACTTGAATGAATATCAGCGATTACCATTCCCCTCACCTTATATACCAGGTGCTCATTCTACCAAAAACTTTGTTCATCGATTCATTAGCAGGTTCCAATGTAAGAAGATTTCCTCCGACTTTTTTTTTCATAATGTCAATCCTGGATCATGAACTGGTTGCCATGTACAACTTTTCAATTGGCCATTTTTGAAACAATAATCTTTTACAATTTTACCTACTTTTTAAATGATAAAAGTAATTTTTATTGCATTGTTCTGCATAAAAAATGCCCAAGATTTGTTACTCCTCTAAAAAAAATGGTGTCAGGAAGTCGGTGATTATTACCACTTGTGTTACATATAATCAGGCAACTAATCCACAACTCTGAATTATTTATATAATTGTTTTTTTATATCTTAGCCGCGAGATTTTAAGACTTTGTAATCGCATATAACAGTAGAATCTCCATTTTTATGAGGTGATTTTATGCACACACTATCTCTCTCTCTGTGTGTATATATATATATATATATATATATATATATATATATTTATCATGTGGATAAAAATGTTTGATAATTTTAATTTAGGGTATTAATTGCTACTTTTGCATTTTATTTATTTTATTTTAATGTTTTGTTTATTATTTGTAGTGAATTTTGTTGTGATTATTGTGATTATATTTTTTAATATAATAACAATTTAAAAATATAATCACAACAAAATTCACTACAAATAATAAACAAAACCTTAAAATAAAATAAATAAAATGCAAAAGTAGCAATTAATACCCTAAATTAAAATTATCAAACATTTTTATCCACATGATAATTACTTATTAGAATTAAAATAAAATAAGAATGACGGTTGTAATCATAATTTTATTCTCATTTTAAATTTAACTCACTCTGGCCGTCACCCCATCTCCCTCCTCCCACCCCGGCCGAAATTGAGATCATCACAGCACTGACACGTGAAAAACCTCCCACGTAATAATTTGAAACACGACTTGTTGGGGTCCTCCCCCCTCCCCTCTCATGTCCCATGTCGCCGTTATAGACAAAGCCCCAACTCTATCCCCCTCCCCCTCCAATGTATTTTCAATTTTCAATCTTCAATTAGAGTGAAGTTGAAATTTTATGCCATTTGAATTCCTTTCGCCGGCCCGATGAGTTGGTCGCTATTCGCACCAATGAAACAAAACTTGTTTTGTCGCAACTAATGGAATAAAATCAAAAAATATATATATATATATATATATATATATATATATTTCTCTCTCTCTATATATATATAGCTATAAATATGAATATCTATATTTCTATAGATATAAATATCTATATATATCTATATTTATATAGATATTATATATATATTTCTATATGTATATATATATTAATGCATGTGTTGTTGAAAACGACAGAACTCTTCTGTTTAGTGATTCCTTTTTTTATTTTTTCCATTCGTCAAATGATCTTTTTGACGTTGAAATGGAATGAATTAATGTAGGATCCGTGTGTTTGACTAACGTTTTCGATTCTCTCCGGAATCATCTTCAGGTCTTTAATGGCAAAAATGAATAAAAAGCGAGTGAAAGAATGGAATTTCTTAAAAAATACGCCAGCAAACCGTTCACGTAAAAGACGGACGTCTACATTTTGAAATGTGACGATTGAAACAGTTCTTCGTATATTTATTAATTTTATTTATTATTATTCTCATTATTTTTTATAATTTTAATTTAAAATAGTGGCTGATTTAATTTGGTCTAGTCTAATAATTATGGAGAAGGAAAATGGGGGAGATAGGCAGTAAGTAATTTTAATAAGATGTCCTTATTTTTTAATTGAATAAGGCAACACCGGTTAGTGTCACTGAACTAAGCTAAGCTAAGCATTTTAAAATAGTTTTACTTGTCTCATATGAAATGTTATTAATTTTAGGTTGCTGTGTTTTTATGTATACGGCTTCAAGTATTTTTAATTTTTTAAAAATTAGTTTCGGAATGTATTATTTTTGTGTTCATTACTAAGATCTGTCTCAACTCAGATGTAGGGCAGTTGTGCGTTTGTAGGTGTTTGTATATTGAACTGTGTTATAAATTGTGAAAACATGGGATTACCTGGCAAACGGTCTCGATGCGCGCTCTGCAGGGCTGGACCGCCCAAAGAGCGGCAAGATGGCGTCCTAGGCTTAATATCGCCAGGTAATCCCGTGAAATCTCGTGTTCTCTCGCGGAGACGAGAGTCCAGTTTGATATAAAAACGGGTCGCTGGAGGCAAGACGGCAGAAGGCTGAGAGCGTAGTCTACGAGGGACGACGTGGAAAGAAGAAGAGAAAGAAGGAGAGAAAGAAGAAGAGAAAGAAGAAGAGAAAGAAGAAGAAGAAGAAGAAGAAGAAGAGAAAGAAGAAGAAGAGAAAGAAGAAGAGAAAGAGGAAGAAGAAGAGAAAGAAGAAGATAACGAAGTAGAGAAAGAAGAGGTTGAAGATTAATTTTTTCTGCTACAAGCTATTTTATTTTATGGAAAAATTCGACATCAGATTGATTCCGGAATTCGACGGCTCTCCTGCTGGTCCATCGGTGGTCGAATGGCTGGAGAAGGCCGAGCGTGTTTGCCGGTTGTGCAAAATTAAAGACCCAGCTATGGTCATCCCATTGAGACTCACTAAGGGAGCTTACGCCGTGTACCAGCAGCTCAGTAATGATGCGACCATGGAGCAGATTGCACAGGCGCTGCACGGGGCATTTGGTGCAGATCGTTTTGTTGCCTGGAGGCAATTTTCCGAACGCCGGCTTGGGCCGGGGGAGACAGTGGACGTCTACATGGCCGACTTGAAAAAGCTTGCTGCTCCCTTCGGCGGTGCGAGTGACCGCATATTGGCATGCGCCTTTTTGTCTGGACTTCCGGACGATGCAAGCCGACTGCTGCGAGCATCATTGAGACTCACAGAGATTGAATTGGTGGAGTTGTTGGCGAGAGCACGAAACATCTTGAAGGACGATCGAGAACTGGTCTCTGCAGCAGTTGACACCTTGGACTCGCCAGCAGAGGGCCTACGATGCTATACATGTGGTGGCCCCAACCACTTCTCCAGAGACTGCAGAGGCGGCACAAGGCGCACCCCAAATTATGGAGCACGAAAAGTAATACGGTGTTACCAATGCAATAAGCCAGGCCACATAGCACGGAATTGTCCGGGAAACGGGCAAGGGGAGGACGCCGCAGCGCTAGCACCCTCCCCAAAGCGGCATTGAACAAAGCGCTTCCTGCAGTGACAGTTCAAGTTGATGGGTGTAAACGTTCAGCGCTGGTTGACACCGGCTGTACCCAAACCCTCCTTCGAAAGGAATGTTGCACCACATGGAAGAAACGACAGATCCCCGTCTTGACTGTCGGCAAAGGCTCATTAGTGTGTTGTGGATCCAGTGTTGTTCATATCAGCATTGACAATGGCCCCCCGGTGGCTGTGACGGTGTTGGTGGTCGATGGGGAGCTGCTCGGATATGACCTTCTCCTTGGAATGGACACTATTACACAGCTAGGCGGAATTACTGTAAACAGCGTCGGTGATGTGAGATTCCCTCGACCAGACAAACAAATGTGTGCAGCAATCACTCTTGACGAACCCGATTTCCACGCAGAATATGACAAGGGCACAAACACATGGACAGCGTCCTGGAAGTGGGCAGGCGACCAGCCACCAGTGTCTTTGCGGAATCGGCTGACAGAGTATCCCCCTCCTGCATGGCTTAGGGGGCAGTACGAGGCAGAACTTCAAGTGTGGCTGGATAACGGCTGGTTAATTCCATACCCAGAGGATGAGCTCGGGCCCCCGCGGGGGCTAATTCCCCTGATGGCTATCAGACAAGAGAACAAGCAGAAAGTTCGACCTGTTCTTGATTACCGGGAACTCAATGAACACGTTGACCCGTACACTTCGGGGGCTGACGTTTGTGCTCATAAACTGCGAGAGTGGCGACGGCAGGGTGCGGAAGCGGCCATACTGGACTTGCGAAGAGCTTACCTACAAATACGTGTTGAGAAATCGCTGTGGCCATTCCAGACGGTGGTAATCAAAGGAACTCGCTATTGCTTGACCAGGCTGGGGTTCGGCTTGAATGTAGCCCCGGGCATCATGACGGCGATCATGCGGGCGATCCGGCGTCAGGATAAAGCTGTGCAACAGGCGACATCGTCTTATATAGACGACATTTTTGTCAATGAGAGCCTGCTGTCTGCCCAGGCGGTCAAAGAACACTTTGAGCACTTCGGGTTGTCGTGCAAGGAACCGGAGCGGCTGCAGGATGGGGCGAAAGTGCTCGGGCTGCAGGTGAGCGGAAGTGCAGATGGCCTCCAATGGGGAAGGGGCGGTGAAATCCCGGAAATCCCATCTACCATCACACGTCGGAGCACGTTTTCCGTGTGTGGAAAACTGGTGGGTCACTTCCCTGTGTGTGGGTGGCTCCGAGTGGCTGTGGCGGCTATAAAGCGACGGGCAACTTCTTTGTCAACAGGATGGGACGATGAGGTGCGTGATCCTTCCCTGCGAAGCATGCTGGTGGAAGCTGTGGCCAGAGTGACCAATGATGACCCTGTACGAGGGAGCTGGTGCGTCGATGGGAGTGAGTTTACAGTTTGGGTGGACGCCAGCTCACTTGCCCTTGGCGTTGCTCTGGCAGTCAACGGAAGTATAGTAGAAGATGCCTGCTGGCTCCGGCCAGAGAATGACGCTAAGCACATAAACCTAGCTGAACTCGATGCTACACTGAAAGGAGTCAATCTAGCGCTTCAGTGGCAGGCTAGCGTCCTCCACGTTATCACGGATTCCACGTGTGTGCATCGGTGGATGACCGATGCCTTGAACGGAAAAGCACGGCTGACAACGAAGGCATCGGCCGAAATGTTAATCCGGAGGCGGCTTGCTACCCTAACCGAAACCATCAATGAATACAACTTGGTCATAGATGTGACACTGGTGCAGTCCTGTTTGAATCGAGCGGATCGATTGACCAGAGTGCCTCGCCGTTGGCTTGACCTGCAGAAAGAAGTGAACGAACCAGCACCTGTAAATTGTGCTGCGGTGGGACGTAGACTCAGCCCAGAGCGTATCGCTGATGTCCATTGCCAAAGCGGGCACCCTGGTGTAAACCGAACCTTTTACTTCGCCAGGTTGGTTGACCCCTCTGTGTCACGGAGGGATGTGAAATCTGTTGTGAGAAGTTGCAACACCTGCCAATCGATCGACCCAGCACCTGTCCGGTGGAAGAAGGGCACACTCGGTGTGAAGTATAACTGGGATAGGATTGCGATGGACATAACTCACTACAACGGGGGGAATTTCTTGACCCTTATTGACTGCGGACCGTCCCGATTTGCATTGTGGCGGTCCCTTCGCCGGCAGGATACGGCTGCCATTGTCCATGAGTTGGAAAGTGTGTTCCTTGAGCGTGGCCCTCCTTCTGAGATATTGACCGACAATGGCCCCGCTTTTGTTAGTGCACCGTTCAAACAGTTTGTAGATGGCTGGGGTGTCCGTCTGCGTTTTCGGTGTGCCCATGTGCCCAGTGGGAACGGAATTATTGAGCGCAACCATAGGACTATCAAGACCATCGCAGCGCGGAAGGGGTGTACGGTGGCTGAAGCAGTCTATTGGTATAACGTCACCCCTAAGGACGATACTTCACCCTCCACCGCGCCAGCTAATGCGCTACATACATACCATGTCAGGGCGAGAGGTTTGGAGAGCAGCTTACTGCCCAAACCAGAACCTCCACAGGAGAAAATGAAAAAAGGAGATGTCGTTTGGGTTAAAAAACCCTGAGGCCAGTGCACGACTCGTTACGGAACCGGTCGTGTCACTGAAGTGATCAGCCCGCAGGCGGTGCGAGTTGATGGAGTACCCCGTCACATTAAAGACTTAAGATCGGTATTCCAAACGCAGCTGCCATTTAACGAGGATAATGACATTGAATCCGTGACCAGCGAACCATCATTCTGGTTCATGACGGCTTCATCGCACAGCGATACTGAGAGTGATAGCCCTGAATGTACTGACCCTCCTACTGCTGATGAAAGCCCGGACAGTGATGCTGCGATGCGCAGCCTCAGGTTCGCTGACCTTCCTGCCACGGAAGACAGCACGGATGACGATGAGGCCCCGAATCCCCCTCCCCGAAGAAGCACTCGAAGAAAAAGGACACGGCCTCCCTGCTCTTTCTGTGATAATGAGATCAGGGGGGAGTGTGTTATAAATTGTGAAAACATGGGATTACCTGGCAAACGGTCTCGATGCGCGCTCTGCAGGGCTGGACCGCCCAAAGAGCGGCAAGATGGCGTCCTAGGCTTAATATCGCCAGGTAATCCCGTGAAATCTTGTGTTCTCTCGTGGAGACGAGAGTCCAGTTTGATATAAAAACGGGTCGCTGGAGGCAAGACGGCAGAAGGCTGAGAGCGTAGTCTACGAGGGACGACGTGGAAAGAAGAAGAGAAAGAAGAAGAGAAAGAAGAAGAGAAAGAAGAAGAAGAAGAAGAAGAGAAAGAAGAAGAAGAGAAAGAAGAAGAGAAAGAGGAAGAAGAAGAGAAAGAAGAAGATAACGAAGTAGAGAAAGAAGAGGTGGAAGATTAATTTTTTCTGCTACATTGGCGAGGTGCATAGTGAAGCGGCGGGATAGAGTGGTTGTTGTAAAACCAATGTAGCTATTATTATTTTGGGAGGTACATCCTCCTAAAGGGCATTTAAATTTATAAACTACATTGGTTCTTTCTAGTGTTTTGGGGGTTGGAGAGGGGTTGTTTTTTACTACAAGGTTTTGCGTTGTGAATCTTTTATAATAAATAATTAATTTAATTTTGTTTTCTTTATCTGTTGGAGATATATATCGATGTGTAATATTCTTTATAGCTTTTTCTTCTAGTTTGAAATTTGGGTGCATTTGGTTGCTGTAATATATGTTGATGTAATTGGAGTTGTTATGTTGTATATTGTTATTTATATTAGTGTTTGTCAGGTTTTTATCGTTGATTTTATTAGTTCGTCGACGAGGTAGTTGGGAAATTCATTGTTAATTAATACTTGTTTTATATTTTTTAGTTCGATAAATAGTGTTTTTTTTTGTTCGGTTTAGTAAATTTTTTACGATAGCTATTTTATAACGGTGGGGCATTCACTCTTAAAATTTAATAGGCTGGAGTTTTTGCTGGTTGGTTTTTTATAGGTAGAGGTGTTAAAAGTATTGTTAGAAGTGTCAATTAGTACATCTAGGAATGGGATTTTATTATTAGTGTTTAATTCTATGGTGAATTTAAGGACAGAGTTTTTTTTTAAATAGGTCTTTAAGTTTATTAATTTGTTTAGTGTTATTGGCTAGAATTAGTATATCATCAACATATCTAAATTAAATAGGTTTTTCAATTGTGTTGAATGTTAGGTTTTCAAGGTTGGACATGTAAAGTTCACTAAAAGTCGGGCCGATAACCGAACCCATAGAAACTCCGTCAATTTGGTATATATGTTTCCCATATGGTCGTAAAAAGGTACTTCAGTCGTGCAAATTATTAGTAGCTTTTTAAGAATTGTTTTATTTATTTTAAGTGGAGGGAGAGATGAGTTATTATATATATTATTTATGATTATAACTATTGTTTCTTTTATAGGTACGTTAGTAAATATACTTTCTACGTCTAGAGAGGCAATGGTTTTATTTTCAGGTTATTTGCTGTGTAAGATTTGTAACAGTTGTTGTGTGGACTTAACGCTGTATTTGCTAGGAATATATGTGCTGATAAGTTTCTTAAGGGTCTTTGTTAGGGAGTATATAGGGGTAGTGATTTGGGATATGATTGGGCGGAGTGCGGAATTTTGTTTGTGTATTTTAACAGTTCTGTATAGATATCCGGGTTTATAATCTCCGATTATTTTAGGGAGTTGATAATTACCGATTTGGGCATTGTTGGCAGTGATAAGTTTGTTGACTTGTGTTTTTAATGCATTGGTAGGATTTTTGTTAATTTTCTTAAATTTAGTGTGTTCATCGAGAATTGTTTTGATTTTAGTGTGATAGTCAGATTTATTTAATATTACGAATATATTTGTTTTGTCAGCTTTTTTTATAATGATGTTAGGGTGATTACGTAGTTCGTTGGCAGCTTGTTTAAGATTATGAGTTAATATTGAGTTTGATTGTTTTTTATCTAGTCGAATTTGTATAGATTCTGCTTTTAGAAGGTCACGTAAACCAGGATGTAATGTAATTTTATTGTCTGTTTCTAGTTTGGTTAAGTTTTTATATAATAGTTCTATTTCAGCTTTTTTGTTTTGATGGTTGAATCGATTAAAGAGGTGGCAGTTGGGTCCAAGGTTTAGAAATTCTTTTTGATGGTCTGTATATATATTATATATACATCTCTCTCTCTCTCTCTCTCTCTAATGAATAATCCAGGTAAAACATCCATAGGATAGTAATCCAAAGAATTTCATCCAGATTTATAAAAAGTGCTCAATATCAAATAGAGCTTTTATATATGATTATTTTTATTTACACAGACATGTACAAAATCTGCGACACTGGCATACCGATGTTATCAATCAACAGCTATTATAAACTGAGATCTCATCAGGTAGAGTTAGAATCCGATCTAAACCTCAGATCATATTTGGAACGAATGAAATAGAGAAAAAAAGAAAAGAAATTAAAAATTAAAACTTGGAAAATCACGTGGTTGGGACCGGTAAGAATCAAAATAAAAAATAATAATGTATAAATAAAATATAAATTTTTATTATAATATAATAAACGAGTGATACGTGATTTCACATGTCCGAAACAGATTACAACAGAAGCCGAAGAGAGCCGGATGGCTAAGTCCTTCTGTGCTTGAAACCGACGGTACGAATGTTGTACTATTTTTTCTTGTACCAAAATAAATAAATATTACGTCTTAATTTTTTATTTTTTATTCTCAATTAATCGAGTACTCTGATGGGATTTATATATATATATATATATATATATATATATGAAAAGCGCCAATCTACGCATAACATCGCCAGGACTACACTTATCCTAACATCTTAAAAACTTGACGTCTCTTTCTGTTCATATCGTGATTCGACCCCTCGGGGGTAATACCATCAAAATGAGGAGGAAAAAAAGAAGAAAAAAACTATCAGACAGTCTCGCCTGACAAAGTTGTTCTACAACGAAAGCTTACAAAAATAATTAAATAAATGAATTTTTCATTTAAATTGCACGATTTTCAAAATATTTCACTTTAATACATTCTAATCCGTGCTTCAAAGATGTTGTCAATGTATATATATATATATATATATATATATATATATATATATATATATATGTTATCTTTTAGTTATAAACCTTTATATATATATATATATATATATATATATATGAAGGTTTATAACTAAAAGATAACTTTTAGAGAATTAGACCTATTGTGAGATGAGGAAAGCTCAATATACTGGATAGAGCAAAAATAATATTGACTGTTCTTATCTGTCAACTTATCAATCTCTACTTCCTCTGATGATAAGATTTTAATCTTTGAAAAGCCTGGCTTAAGGAATGCAATTGAAAGAGAAGAAGAATAAATATTTTTATTTACTAAATGCTCCTTGTTCTGAACAACTGAAGATATTGATCTGTTTCCATTTACAGGTCTAACTATTTTTCATTGACTCACCTTATATATATATATATATATATATATATATATATATATATATATAACCCTAACCTTCATATTAAATGATTTCATATTTATTTTATGGTAGAAAGTTGGGCATAGTTTAAGTATGAGTAACTCTAATAGCAGTTTCTGCGGCACTGCTACGGTGTCACGCCGCGATCCGTACCCGATAATAAACTTCGTACATAACAACTTGCGGTATTCTGTAGTTTAATTTTCTCTGTATTTTCTGGTATTCTGTAGTTCCATTTTCTGGTTTGATTTCTTCTGTATTTACTCTATATGATAATGAATTATATCGTACAAGACGTACTAACCGCAGATGAAAATAAAACAACCTATTTTATTATTTTCCCTCCCCCAAATCAAAATTATTTCATTAGCAGAAAACATTGCATTTTATTTTCCGAAAGAAAATCAACTAATCTGTGATTATTTATTTTTGTCAAATAAATTATTTAAAATAAAATTTTAACAGTTATTATTTATTTTTGTCAAATAAATTATTTAAAATAACATTTTAACTGTGATTATTTATTTTTGTCAAATAAATTATTTAAAATAAAATTTTAACAGTTATTATTTATTTTTGTCAAATAAATTATTTAAAATAACATTTTAACTGTGATTATTTATTTTTGTCAAATAAATTATTTAAAATAAAATTTTAACAGTTATTATTTATTTTTGTCAAATAAATTATTTAAAATAACATTTTAACAGTTATTATTTATTTTTGTCAAATAAATAATTTAAAATAAAATTTTAACAGTTATTATTTATTTTTGTCAAATAAATTATTTAAAATAACATTTTAACAGTTATTATTTATTTTTGTCAAATAAATTATTTAAAATAAAATTTTAACAGTTATTATTTATTTTTGTCAAATAAATTATTTAAAATAACATTTTAACTGTGATTATTTATTTTTGTCAAATAAATTATTTAAAATAACATTTTAACTGTGATTATTTATTTTTGTCAAATAAATTATTTAAAATAAAATTTTAACAGTTATTATTTATTTTTGTCAAATAAATTATTTAAAATAACATTTTAACTGTGATTATTTATTTTTGTCAAATAAATTATTTAAAATAACATTTTAACTGTGATTATTTATTTTTGTCAAATAAATTATTTAAAATAAAATTTTAACAGTTATTATTTATTTTTGTCAAATAAATTATTTAAAATAACATTTTAACAGTTATTATTTATTTTTGTCAAATAAATTATTTAAAATAAAATTTTAACAGTTATTATTTATTTTTGTCAAATAAATTATTTAAAATAACATTTTAACAGTTATTATTTATTTTTGTCAAATAAATTATTTAAAATAAAATTTTAACAGTTATTATTTATTTTTGTCAAATAAATTATTTAAAATAAAATTTTAACAGTTATTATTTATTTTTGTCAAATAAATTATTTAAAATAACATTTTAACAGTTATTATTTATTTTTGTCAAATAAATTATTTAAAATAACATTTTAACAGTTATTATTTATTTTTGTCAAATAAATTATTTAAAATAAAATTTTAACAGTTATTATTTATTTTTGTCAAATAAATTATTTAAAATAACATTTTAACTGTGATTATTTATTTTTGTCAAATAAATTATTTAAAATAAAATTTTAACAGTTATTATTTATTTTTGTCAAATAAATTATTTAAAATAACATTTTAACAGTTATTATTTATTTTTGTCAAATAAATTATTTAAAATAAAATTTTAACAGTTATTATTTATTTTTGTCAAATAAATTATTTAAAATAACATTTTAACTGTGATTATTTATTTTTGTCAAATAAATTATTTAAAATAAAATTTTAACAGTTATTATTTATTTTTGTCAAATAAATTATTTAAAATAAAATTTTAACAGTTATTATTTATTTTTGTCAAATAAATTATTTAAAATAACATTTTAACAGTTATTATTTATTTTTGTCAAATAAATTATTTAAAATAACATTTTAACAGTTATTATTTATTTTTGTCAAATAAATTATTTAAAATAAAATTTTAACAGTTATTATTTATTTTTGTCAAATAAATTATTTAAAATAACATTTTAACTGTGATTATTTATTTTTGTCAAATAAATAATTTAAAATAAAATTTTAACAGTTATTATTTATTTTTGTCAAATAAATTATTTAAAATAACATTTTAACAGTTATTATTTATTTTTGTCAAATAAATTATTTAAAATAAAATTTTAACAGTTATTATTTATTTTTGTCAAATAAATTATTTAAAATAACATTTTAACTGTGATTATTTATTTTTGTCAAATAAATTATTTAAAATAAAATTTTAACAGTTATTATTTATTTTTGTCAAATAAATTATTTAAAATAAAATTTTAACAGTTATTATTTATTTTTGTCAAATAAATAATTTAAAATAAAATTTTAACAGTTATTATTTATTTTTGTCAAATAAATTATTTAAAATAACATTTTAACAGTTATTATTTATTTTTGTCAAATAAATAATTTAAAATAAAATTTTAACAGTTATTATTTATTTTTGTCAAATAAATTATTTAAAATAACATTTTAACAGTTATTATTTATTTTTGTCAAATAAATTATTTAAAATAAAATTTTAACAGTTATTATTTATTTTTGTCAAATAAATTATTTAAAATAACATTTTAACTGTGATTATTTATTTTTGTCAAATAAATTATTTAAAATAAAATTTTAACAGTTATTATTTATTTTTGTCAAATAAATTATTTAAAATAACATTTTAACAGTTATTATTTATTTTTGTCAAATAAATTATTTAAAATAACATTTTAACAGTTATTATTTATTTTTGTCAAATAAATAATTTAAAATAAAATTTTAATAGTTATTATTTACTTTTGTCAAATAAATTATTTAAAATAAAATTTTAACAGTTATTATTTATTTTTGTCAAATAAATTATTTAAAATAAAATTCAGTACAAAACTTACATTATATTTTCGTAGAAAACATAACACCTATTCGACTAACCAAAACAGGAAGTTTTTATTATCGGAAACAATATCGAACGGACACCGTTTCCGGTTGGAAACAACTTTGCTTAGAGTTACTCGTACTTGAACTATGCCGAAAGTTGTGTTTCCTTAGAAATCTTATAAGTTAACATGAACAGATTTTCTTACTCAAATTTTAATGTCAGATTGAATAATTAATTTTTACGAGATTTTCAAAATATTGTATCAAGTCACTCATTCGATGTGGAAAATAAATTAAACTAATTTAAACGTTTAAAATTGTTTAAACAATTAAAAATAAAATGGAAAAAACTTACCTTTTATTCCAGGAATTAAAATACGAAAAAAGAGGGGTTTTTTTAAATGGATGATTTCGTTTTTTTCTTTTGTTCAAAACAGAATTTTAGTTCAGTTTGGATTTTTGTAGTAATTCGAAACAATTTCTGTTTTTTTTTGTGTTCAATTCATTAAAGAATAAAACATGAAGATTGAAAAGAATCAAAATTTAAACGTGAAATTGTTTAAAAATAAAATGAATGACTGATAAAAAGAAACAATGAAAGATCAATTGAAAACGGTGTAAATCATTACGTTGTTCCTTGTGTAAAAAGGTCCGTTCAAAGCTACGTGTGAGGAAACGTTTTCATACCATGTTTAGACCCACGGGGAAAGCTATCATAATAAAATATGAATATGAATTAAATGAAGTTTTCTTAAACCGAAATCGTGTTTACTTTCTGCGACTGAACATTTCACATAAACAGAAGAGGGAAAAGTGCTCGAACGGCAAAGTCACCGTAATGACAAAATAGATTTCGATCAAGAACGTAAACTAGAACCAACAGATTACCTTTTAAAAATGTACCTGTATTATTAGGATGGTTGACGAGAAAAGAACAAAATACAGAGTGAGTTACGGTGAAGTTAACAATAATTATATCTATATTGTGTTAAAGTTTCTATGTGATCTTCGTACATAGGAGAGTTTGTTAGCTACGAACGACTGCAAAGGGAGGTAATTTGGATTGCACCACACCCCATTTAAGTTCATAAAGAGAGTTTCTTTGGTGGTCGAAGATCAAAGTGTAGTATCTGTTCCGATGGATACTGCACCCCATGCTGGTATTGTCTTGGCCTTCGGGGCTTGATTTACGCCGGTCAATGGGTCTGTCCTGTGCAGTTCTAGGGGGTCCACCCTCCCAGGCTTTGCCTCCCCTCTTTGGGAAGGAGTAAGTTTATTGCTTACTGTCTGGGGCGCCCCTACCGGGGAATGCCGACGGGGCTGCCCAGGCAATTTTTAATGGGCGCTGGCTTTTCAAACCCCACTTTCCCGACCCGATCTTGGGTCACATCTTACTTGTGGGAGTAAAATAAAACTGGCCTAGTGCCTAACTCATGGCGTGGCGTGGCGTAAATAAAACCCCTGGTGTAAACTTCTGGCATGAGACTTCCAGAGTTGATAGATGGAACATCCTGGTGCACAGTGAACTGGGTCTCTGGTTCGGTGAGTTGTTCTATAGAAAATGAGACGAAATCTGTTAAGATCGAGGGTCGTGTCCCCCGATTATAAACGTGTTCAGTAAATCAAGTAATAATTAATAAACACAAATGAAGTAGTTCAAATAACGTTTATTGAACGTGTGTGTACGTGGAATGATGAAGTGTGTGATGTATGCATGTGTGTCGATGGAAAAACAGTTCTTGAAAAAGGTATAAGAAGAAATGAATGAATCCGGCGAGAGGAAAAGTCTTTGAAATCCGTAACACAAAGAAAACGAGTTGAGAACTCTTACCGTTGTTTGCCCACGTGTGTTGGTAGTTGTTATGCCCATTGAGAAGAAAAGCGTGAGACGAAACGCTAGTGTATTAGCGTCGTTCTGTCGACCAGAGAAGAGTGAAACGGAACGCTAGTGTCAGCGTCTGCCTGCCGAGGCTGGTCGGTGAGGAAGAGAGAGAATTTCCGTTAAGCACCTGGTTTTATAGTCCAAAGGGCAGATAACTCTGGTGTCGCTTTACAGTGCCACCTGTCGGTGAAAAAGCGACACCTACCGGCAAACCGGTGTAGTTATGTTTTGAAAGGAGGAAGTAACTGCTACAAGGACTCCCCCCCAGATTGAAAAATATTGAAAATATTATTTAATATGTACAGTTGTAGATGAGAAGCATTCTTTGTGGGTATGTCTGTTTTGCTGTTGAAGATTAGAAAAAAGTAGTGTGCACGCTACTTATTTCTGTTTCTGCATCTGTATTGAATGATTGATCGCAAGTGCATCTGCGGAATTGAGTGTTTGTAACGCATGTGGATCTGCGTGTTGTTTGGGTCTGCATCAAGTTTGAGTGCAAGTGAGTTTGCGGTCAAAAAATGTTGAGTGCAAGGTAATTTGTACTTGTTGGTGGCGTTGTTCATGTTGATTAGTCTGCGTGATGCGGAGCTGATGAACGAACGTTGAATTGTCAGTGTTGTCCGGGAATGTTTGGTGCTTGGGTCTGCGCGGTTGTTGATGAGTGAGCACAAGTGAATCTGTGCGGTATTGATGAGTGAGCACAAGTGAGTCTGTGCAGTTGTTGATGAATGAGCACAAGTGAGTCTGTGCAGTTGTTGATGAATGAGCACAAGTGAATCTGTGCAGTTGTTGATGAGTGAGCACAAGTGAGTCTGTGCGGTTGTTGATGAATGAGCACAAGTGAGTCTGTGCGGTTGTTGATGAATGAGCACAAGTGAGTCTGTGCGGTGTTGATGAATGAGCACAAGTGAGTCTGTGCGGTGTTGATGAATGAGCACAAGTGAGTCTGTGCGGTGTTGATGAATGAGCACAAGTGAGTCTGTGCGGTGTTGATGAATGAGCACAAGTGAGTCTGTGCGGTGTTGATGAATGAGCACAAGTAAGTCTGTGCGGTGTTGATGAATGAGCACAAGTGAGTCTGTGCGGTGTTGATGAATGAGCACAAGTGAGTCTGTGCAGGTGTTGATGAATGAGCACAAGTGAGTCTGTGCAGTTGTTTATGTTGTTCATGTTAATTAGTCCGTGTTGTGGAGCTGATGAACAAACATCTAGTTGTTGAGATCGGTGGTACACTATGGTCAAAGTCAGATGCACAAATGTCTGCAAGTGAGTTAGCAGGTCCAGGTACAAGTGGGTCTGTACTGGTGTTGGTGCGCGTCGTTCGAGTTGATGTGTCCCCCAGTTGATCAACGAACGTCCAGTTGTTGAGTATTTAGTCGTGCTTGTGCAGTTGTACTCATTTTGAACTGGTGTGATTTCTTCCATAGTGTCGTCAGTGATGTCCGGAAATGTTTGGTGCTTGATGAATATCCGGGAAAAATGTGGTTGTTCAAGTTGTGTTGAAGATTGTTGGTAGGCCTTGAAGGGTGATATTGTTCGTGTTTGTCGTCATGTGTTGGTCGTTTTGTAGCTTTCTTTTCCTTTATAGATATATTTCCAACACGTGGGTAGAAAGGAAAAAGAAAAAAAAATAGAGCCGTAATTTGTTTCACACACGGGATGACGTTTTTTGTTTTCGTTTTAGTTTGTTTGAATGTTCGTTTCCACGTAGAGAAAGAATGGCGGCTTCTCTTTCCTTTGTTGTTGAAAAGAAAGGAAAAAAAAATTCGTATTTTCTTTTTTTGTTTGAATTTTCATTTCCACGTTGTTTAGGGAAAAAGATGGCAGCTTCCTTTTTTGCTTGTTGTTGAAACAGAAAATAAATTCGTATTTTCTTTTTTTGTTTGAATTTTCATTTCCACGTGGTAAGAGAAAATAGCGGCATTTCCTTGATTTTTTTTTTTTATCAACACGTGATCGTGAAAAAGATGGCGGCTTTTTTGAATTTTTTTTATCAACACGTGGTCACGAAAAAGATGGGCAGCGTGAGCGTTTGTTTTCTTTTTATCTCCACGTGTTCAAAACAAAGGAAGTGGCGTCTTGTAAGGTCCTTTTGTTCGTTGAAAAAGAAAAAAAAAGGATTGGCAAAAGTTTGTCTTTTTCTTTGTATATATTTTTTGGGGGTGGAGAAAGAGAAGAAGAAAAAAAATGAAATTGTAATTTGTTTTATACTCGGAGAGAGCCGAGAAATGTTTGTTTTTCTTTGGGTATTTCCGCGTGGCCAGGAAAAATGGAGACGGTGGCTTCTTTTTTTTTTGTTTGTTTATATATTTCTACCACGTGGGTAGAAAAAAAAAAGGAAAAAGATGGATGCGTAATTCGTTTCACCACGAAAGAAAAAACGAGAAATGATATATATATATTTTTTGTTTTTGTACGAAATTAATTACTCTGCCCCATACAACAAAGCTTGAACGTCGGGTCACCAATGTTCGGATCGAGGGTCGTGTCCCCCGATTATAAACGTGTTCAGTAAATCAAGTAATTGTTGCATGCAAAAACAGAGTAATAATTAATAAACACAAATGAAGTAGTTCAAATAACGTTTATTGAACGTGTGTGACGTGGAATGATGAAGTGTGTGATGTATGCATGTGTGTCGATGGAAAAACAGTTCTTGAAAAAGGTATAAGAAGAAATGAATGAATCCGGCGAGAGGAAAAGTCTTTGAAATCCGTAACACAAAGAAAACGAGTTGAGAACTCTTACCGTTGTTTTCCCACGTGTGTTGGTAGTTGTTATGCCCATTGAGAAGAAAAGCGTGAGACGAAACGCTAGTGTATTAGCGTCGTTCTGTCGACCAGAGAAGAGTGAAACGGAACGCTAGTGTCAGCGTCTGCCTGCCGAGGCTGGTCGGTGAGGAAGAGAGAGAATTTCCGTTAAGCACCTGGTTTTATAGTCCGAAGGGCAGATAACTCTGGTGTCGCTTTACAGTGCCACCTGTCGGTGAAAAAGCGACACCTACCGGCAAACCGGTGTAGTTATGTTTTGAAAGGAGGAGGTAACTGCTACAAATCCATTTCTAATACATAAAACAACTTTATTGAGTCTTCCTCGTTAGTACGTGAACAAAAAAGGAAAGAGGTTAGTATGTCCATAAGTATGGACGAAGGCAAAATGATAGGATTTCCCGTTATTATAATTCCCCAGTGGGGAAAAGAGAATACTGCATATTATAAAATATTTGTACATCGGCTATAGTGTCAGGACGTGTTCATGTGTGTATGTAAGTATGTGTGTCTGTACATCACATGTAAGCAGTTACGTGTGTGTGTGTGTTATATTAAGTCCACGTGTATGAGGCAGTAGCCATTTTGGCTTCTTGTGTTCTTGTCGAAGTCGAACCCAGGGGAAAATGTATATTGCGTCCCCAGAGAGGGAAGGGGACGGGTGTTTAGCAGTACAAAAGAAGGAAAGTAAGAGAAGAGGCTTCTCGCGCTTAAGAAGAAAGGAGAAAGAGAGCGGATGGCGCTCAAGTGTTTATATAGTTATGCTAGATATCCAAGATTCGCCTAATTTATTATCCATAGAATAGTTGTAAACTATTCTTTAAAATTTGAAGTGTTCCTGTTGAATGGAAATCGTTAAATTTATGCTTCTCGTGCTGAAGAAGAAAAAGAGCGGATGGCGCTCAAGTGTTTATATAAAATATGTAAATGTTCTTGTTCTCATAAATTTTGTGGAAAAAAATCCCTGAGAAGATGAGAGACAAGGTGGAAAAATAATATACAAAACGGCTTTAAAAATCAGAATTAAGCCCCCAAAACAAAATCAATTCCTGTCACCTCATATGGTTTCGGTATTATTGACTGGTTACAACGTAATATTGATAAGCTTGATATTAAGACTAGAAAAATGTTAACCTTTCATAGAATAATATACAGAAACCAATGCATAGACAGGATGTATTTACCACGAAGAGAAGGATTGATTGGCCTCACTGATATAAACCATTCTTTTCGAGCCACAATAGTAAGCATGGGGCAGTACATGAAAAGCTCAACAAATATGACAACGGAAAAGGTGAGGGATCACCATGAATACTTATCCAAAAAAAACTTCAATCACAAAGCTTGCTGAAAACTTGGGGGTCATAGTGAAGAATACATCCGATGTCTTGATTGAAAAGAAAGAAAAGAAAGAAATACACAGAGTAAAAGATAGAAACAAGTAAACAAGGATGGAAACAACATAAGAGAGCAGGGAAGTTCCTGGATGAAATTAACCAAGAATATATAAATAAAGAGGCTTCACTGCAATGGCTCAAGAATCAAAGACTTTCATTGATGAGGAAAGACTTATCCGAACAAGACCAAGGCTTTCTAACAAATGGATAGAAAAAACTGATTGCAATTGTAGGTTTTGCCATTCAGCAATTGAGAGCCCGAGCCACTTAATGTTTGAATAACCTTTACACTAGCCATCCGAGATTCGTCTAATAGAAGGCAACTGATTGGTCAAGCCAGGGAGGAAGTAGATTGCTTGAACCAATCAGCGGGCAGCTAAGAAGTCAGCGATATTTTAACAATATGGCGACAGTGTGCTGGCCCGTATCAAACTGCTACAATACCTCCCTGCTTGGATTGATTTCCGGTAGAAAATGTTTATCACAGTAAAAGAATGGTTTACCTAGTTGAAATTGTCCGTCGTAACGCTAGTTTTGCAATTCTGAATTTGTGTTTCGTCGGTAGACGAAATTTGAAGTGGTAAGGATTTATTTATATCCGCTAGTGGCGGTTATCTGGTAAAATGTTAATTATAACACGAGGCGAGTTACGTGACCGAATTCAAATTTGTTTGCGTGAAATTGCTGTACACAATTTCTTAAAGTTTGAGATCGTTAAGTTAACGGTTGTTGCTATTCGTCGGCGACACTAATTTTTTTTTCTTGCTTAAAAAAACAAATGCTGCTTTGAGTCACCTTCGTTGAAGGTTGGGCTAGTTGCCGCTCGTCCGTGACGAGTTTGTCTTAGTTATATCAGTTGGTAACGGTGATTCTGTAAATTAAGAGTGAATGACGAGGTTAGTGTTGTGGCCGTTTTCAAATGTATTATCCGTAGAATAGTTGTAAACTATTCTTTAAAATTTGAAGTGTTCCTGTTGAATGGAAATCGTTAAATTTATTCGATTCGTTTTGGGCGTCAGTAAAGAATGTTGTCTGGTCGACAGTGTTGCTTTGCGTTAAAAGAAATACTGCACTCTTCTATCCTCTCACCAATTTGCTTGGAAAGGCCACCAAACATTTTCCCGTGCTAGAAGGTCTTTTTGTAGGTCTACTGTGATGATCAGTGGGCTTCGATAAATAAGAGTCCCTGATATGACGTCACTTTCGAAAGGATGACTTTGCAATTTTAACAGTACTCGCCATTGAAAGTATGGTTTAGAAAACACGCTGGTTTATGAAGAAAATGGCTTTAATTAATTGTATGAATAATTTCTATTAATATCACCTTATCGAAAAATATTGTAAATACATATGTAATTTTGATAATAGCAGTTATAACTGTATATTTGTGAATATGAATTTAATTGAATGTTAAAAGGAATGTATTATGTAAATGACACAACCCGTCTAGTGTCTGAACGACTTTTTGTAACACTATATAAGGAAATTAAAAAAAGTATTAGTTTAAGTAAGATTCTTGACACTTTTCCGTTCTAATCGCAGCCTCGTCTTGAAATTTCGTTCTTCTTTGTTTATATGTAATCTAATGTTATTTAATGTTATCTAATCTAAATTAATAAATAGTTTCCTAATTCTAAAGGTATACAAATGCTATGAACGTGGACTTTAAAAGATTAATTAATTAAATGGTAATTACTCGTGCCTTCCCCCTCTTTCTTCTGTTTACAAAGATTCTCCACGACGGATAGACAGAAAGACAGACAGACAGACAGACAGAGCAGTGCTCGTTAATTTCAGAGTTATGTGTTGCTGCTTCAGGCCAGTGGTCCATCTTGTAAAAGTTGATAATTTGACTGCAGATTTTATCAGAGTGTTGCTTCTGCCTAATTTCCTCCAGTCGTCTATCACTCACCGAGATATTCTCTATGATTGAACGGACGAACATTCCTGTCTCTGTCTCCTGATGGAACTCGTTTTCGTTTGCTAGGCTACCAGGAGCCCTGGATAAAGTGTCTGCGGTAATGAGGCTTTTCCCTGCGGTGTGTGTAATCTCGTAAGTGAATCTCATTAGCCGCACACGGAAACGTTGGATTCTGGGAGTCAGTAAATCAAGGCGTTTGGTCTTCAGCAGTGGAAGTAGAGGCTTGTGATCTGTTTCTATCAAAAACTTTGGAAGTCCTATCAAGAACTCCGCAAACTTCTCACAACACCACGTAATTGCTAATGCTTCTTTCTTGATCTATGCATATCTCTGCTCTGTTTCAGTGAGAGATCTTGATGCATAAAATACAGGTCTCCAGTCATCTCTAAAGAGTTCTTAAAATTCTCAGAGAATTTAGTCTTTGTTCACCTCACAACTAGCCCTCATTATCCACAAGGAAACGGAGAACCAGAACGTCATATTTGCATACATAGTAATTTACTGCCCGTATATCAATCAGATAATTATTTTCCATAGTGGGAAGATAATTTTTTTTTTTTTACCTTCCTTTTTTATTTTTTTGTTAGTTGAAAAAATATTTTATTTTTTCTCTCCAATTTTGCTTTATCTAAAAAAAAAATAAGGTTCTTTTTTAGCGACCTGGCCGGGACGTGGTCGAGGCTGGCGGAAATATAAAACGAGGAGATAGGTCAAACGTTTTTCTCACAAAATGGCCGCAAAAAGATTTGTTTATTTTACGTAGAGATAATTACAAAATGACCAAGCTTTTTGCAATCACACATACTAATTTCAGGTGGCGAGACGTGCATCTGTGGCGCTGAGATAAGACTTATCCCATACGCAACTGGAATTTGCCATGGATTTGTGTGGCGATGACCACATTTTACATGTAGGAAGAAGGTGTTCATTAGACAAGCAAGTAACCCTAACCCTAACCCTTAATTTTGATTTGATGTTTAATTTATTGGCACATGTTCGTCTTTTACCTTTCATGTTGCGAGAGAATTCCGGGGTTTTTGGAAATAAATTTTTAAAAATTGAGATTTTAAGACGGGGGATAGTCCGTTTTTCACAACTTTTTACGTCTTAAAATCTTAATTTTTAAAAATTTCTTTCCAAAAACCCCGGTATTCTCTCGCGACATGATAAGTAATTGTAAGGAGAAGAATAATTTTTAAAATTTGAGATGGTCATAAAGAGGGGGATCAGTCTACGTTGAATTTACATTGAAAACTGATCCCCCTTCTTAAAATCTCAATTTTTTGAAATTTCTTTCCTAAGACCCCGGAATTCTCTACTGACATGATAGGTAATTGTATACCGAAAAAGATTTTTGAGATGGTCAAAAAGTGGGGGATCAGTCTACGTTGAATTTACATTGGAAACTGATCCCCCTCCTAAAATGTAAAATATTTGAATTTTTTTTCCAAAAACCCCGGAATTCTCTAGCAACCTGATAGATAAGTGTACACCGAAAAAAGAAAAAAAAATGGTCACTAAAAAGTTGTGAAAAACGGACAGTGGTAAAAGACGAACAGGTGCCAATTTATTTCACTAAATCTATTAAATGTTAACGTATTCTTAGAAGTTTTATTTTTTTAATTTTAAATTCAATAAAAACAATGCGCCCCCCTAAAATGTTTAAATTATCTCCCCTTTCATATTTCCGCCAGCCTCGACTACATCTCTACAAAAATAAATGTTTTTCTTTCTCTTTTTGCTGATAAGTGAATAATAAAATAAGTCGTTTTCCTCCTTTTTTTCTTTAACTGATAAGTGAATTACAAAATATTAATTTTTTCTTTAACTGATAAGTGAATTACAAAATATTAATTTTTTCTTTAACTGATAAGTGAATTACAAAATATTAATTTTTTCTTTAACTGATAAGTGAATTACAAAATATTAATTTTTTCTTTAACTGATAAGTGAATTACAAAATATTAATTTTTTCTTTAACTGATAAGTGAATTACAAAATATTAATTTTTTCTTTAACTGATAAGTGAATTACAAAATATTAATTTTTTCTTTAACTGATAAGTGAATTACAAAATATTAATTTTTTTCTTTAACTGATAAGTGAATTACAAAATATTAATTTTTTCTTTAACTGATAAGTGAATTACAAAATAATAATTTTTTTCTTTAACTGATAAGTGAATTACTAAATATTAATTTTTTTCTTTAACTGATAAGTGAATTACAAAATATTAATTTTTTCTTTAACTGATAAGTGAATTACAAAATATTAATTTTTTTCTTTAACTGATAAGTAAATTACAAAATATTAATTTTTTTTCTTTAACTGATAAGTGAATTACAAAATATTAATTTTTTCTTTAACTGATAAGTGAATTACAAAATATTAATTTTTTCTTTAACTGATAAGTGAATTACAAAATATTAATTTCTTTCTTTAACTGATAAGTGAATTACAAAATATTAATTTTTTCTTAAACTGATAAGTGAATTACAAAATATTAATTTTTTCTTTAACTGATAAGTGAATTACAAAATATTAATTTTTTCTTTAACTGATAAGTGAATTACAAAATATTAATATTTTTCTTTAACTGATAAGTGAATTACAAAATATTAATTTTTTCTTTAACTGATAAGTGTCTTACAAAATATTAATTTTTTCTTTAACTGATAAGTGAATTACAAAATATTAATTTTTTCTTTAACTGATAAGTGAATTACAAAATATTAATTTTTTCTTTAACTGATAAGTGAATTACAAAATATTAATTTTTTCTTTAACTGATAAGTGAATTACAAAATATTAATTTTTTCTTTAACTGATAAGTGAATTACAAAATATAAATTTTGTCTTTAACTGATAAGTGAATTACAAAATATTAATTTTTTCTTTAACTGATAAGTGAATTACAAAATATTAATTTTTTCTTTAACTGATAAGTGAATTACAAAATATTAATTTTTTCTTTAACTGATAAGTGAATTACAAAATAATAATTTTTTTCTTTAACTGATAAGTGAATTACAAAATATTAATTTTTTTCTTTAACTGATAAGTGAATTACAAAATATTATTTTTTTCTTTAACTGATAAGTGAATTACAAAATATTAATTTTTTTCTTTAACTGATAAGTGAATTACAAAATATTAATTTTTTTTCTTTAACTGATAAGTGAATTACAAAATATTAATTTTTTCTTTAACTGATAAGTGAATTACAAAATATTAATTTTTTCTTTAACTGATAAGTGAATTACAAAATATTAATTTTTTCTTTAACTGATAAGTGAATTACAAAATATTAATTTTTTCTTAAACTGATAAGTGAATTACAAAATATTAATTTTTTCTTTAACTGATAAGTGAATTACAAAATATTAATTTTTTCTTTAACTGATAAGTGAATTACAAAATATTAATTTTTTTCTTTAACTGATAAGTGAATTACAAAATATTAATTTTTTCTTTAACTGATAAGTGAATTACAAAATATTAATTTTTTCTTTAACTGATAAGTGAATTACAAAATATTAATTTTTTCTTTAACTGATAAGTGAATTACAAAATATTAATTTTTTCTTTAACTGATAAGTGAATTACAAAATATTAATTTTTTCTTTAACTGATAAGTGAATTACAAAATATTAATTTTTTCTTTAACTGATAAGTGAATTACAAAATATTAATTTTTTCTTTAACTGATAAGTGAATTACAAAATATTAATTGTTTCTTTAACTGATAAGTGAATTACAAAATATTAATTTTTTCTTTAACTGATAAGTGAATTACAAAATATTCATTTTTTCTTTAACTGATAAGTGAATTACAAAATATTAATTTTTTTCTTTAACTGATAAGTGAATTACAAAATATCAATTTTTACTTTAACTGATAAGTAAATTACAAAATATTAATTTTTTCTTTAACTGATAAGTGAATTACAAAATATTAATTTTTTCTTTAACTGATAAGTGAATTACAAAATATTAATTTTTTTCTTTAACTGATAAGTGAATTACAAAATATTAATTTTTTCTTTAACTGATAAGTGAATTACAAAATATTAATTTTTTCTTTAACTGATAAGTGAATTACAAAATATTAATTTTTTCTCTAACTGATAAGTGAATTACAAAATATTAATTTTTTCTTTAACTGATAAGTGAATTACAAAATATTAATTTTTTCTTTAACTGATAAGCGAATTACAAAATATTAATTTTTTCTTTAACTGATAAGTGAATTACAAAATATTAATTTTTTCCTTCTCGTAAGCTGGTAAGGTAATAACGAAATCATAATTTGCAATAACAAAAAATAATTTGTTTTTTCCCCTTTTTCTTTAGCTGATAATTGAATAATAAAATATGATTTTTTGATTCCATTTTTTCGTTAGCTGAACAAAATAATAATTAGTCCTTCCTTTGTTTCTTTATCTGATAAGGTAATAACGAAATAACTATTTTTTCCTTCACTATTTTATTTAACTTATAATTGAATAAAAAAAATAATAATTTGTTGGCTCTCCAGAAGGGTTCACGATCCCGTTGACTTCCGGGTTATCCTGCAGTAAATTTCAAGTACGGATGATCATAAAAGATAAAAGAAACTTTTTTAAAACCACCGATTGCCATGGCAAAACACTCTACCTGAGAGTCCAACGTTCAAACTCCTCGGCCTAACTTTCGCATGAATCGGAACAAATACATTGAAGACATTGCCAAGGCTGCTGCAAAGAAGGTGGGCTCCCTCTACCGTGCTAGTAAACTTCTCACACCTGACAGTTTTCTATATCTCTACAAAGACACCATCCGCCTATGCATGGAGTATTGTTATCACATCTGGGCTGGTGCACCATCCACTAGTCTCTCCCTCTTAGACAAGGTCCAAAAAAGAGTTGCCAACTTAATAGGTCACTCACTATCCACCAAGCTGTAGCCCCTGTCCCATCGCCTGTTTTACAAGTACTTCAAAGGATTGTGCTCACTCAAGGGATTTGCTCACTGTTGCCCCCTCGACGTAAATACACGAGACGAACCCGACAATCAGCTAATCTCATCCATTCACTGTGGAGGTCCCCAGATGCAAGAGAGCCTTCTACTCCAATAGCCTTTTTTTTGTGCTACCGCCCTCTGAAACTCTCGCCTTGCTCCCTGTCTCCTCGACTCTACTGACTGAAGTATTATTGGATGGGGAGAGAATTTACGTACGTTTATTACGTGAGGTTATGGAGACGTTCGACCTCTAAATAGTTCCTATGTATTAGTACGCAGATGGTTAGTATATAATATATCACAACATCCTCCCTGTTTAGTAGTGTCCATATGAGTGTATGGGAGTCTGAATTGATATATTGATTAGGATAGAGTGATTATGTTTTTTTATGTATTATTGTCTGTTTTATAATTGTCTTGTAGTGTTGGTATTTGTTGAGTAGTCATAGATTCTGTGTGCAATGTTTATGGTTATATAGAGTCCTTGAATCTGGCTGGCATATTTATGACTCGTCCATATCTAGTGTGGGTTGAGTTTCTTTGTATATGGTCTTCGTTTGGTGTGATTTCTCCATCATCGTGTGGGATGGTGGTTTGTTTCCTGCCGTCATTTGTATTGGGTTAATCATTACATTGTACCATCCTTGATGTTGGATCAGCAAAGTGTACTTTCTTCTTCACTGTCAGTATTGGTACAGCACGTAGGTGAGTACGGGTACGGCGGAGTCTTGTTCCATTTGGAATTTCCACAATGTAGCTCCTTGAGTTTCCATCCTTCTGGACGATGGTTCCAGGGTGCCACCTTTTGTCATTTTTGTTTGTTATTGACACGTGTTTGCCTGGATACAGTGGTTGTAGGTTTCTAGTGTATCTATTGAGATCGTGGTTTGTTTTCATTACTGTCGATCTTTTATATAGTTGTTGTCGGTGTTCTTCCTTTCCAGGCTCTACTCGGCTGGGTAGTGTTGTTGTTATAGGCCGTCAGAATAGTAGCTCAGCTGGTGATGATAATTTGCTATCTATAGGTGTTGCTCTGATCTGCAGTAATGCTATTTGGATGTCACCTTTATCCTTAAGGCATTTCTTGATTGTGGACTTAATGTGTTGCACATGTCTCTCAATGAATCCATTGCTTCTAGCATAGTGGGGTGAGCTAGTGACATGCTTAATACCCCATGATGTGATAATTCTTTGGAAAGCTTGTCCGTCATTATCTCATCAGGACGTTCGAATAGCGATGTGTAGCTTTTTATTTTTTCAGTTACTACCTTGCTCGAACGACTAATATGATCGGATGTCAGCTAGCACATCTCGGATAGTTTCTCGCTATCCTTGGAAGACAATTTCTTTGACAAGGTTCAAAGTTTTGTCTCTCGTTGTCTCACTGCATAGCAGATCTCTTTTTTCTGTTGAGAAGTTGATGATCGCAATTGTATGGTGCTCGTCATCAGGTTCTGTATCTATCCCGTCGATTCTTCCGTCTAATTCGACTATTTTGTTATTTTCTGGGTTGGGTAATCAACTTAGTGTGTCTTTGGTAGGGCGGTAGATGACTCTGAAGTTATAGCCTTGTATTTTTAATAGCATGCGCTTGTAGACACGGTGGTGCAGAATGCAGTGGTTTTGCACATATAGTGACTAATGGTTTGCGGTCCCTGATCACTGTGAATGTGTTTGCATACAGGTATGTGTGGTAACGTTGTATACCATGCACAATTGCTAGCATTTCACGTTCGATATTGTTATATCTTGACTGGCAGTCACTCCGAGACCCCTCTACTTCCAGTGATATTGGTTTTGTTTGGCCGTAGTATGATAGGAGGGCATCAGCAGTGATCATATCTTTTAGGTCATCGTAGCATTTATGATGATCTGAGTCGCACACCCATGGTGATTGTGATTTCAAAAGACCACGTAGTGGGTGTGCTTTTTCAGCAAAGTTTGGAATATACTGGGAGAGGTAGTTCAGCATTCCCAGGAAGCGCTGTGGCTCATCTTTGCTTTGTGGATTTGGCATCTTTTGTATGTCGCGTATTTTTGCTGGGTCTGGCTTGATGCCGGTGGATGTGTATATGTTCCCGAAGAACGTTATAGTGGGTTGTTTGATGACACATTTTTCGCTGTTAAACACGAGGCCAGTTTCGGCTGCTCGTATCATCAGGTTGTGCAGATTCTTGTCGTGTTCCACATCATTTTCCCCGTATGCTGCTACATCATCTGTGATGCTAGCGAGACCATCTAAACCTTCAAGAATTTGGCCCATCCTTGTCTGGAATATATCCTGATAGACGCTTAGGCCAAATGGCAATCGTTTCTAGCAAACTCGCCCGAAAGGGGTCCTGCACGTCGTTAGCAACTGAGATTTTTCATCCAGGTTGACTGACCAATACCCAACTTTGGCATCGAGTTTGCTGAACACTTTTGCCTTTGCAAATTTCGGATTCAGCTCTTTAATTGTTGGTATTTTGTAGGGGCATCTTTTCAGGCTGGAGTTTAGTTTCTGTGGGTCGATGCATATCCTAATGGATCCGTCCTTTTTCGTACTGAAGGCCAGGCTGGAGCACCAGTCTGTGTGCTCTTCTACCTTTTTTAGCACGGCTTGTTCTATCAGCTTTCCTATCTCTTGTTTCAGCTTGTCTTTGAGGTGGATGCTGCATTTGCGTGGGGGATCAATAAATGGTTCTGCATCCTCCTTTAGCAAAAGTTTTGCTGTACCACTGAAGTTGCCAATTCTGTCAAATTGTTCTGGGTAAGTTTGCCTCAGTTGTTCAATGTTAGTGATGGGTGTAGGTGGTTGTCGCAATTTTGTGTTTCTGATAGTATCAACGTTTATTGTGAGAAGTTTGAGCTGCTCACTTGTAGACAGACCTACAACGGCGGGTCCAGGGACATCGACAACATAAAATGTTGCATCTATCCATTTCGATGTTTTATATTGGCATGGGATATTGATAGTTCCGCTGCAGGTGATTGTGTCGCCACTGTATGACGTGAGCTTTATATGTTCTGCTGATCGTAAGATATTGAGAGCGATGTCATCTGTTCCATACATTTGTCGAAATGTTCTTAAGGGTAATGTGTTGCCTGATGCTCTTGAATAAATTTTCAAGCGGAGTGTGTGCGGCGTATCGGCGATATGTGGTGGTTTGATGTTTAGTGTTGTGTATTCGTCATCTCTAGGCTGGTTTATTGATACTGTCCATACACTTGGCGCTTACTGTAATGGAGTAGAAATGCTTGTGGTAGTTGTCACTGTCACTTCCAGCTTCAATGTGGTCAATACGTTTTTTTCTTTCCCTGTAGTTGGATTTCCTCGTTTGACTATGATGCTGGTTGTTGCGTGACTTGCTTCTGTGACCTCTGCCTTTGGTCTGATCTTGTTTTTGTTTTATTCTGCAGCATCTAGACCAGTGACCCTTGTTCCCGCATGCCGAACATTCGTCATGATAGGCTGGACATTGTCGCGGCTTGTGGCTTGTGTCACAGTTTTTGCATTTTCTGCCCCGGTTGATGTTGTGGATCTTTTCATATTGGGACACACCAAGTAGTTGCAGCTGATCGTTTCCTGCTGAAAGAGCTTCATATTTCCTGCCTTCAGCAAGGACATCACTTATTTTGTGACCTTTCGGTTTGCTGTATAGCTCATTTCGGTATGGATCATATGGTGTAGAGGCGATTATCAATTCGATAATACGCTCATGTAGTTCTTCCTTCGAGAAGTCACACTTCAGCGTCAGTGTTCTGGCCCTGGTCACAAAATCGTCTAAGCTCTCACTTGGGTTTTGCCTATATTGCATTAGATGAAGTCTATGAATTCTGAAGTGCACGTTTGTGTTTAGTTGTGCTTCATAAAAATTCCATAGATCTTGTGGTGACTTTTTTTGTTCATCAGTCAGACCACTGGCGTTTAGGCGTTTCAGTCCTTCATCACCTATGCCACGGCAGATTTTTCTGGCTTGTTTGTTTTGGTCTACGATCTCCTCATCTTCCAGATATAACGTCATTTTTTGTTTAAATAGTGATATCGCTTCACCAAGGTCAGGGTCAGACCAGTTCATCGTTGGTAAATGAGAAGCCATTAGGGATGTTGCGTCAACAGGTTGTTAACGGTCAAGGTTGATTCGTACAGTTTTTTTTTATAGAACGTGAGCCGTGATTATTATTGTGTTTACTTTACCGCTGCCACCATGAAGTATTATTTGGTAATGAATAACAAAGGCTTGGATGAGGAGAGAATTTACGTACGTAAAGAGACATCTTCCTGAACATCCCAACTTAGTAAATTATAGTTTTTTTTGTTTTTTTTTCTTCAAAAAAATTCCTTGTAAATAAAAATACAGTATTCGTAACCTCGCTATGTTTTTTTCTCCTGTTGTTTCTTTAAAAAAAATTAATGTAAATATGTTTAATTTTCTTTGTTTGTTTCTTTAAAAAATTCCTAACCCTAACCCTAAAATTGTTTTACACTAATTTCGAAATTACCATCAATTATTTTTAAGAAATACAGTTGGGAAATTAGTCCCAAACAATTTATTTGGGTTTACTTACACATTTGTGAGGTCGGAAAAACATCAGAAACTAGCAAACGGTTTATTGTCCGCCATTTTGGCCGGAAACGAAGTAATTATTATTTTTGTATTACTTTATTTATCCGCCTTGTTGACTGAGTTATCTCCCTTGTGGACTCTTCATTTCTTTGGTTAAAAAACAATTGAAGTTTTTTTTTTGCGGAATTTAACTTTAAAATACGTACTTTAATTAATGTCCTGTTATTTTAATTTTGCAAAAGAAACAAATAAGACGAAAAAAGAACGAGAAAGGGTTTAAAAACATAAATTTGCAACAAGTGAAGTCGACCTGCGACGAGAATAGATATTTTTCTACTTACCTATGTAATTTGTTTTTATTTTTACGTATTATAAATGGGTTTTCATTAGATGTAAAAAAGAAAATGTATTGTTTTTATTACCAAAGGTTTGCACAAAATTCAAGATGGCCGATTCACGTGCTTTGTTACCAAACGCCCCCCCCCCCTAAAAAAAAATCGGTCATTTTTTCCCCAAGTTCCGGTGACAAAACTATTGATTTCTAATAAATAGCGGTTGTAACGGTCTAAAAATACAAACAAATGCCACAGGCAAGTTTGAAAATAACTTTTACAGCCTACAGTTACTTTTATTTGTTGTATATTTGTTTTTTTAGCGTTTTTATTCTGCTGAGCGTCGTAAAAGATACCCAAATTATCTGGCAGATGCGAAGAACATGGAGGACCGCTGACTTCTGGTGAAAAAAGCTTGAATAAAGTGCCTGAAAGTGATACAACAATTTTTTTTTCATATTAATTTAAGACTTTCCTTTTTATCATATTAATTTAAGACTTTTCTTTCATCATAATCTAATAATTAACATAATACAGACTATTTGAAAAATAATTTATTTGTTTTTATTTGATTGTTTTCAAAGCATTTTTTTTAAATAATAGTGAAAATCTTTTTTCTTGGAAATGGAGTAACTTCTGGAATCAAACTTTTTTCTTAGAAATGGAAATGCCCTAACCCAGGCATTTTGCTCACGTGACTCAATCGCAATCATTTAAAAGTATTCGGGGGGGGGGGAGGAATAAAATGACAATTATATGCTTATTTTTAATAATGAAGACGATTCTCTATTTTTAAATGACTGCGATTGATAGGTTGATGTGAGACAAATGTGTGGCGGTTCTATTTTGAAAAGTAACAAAATAAAAATAAACCAAAAAAAAATAATGCATTTTTTTTTTGGGGGGGGGGCAATAAAATGACAATTATATGCTTATTTTAAACAATGAAGACGATTCTCTGCCAAGAAGATAGTTAAGAATAGAGATAGTGTCAAGACCGATTAATTTGAGGTGCAGCATATGTGGTAATGACATGCGATTAATTTGAGGTGCAGCATAAATATATATATATATATATATATATATATATATATATATATATATATATATATATATATATATATATATATATATATATATTAAAACTTTATTTTAAGTTAATTACAATAGTAAAATCCATTTTAAAATAAATTGTATGGGGAAAACTTTGAATTATCTCCCTCTAATTTGACTCTTCAAAAATAAAGATAATTTTTTTTCGGCCCTACTACAATACAAAACACCCTTTTGAAGGTATTCAGTAATTGCTAATCAAAACTATTAGTGACAT
This sequence comes from Sepiola atlantica, assembly GCA_963556195.1. NCBI lineage: Eukaryota > Metazoa > Mollusca > Cephalopoda > Sepiida > Sepiolidae > Sepiola > Sepiola atlantica. The sequence goes on along the minus strand of CAUVYP010001154.1, from coordinate 10,135,402 downwards.
AAATTATTTTAAAGAAAATACAGTTGAGAAATTAGTAAAAAAAAAAATTACTGTACCTATAATTTGTGACCTATCTGCGTTTAAAAAGAAATGAACATAAATTATTAGCATTTTAAGTTCCATAATTCTCGGTTGTGGGTAAAGTAGCCATCTTTAAGTATGTTACAAATTGACAAAATAACCTCTCGCAGAACACATATTTACGGAACTAACAATGTTTATGATTTTTATTAAATATTTATTTTTTAATGCAAATAGGTTAAAAACGAAGAATAAAACATAATTGCCTTTTCTTTATTCATTAAACAGCATGGTTCAAATGTAAGAGTCAGTTCAACGGCTATTTATGTTAGAACTTTTATTCGTATGGTGTTTCAAAAGGGACATAATTCAATAGAAATAGAACTTTTGTATTCGAACTTTTATGTTTGTTTGAACTTTTATGTTTGAACTTTTATGTTTGTTTGAACTTTTATGTTTGAACTTTTGTGTTTGAACTTTTGTGTTTGTTTGAACTTTTGTGTTTGAACTTTTATGTTTGTTTGAACTTTTATGTTAGAACTTTTGTGTTTGTTTGAACTTTTATGTTAGAACTTTTGTGTTTGTTTGAACTTTTGTGTTTGTTTGAACTTTTGTGTTTGGTAGAACCTTGTGTTTGAACTTTTATGTTAGAACTTGTATGTTTGTTTAAACTTTTATGTTTGAACTTTTATGTTTGAACTTTTGTGTTTGAACTTTTATGCTTGGACTTTTGTATTCGAACTTTTATATTTGAACTTTTATGTTTGAACTTTTGTGTTTGACCTTTTATGTTTGTTTGAACTTTTATGTTTGAACTTTTGTGTTTGAACTTTTATGTTTGTTTGAACTTTTGTGTTTGAACTTTTATGCTTGGACTTTTGTATTCGAACTTTTATATTTGAACTTTTATGTTTGAACTTTTGTGTTTGAACTTTTATGTTTGTTTGAACTTTTATGTTTGAACTTTTGTGTTTGAACTTTTATGTTTGTTTGAACTTTTATGTTTGAACTTTTATGTTTGTTTGAACTTTTGTGTTTGAACTTTTATGTTTGTTTGAACTTTTATGTTTGAACTTTTGTGTTTGAACTTTTATGTTTGTTTGAACTTTTATGTTTGAACTTTTGTGTTTGTTTGAACTTTTATGTTTGTTTGAACTTTTATGTTTGAACTTTTGTGTTAGAACTTTTATGTTTGAACTTTTATGTTTGTTTGAACTTTTGTGTTTGAACTTTTATGTTTGTTTGAACTTTTATGTTTGAACTTTTATGTTTGAACTTTTGTGTTAGAACTTTTGTGTTTGTTTGAACTTTTGTGTTTGTTTGAACTTGCATGTTTGTTTAAACTTTTATGTTTGAACTTTTGTGTTTTTTTTAACTTTTGTGTTTGTTTAAACTTTTATGTTTGAACTTTTGTGTTTTTTTGAACTTTTGTGTTTGTTTAAACTTTTATGTTTGAACTTTTGTGTTTAAACTTTTGTGTTAGTTTAAACTTTTATGTTTAAACTTTTATGTTTGAACTTTTATGTTTAAACTTTTATGTTTGAACTTTTATGTTTGAACTTTTATGTTTGAACTTTTATGTTTGAACTTTTGTGTTTGAACTTTTATGCTTGAACTTTTATGCTTGAACTTTTATGCTTGAACTTTTATGTTTTAACTTTTATGTTTGAACTTTTGTGTTTGAACTTTTATGCTTGAACTTTTATGCTTGAACTTTTATGTTTGAACTTTTATGTTTGAACTTTTATGTTTGAACTTTTATGTTTGAACTTTTATGTTTGAACTTTTATGTTTGAACTTTTATGTTTGAACTTTTATGCTTGAACTTTTATGTTTGAACTTTTATGTTTGAACTTTTATGTTTGAACTTTTATGTTTGAACTTTTATGCTTGAACTTTTATGTTTGAACTTTTATGTTTGAACTTTTGTGTTTGAACTTTTATGCTTGAACTTTTATGCTTGAACTTTTATGTTTTAACTTTTATGTTTGAACTTTTATGTTTGAACTTTTGTGTTTGAACTTTTATGTTTGAATTTTTATGTTTGAACTTTTGTGTTTGAACTTTTATGCTTGAACTTTTATGTTTGAACTTTTATGTTTGAACTTTTGTGTTTGAACTTTTGTGTTTGAACTTTTATGTTTGAACTTTTGTGTTTGAACTTTTGTGTTTGAACTTTTATGCTTGAACTTTTATGTTTGAACTTTTATGTTTGAACTTTTGTGTTTGAACTTTTATGTTTTAACTTTTATGTTTTAACTTTTGTGTTTGAACTTTTGTGTTTGAACTTTTATGTTTGAACTTTTATGTTTTAACTTTTGTGTTTGAACTTTTGTGTTTGAACTTTTATGTTTGAACTTTTATGTTTTAACTTTTATGTTTGAACTTTTATGTTTTAACTTTTGTGTTTGAACTTTTATGCTTGAACTTTTATGCTTGAACTTTTATGTTTTAACTTTTATGTTTTAACTTTTGTGTTTGAACTTTTATGCTTGAACTTTTATGCTTGAACTTTTATGTTTGAACTTTTGTGTTTGAACTTTTATGTTTGAACTTTTATGCTTGAACTTTTATGTTTGAACTTTTATGTTTGAACTTTTGTGTTTGAACTTTTGTGTTTGAACTTTTGTGTTTTAACTTTTATGTTTGAACTTTTATGTTTGAACTTTTGTGTTTGGACTTTTGTGTTTGAACTTTTATGCTTGAACTTTTATGCTTGAACTTTTATGTTTGAACTTTTGTGTTTGAACTTTTATGCTTGAACTTTTATGTTTTAACTTTTATGTTTGAACTTTTATGTTTGAACTTTTATGTTTGAACTTTTATGTTTGAACTTTTATGTTTGAACTTTTATGTTTGAACTTTTATGTTTGAACTTTTATGTTTGAACTTTTATGTTTGAACTTTTATGTTTGAACTTTTATGCTTGAACTTTTATGTTTGAACTTTTATGTTTGAACTTTTGTGTTTGAACTTTTGTGTTTGAACTTTTATGCTTGAACTTTTGTGTTTGAACTTTTGTGTTTGAACTTTTGTGTTTGAACTTTTATGTTTGAACTTTTATGTTTGAACTTTTGTGTTTGAACTTTTGTGTTTGAACTTTTATGCTTGAACTTTTGTGTTTTAACTTTTGTGTTTGAACTTTTATGTTTGAACTTTTGTGTTTGAACTTTTGTGTTTGAACTTTTATGTTTGAACTTTTATGTTTGAACTTTTATGTTTGAACTTTTGTGTTTGAACTTTTGTGTTTGAACTTTTGTGTTTGAACTTTTGTGTTTTAACTTTTATGTTTGAACTTTTATGTTTGAACTTTTATGTTTGAACTTTTGTGTTTGAACTTTTGTGTTTGAACTTTTGTGTTTGAACTTTTATGTTTGAACTTTTGTGTTTGAACTTTTGTGTTTGAACTTTTATGCTTGAACTTTTGTGTTTTAACTTTTATGTTTGAACTTTTGTGTTTGAACTTTTGTGTTTGAACTTTTGTGTTTGAACTTTTGTGTTTGAACTTTTATGCTTGAACTTTTATGTTTGAACTTTTATGCTTGAACTTTTATGTTTGAACTTTTGTGTTTGAACTTTTGTGTTTTAACTTTTATGTTTGAACTTTTATGTTTGAACTTTTATGCTTGAACTTTTATGTTTGAACTTTTGTGTTTGAACTTTTATGTTTGAACTTTTATGCTTGAACTTTTATGTTTGAACTTTTATGCTTGAACTTTTATGTTTGAACTTTTGTGTTTGAACTTTTGTGTTTTAACTTTTATGTTTGAACTTTTATGTTTGAACTTTTATGCTTGAACTTTTATGTTTGAACTTTTATGCTTGAACTTTTATGTTTGAACTTTTGTGTTTGAACTTTTGTGTTTTAACTTTTATGTTTGAACTTTTATGTTTGAACTTTTGTGTTTGGACTTTTGTGTTTGAACTTTTGTGTTTGAACTTTTGTGTTTGAACTTTTGTGTTATAACTTTTATGTTTGAACTTTTGTGTTTGAACTTTTGTGTTTGAACTTTTATGCTTGAACTTTTATGCTTGAACTTTTATGTTTGAACTTTTGTGTTTGAACTTTTATGCTTGAACTTTTATGTTTTAACTTTTATGTTTTAACTTTTATGTTTGAACTTTTATGTTTGAACTTTTATGCTTGAACTTTTACGTTTGAACTTTTATGTTTGAACTTTTATGTTTGAACTTTTATGTTTGAACTTTTATGTTTGAACTTTTATGTTTGAACTTTTATGCTTGAACTTTTATGTTTGAACTTTTATGTTTGAACTTTTGTGTTTGAACTTTTGTGTTTGAACTTTTATGCTTGAACTTTTGTGTTTGAACTTTTGTGTTTGAACTTTTGTGTTTGAACTTTTATGTTTGAACTTTTATGTTTGAACTTTTGTGTTTGAACTTTTGTGTTTGAACTTTTATGCTTGAACTTTTATGTTTGAACTTTTATGCTTGAACTTTTATGTTTGAACTTTTATGTTTGAACTTTTGTGTTTTAACTTTTGTGTTTGAACTTTTATGTTTGAACTTTTGTGTTTGAACTTTTGTGTTTGAACTTTTGTGTTTTAACTTTTATGTTTGAACTTTTATGTTTGAACTTTTATGTTTGAACTTTTGTGTTTGAACTTTTGTGTTTGAACTTTTGTGTTTGAACTTTTGTGTTTTAACTTTTATGTTTGAACTTTTATGTTTGAACTTTTATGTTTGAACTTTTGTGTTTGAACTTTTGTGTTTGAACTTTTGTGTTTGAACTTTTATGTTTGAACTTTTGTGTTTGAACTTTTGTGTTTGAACTTTTATGCTTGAACTTTTGTGTTTTAACTTTTATGTTTGAACTTTTGTGTTTGAACTTTTGTGTTTGAACTTTTGTGTTTGAACTTTTATGTTTGAACTTTTATGTTTGAACTTTTGTGTTTGAACTTTTGTGTTTGAACTTTTGTGTTTGAACTTTTATATTTGAACTTTTATGTTTGAACTTTTATGTTTGAACTTTTGTGTTTGAACTTTTATGTTTGAACTTTTATGCTTGAACTTTTATGTTTGAACTTTTATGCTTGAACTTTTATGTTTGAACTTTTGTGTTTGAACTTTTGTGTTTTAACTTTTATGTTTGAACTTTTATGTTTGAACTTTTATGTTTGAACTTTTGTGTTTGAACTTTTGTGTTTGAACTTTTGTGTTTGAACTTTTATGTTTGAACTTTTATGTTTGAACTTTTATGCTTGAACTTTTGTGTTTTAACTTTTATGTTTGAACTTTTATGCTTGAACTTTTATGCTTGAACTTTTATGCTTGAACTTTTATGTTTGAACTTTTATGTTTGAACTTTTGTGTTTGAACTTTTATGCTTGAACTTTTATGTTTGAACTTTTATGTTTGAACTTTTGTGTTTGAACTTTAGTGTTTGAACTTTTATGCTTGAACTTTTATGTTTTAACTTTTGTATTCGAACTTTTGTGTTTGAACTTTTATATTTTTACTTTTGTGTTTGTTTAAATTTGTATGTTTGAACTTTTATGTTTGGACTTTTATGTTTGAACTTTTATGCTTGAACTTTTGTATTCGAACTTTTATATTTTAACTTTTATGTTTGTTCGTACTTTTATGTTTGAACTTTTATGTAACGTCAGTGAACTCCAACCAGCATTTAAATTAGGTTCATACAAATAGGGAGATCGGATCTAAACAGGTGACTCTTCATGACTTGTATCATGGCTTCCCTTGATCTACTTAATCCATTGCTCATGTGACGGTTACAACAAAATGATCACAGAATGTTGCTGCTAGCTATCATCTTCTGTAGACTCCGAGGACTACACTATATTCCGAATCTACCATTGCCCTGTGTTTGTTTCCATTAATAAGAACCTCAATCACATGGTGAATCTTTTTAAAATTGTTTGGGGAGACTGGCGCTGATGTCCTGCCATTTTCTCCGTTTTATGAAACACTGGGATACAGCATGACATCTTTACTTGATGTTTTCACAAGAGCTCACTGCATGCAGCCGTCTCGACGCTGCTACTGGTTTGGTTCAATGCATTTGTAACACGTAATGTTTCGCCTGACACATCAGTTGAAGCAGAACTGTTACTAGACTGCATGTAATATTTATGCATTATTCTTATTTATGTTTAAGCCTGTGCAATTGCTCAGACTTAACCATAAATGAGAATAATGCGTAAACAATATGGAAACGTAAAATTTGAAATCTATACGAATGTAAATATTACATGCATTTCATCGAATTTATTCATGAGCAGAGTTAGGGTTAGGGTTAGGGTTAAGAGTTAGGGTTAGGGTTTAATCGGAATTATTTTTTTATTTTTCGTTTCGGAATTTTTGAGATGAGGGTTGATAATTTGTAGAATTTGGTATAAGCGGACTACTGTTCTCATCTTGGGTGTTTGTATCACAACGTTTCGGCCGATGTAACCTCCGACCTTATTCAGGTGTACTTGCCTGCAGCCCTCTCGACGCTGCTACTGACAATCCCTTGCAAAAGTGTGTAGTTCAATGCATTTGTAACACGTAATGTTTCGTCTCACATCAGTTGACTGCCTGTGTAATTGCTCAGACTTTATATCCTCTTTTGTCTTACTTAATGGTTCAGACTTTGATTACAATAAAGAACATGTCGTACATTCTCAATGATGGTCAGTGTGGTGTATTATGTGATCTTGGTGCAAGTATCCATTTAACATTTATAAGCAACTTGTAATATTCCGTGGCAATTTCTTGACGACCTTCATTGTAAACACCATACAAAAATTATTTCTATTGAATTATGTCCCTTTTGAAACACCATACAATAAATTATTCTATTGAATTATGTCCCTTTTGAAACACCATGAAAAATTATTTCTATTGAATTATGTCTCTTTTGAAACACCATGAAAAATTATTTCTATTGAATTATGTCTCTTTTGAAACACCATACTAAAATTATTTCTATTGAATCATGTCCCTTTTGAAACACCATACAAAAATTATTTCTATTGAATTATGTTCCTTTTGAAACACCATAAAAAATTATTTCTATTGAATTATGTCCCTTTTGAAACACCATACAAAAATTATTTCTATTTAATTATGTTCCTTTTGAAACACCATACAAAAATTATTTCTATTGAATTATGTCCCTTTTGAAACACCATACAAAAATTATTTCTATTGAATTATGTTCGTCTTGAAACACCATACAAAAATTATTTCTATTGAATTATGTTCCTTTTGAAACACAATACAAAAATTATTTCTATTGAATTATGTTCCTTTTGAAACACCATACAAAAATTATTTCTATTGAATTATGTCCCTTTTGAAACACCATACAAAAATTATTTCTATTGAATTATGTTCCTTTTGAAACACCATACAAAAATTATTTCTATGGAATTATGTCCCTTTTGAAACACCATACAAAAATTATTTCAATTGAATTATGTTCCTTTTGAAACACCATACAAAAATTATTTCTATTGAATTATGTCTCTTTTGAAACACCATACAAAATTATTTCTATTGAATTATGTCCCTTTTGAAACACCATAAAAAAATTATTTCTATTGAATTATGTCCCTTTTGAAACACCATACAAAAATTTTTTCTATTGAATTATGTTCCTTTTGAAACACCATACAAAAATTATTTCTATTGAATTATGTTCCTTTTGAAACACCATACAAAAATTATTTCTATTGAATTATGTCCCTTTTGAAACACCATACAAAAATTATTTCTATCGAATTATGTCCCTTTTGAAACACCATACAAAAATTATTTCTTTGAATTATGTCCCTTTTGAAACACCATACAACAATTATTTCTATTGAATTATGTTCCTTTTGAAACACCATACAAAAATTATTTCTATTGAATTATGTCCCTTTTGAAACACCATACAAAAATTATTTCTATTGAATTATGTTCCTTTTGAAACACCATACAAAAATTATTTCTATTGAATTATGTACCTTTTGAAACACCATTCAAAAATTATTTCAATTGAATTATGTCCCTTTTGAAACACCATACAAAAATTATTTCTATTGAATTATGTTCCTTTTGAAACACCATACAAAAATTATTTCAATTGAATTATGTCCCTTTTGAAACACCATACAAAAATTATTTCTATTGAATTATGTACCTTTTGAAATACCATTCAAAAATTATTTCTTTGAATTATGTCCCTTTTGAAACACCATACAAAAATTATTTCTATTGAATTATGTCTCTTTTGAAACACCATACAAAATTATTTCTATTGAATTATGTCCCTTTTGAAACACCATTCAAAAATTATTTCAATTGAATTATGTTCCTTTTGAAACACCATTCAAAAATTATTTCTATTGAATTATGTCCCTTTTGAAACACCATACAAAAATTATTTCTATTGAATTATGTACCTTTTGAAACACCATACAAAATTATTTCTTTGAATTATGTCCCTTTTGAAACACCATACAAAAATTATCTCTATTGAATTATGTCCCTTTTGAAACACCATTCAAAAATTATTTCTATTGAATTATGTCCCTTTGGAAACACCATACAAAAATTATTTCTATTGAATTATGTCTCTTTTGAAACACCATACAAAAATTATTTCTTTGAATTATGTCCCTTTTGAAACACCATACAAAAATAATTTCTTTGAATTATGTCCCTTTTGAAACACCATACAAAAATTATTTCTATTGAATTATGTCCCTTTTGAAACACCATACAAAAATTATTTCTATTGAATTATGTTCCTTTTGAAACACCATACAAAAATTATTTCTATGGAATTATGTCCCTTTTGAAACACCATACAAAAATTATTTCAATTGAATTATGTTCCTTTTGAAACACCATACAAAAATTATTTCTATTGAATTATGTCTCTTTTGAAACACCATACAAAATTATTTCTATTGAATTATGTCCCTTTTGAAACACCATACAAAAATTATTTCTATTGAATTATGTCCCTTTTGAAACACCATACAAAAATTTTTTCTATTGAATTATGTTCCTTTTGAAACACCATACAAAAATTATTTCTATTGAATTATGTTCCTTTTGAAACACCATACAAAAATTATTTCTATTGAATTATGTCCCTTTTGAAACACCATACAAAAATTATTTCTATCGAATTATGTCCCTTTTGAAACACCATACAAAAATTATTTCTTTGAATTATGTCCCTTTTGAAACACCATACAACAATTATTTCTATTGAATTATGTTCCTTTTGAAACACCATACAAAAATTATTTCTATTGAATTATGTCCCTTTTGAAACACCATACAAAAATTATTTCTATTGAATTATGTTCCTTTTGAAACACCATACAACAATTATTTCTATTGAATTATGTTCCTTTTGAAACACCATACAAAAATTATTTCTATTGAATTATGTCCCTTTTGAAACACCATACAAAAATTATTTCTATTGAATTATGTACCTTTTGAAACACCATTCAAAAATTATTTCTTTGAATTATGTCCCTTTTGAAACACCATACAAAAATTATTTCTATTGAATTATGTCTCTTTTGAAACACCATACAAAATTATTTCTATTGAATTATGTCCCTTTTGAAACACCATTCAAAAATTATTTCAATTGAATTATGTTCCTTTTGAAACACCATAAAAAATTATTTCTATTGAATTATGTCCCTTTTGAAACACCATACAAAAATTATTTCTATTTAATTATGTTCCTTTTGAAACACCATACAAAAATTATTTCTATTGAATTATGTCCCTTTTGAAACACCATACAAAAATTATTTCTATTGAATTATGTTCGTCTTGAAACACCATACAAAAATTATTTCTATTGAATTATGTTCCTTTTGAAACACAATACAAAAATTATTTCTATTGAATTATGTTCCTTTTGAAACACCATACAAAAATTATTTCTATTGAATTATGTCCCTTTTGAAACACCATACAAAAATTATTTCTATTGAATTATGTTCCTTTTGAAACACCATACAAAAATTATTTCTATGGAATTATGTCCCTTTTGAAACACCATACAAAAATTATTTCAATTGAATTATGTTCCTTTTGAAACACCATACAAAAATTATTTCTATTGAATTATGTCTCTTTTGAAACACCATACAAAATTATTTCTATTGAATTATGTCCCTTTTGAAACACCATACAAAAATTATTTCTATTGAATTATGTCCCTTTTGAAACACCATACAAAAATTTTTTCTATTGAATTATGTTCCTTTTGAAACACCATACAAAAATTATTTCTATTGAATTATGTTCCTTTTGAAACACCATACAAAAATTATTTCTATTGAATTATGTCTCTTTTGAAACACCATACAAAAATTATTTCTATCGAATTATGTCCCTTTTGAAACACCATACAAAAATTATTTCTTTGAATTATGTCCCTTTTGAAACACCATACAACAATAATTTCTATTGAATTATGTTCCTTTTGAAACACCATACAAAAATTATTTCTATTGAATTATGTCCCTTTTGAAACACCATACAAAAATTATTTCTATTGAATTATGTTCCTTTTGAAACACCATACAAAAATTATTTCTATTGAATTATGTACCTTTTGAAACACCATTCAAAAATTATTTCAATTGAATTATGTCCCTTTTGAAACACCATACAAAAATTATTTCTATTGAATTATGTTCCTTTTGAAACACCATACAAAAATTATTTCAATTGAATTATGTCCCTTTTGAAACACCATACAAAAATTATTTCTATTGAATTATGTACCTTTTGAAACACCATTCAAAAATTATTTCTTTGAATTATGTCCCTTTTGAAACACCATACAAAAATTATTTCTATTGAATTATGTCTCTTTTGAAACACCATACAAAATTATTTCTATTGAATTATGTCCCTTTTGAAACACCATTCAAAAATTATTTCAATTGAATTATGTTCCTTTTGAAACACCATTCAAAAATTATTTCTATTGAATTATGTCCCTTTTGAAACACCATACAAAAATTATTTCTATTGAATTATGTACCTTTTGAAACACCATACAAAATTATTTCTTTGAATTATGTCCCTTTTGAAACACCATACAAAAATTATCTCTATTGAATTATGTCCCTTTTGAAACACCATTCAAAAATTATTTCTATTGAATTATGTCCCTTTGGAAACACCATACAAAAATTATTTCTATTGAATTATGTCTCTTTTGAAACACCATACAAAAATTATTTCTTTGAATTATGTCCCTTTTGAAACACCATACAAAAATAATTTCTTTGAATTATGTCCCTTTTGAAACACCATACAAAAATTATTTCTATTGAATTATGTCCCTTTTGAAACACCATACAAAAATTATTTCTATTGAATTATGTTCCTTTTGAAACACCATACAAAAATTATTTCTATGGAATTATGTCCCTTTTGAAACACCATACAAAAATTATTTCAATTGAATTATGTTCCTTTTGAAACACCATACAAAAATTATTTCTATTGAATTATGTCTCTTTTGAAACACCATACAAAATTATTTCTATTGAATTATGTCCCTTTTGAAACACCATACAAAAATTATTTCTATTGAATTATGTCCCTTTTGAAACACCATACAAAAATTTTTTCTATTGAATTATGTTCCTTTTGAAACACCATACAAAAATTATTTCTATTGAATTATGTTCCTTTTGAAACACCATACAAAAATTATTTCTATTGAATTATGTCCCTTTTGAAACACCATACAAAAATTATTTCTATCGAATTATGTCCCTTTTGAAACACCATACAAAAATTATTTCTTTGAATTATGTCCCTTTTGAAACACCATACAACAATTATTTCTATTGAATTATGTTCCTTTTGAAACACCATACAAAAATTATTTCTATTGAATTATGTCCCTTTTGAAACACCATACAAAAATTATTTCTACTGAATTATGTTCCTTTTGAAACACCATACAACAATTATTTCTATTGAATTATGTTCCTTTTGAAACACCATACAAAAATTATTTCTATTGAATTATGTCCCTTTTGAAACACCATACAAAAATTATTTCTATTGAATTATGTACCTTTTGAAACACCATTCAAAAATTATTTCTTTGAATTATGTCCCTTTTGAAACACCATACAAAAATTATTTCTATTGAATTATGTACCTTTTGAAACACCATACAAAATTATTTCTTTGAATTATGTCCCTTTTGAAACACCATACAAAAATTATCTCTATTGAATTATGTCCCTTTTGAAACACCATTCAAAAATTATTTCTATTGAATTATGTCCCTTTGGAAACACCATACAAAAATTATTTCTTTGAATTATGTCCCTTTTGAAACACCATACAAAAATAATTTCTTTGAATTATGTCCCTTTTGAAACACCATACAAAAATTATTTCTATTGAATTATGTCCCTTTTGAAACACCATACAAAAATTATTTCTATTGAATTATGTCTCTTTTGAAACACCATACAAAATTATTTCTATTGAATTATGTCCCTTTTGAAACACCATACAAAAATTATTTCTATTGAATTATGTCCCTTTTGAAACACCATACAAAAATTATTTCTATTCAATTATGATCCTTTTGAAACACCATACAAAAATTATTTCTATTGAATTATGTCCCTTTTGAAACACCATACAAAAATTATTTCTATTGAATTATGTCCCATTTGAAACACCATACAAAAATTATTTCTATTGAATTATGTCCCTTTTGAAACACCATACAAAAATTATTTCTATTGAATTATGTCCCTTTTGAAACACCATACAAAAATTATTTCTATTGAATTATGTCCCTTTTGAAACACCATACAAAAATTATTTCTTTGAATTATGTCCCTTTTGAAACACCATACAAAAATTATTTCTATTGAATTATGTCCCTTTTGAAACACCATACAAAAATTATTTCTATTGAATTATGTTCCTTTTGAAACACCATGAAAAAATATTTCTATTGAACTATGTCCCTTTTGAAACACTATACAAAAATTATTTCTATTAAATTATGTCCCTTTTGAAACACCATACAAAATTTATTTCTATTGAATTATGTCCCTTTTGAAACACCATACAAAAATTATTTCTATTGAATTATGTTCCTTTTGAAACACCATAAAAAATTATTTCTATTGAATTATGTCCCTTTTGAAACACCATACAAAAATTATTTCTTTGAATTATGTTCCTTTTGAAACACCATAAAAAAATTATTTCTATTGAATTATGTCCCTTTTGAAACACCATACAAAAATTATTTCTATTTAATTATGTCCCTTTTGAAACACCATACAAAAATTATTTCTTTGAATTATGTTCCTTTTGAAACACCATAAAAATTATTTCTATTGAATTATGTTCCTTTTGAAACACCATACAAAAATTATTTCTATTGAATTATGTCCCTTTTGAAACACCATACAAAAATTATTTCTATTGAATTATGTCCCTTTTGAAACACCATACAAAAATTATTTCAATTGAATTATGTTCCTTTTGAAACACCATACAAAAATTATTTCTATTGAATTATGTCCCTTTTGAAACACCATACAAAAATTATTTCTATTGAATTATGTCCCTTTTGAAACACCATACAAAAATTATTTCTATTGAAATATGTCCCTTTTGAAACACCATACAAAAATTATTTCAATTGAATTATGTCCCTTTTGAAACACCATACAAAAATTATTTCTATCGAATTATGTCCCTTTTGAAACACCATACAAAAATTATTTCTTTGAATTATGTCCCTTTTGAAACACCATACAACAATTATTTCTATTGAATTATGTCCCTTTTGAAACACCATACAAAAATTATTTCTATTGAATTATGTTCGTTTTGAAACACCATACAAAAATTATTTCTATTGAATTATGTCCTTTTTGAAACACCATACAAAAATTATTTCTATTGAATTATGTCCCTTTTGAAACACCATACAAAAATTATTTCTATTGAATTATGTCTCTTTTGAAACACCATACAAAAATTTTTTCTATTGAATTATGTTCCTTTTGAAACACCATACAAAAATTATTTCTATTGAATTATGTTCCTTTTGAAACACCATACAAAAATTATTTCTATTGAATTATGTCCCTTTTGAAACACCATACAAAAATTATTTCTATCGAATTATGTCCCTTTTGAAACACCATACAAAAATTATTTCTTTGAATTATGTCCCTTTTGAAACACCATACAACAATTATTTCTATTGAATTATGTCCCTTTTGAAACACCATACAAAAATTATTTCTATTGAATTATGTTCGTTTTCAAACACCATACAAAAATTATTTCTATTGAATTATGTCCCTTTTGAAACACCATACAAAAATTATTTCTATTGAATTATGTCCCTTTTGAAACACCATACAAAAATTATTTCTATTGAATTATGTTCGTTTTGAAACACCATACAAAAATTATTTCTATTCAATTATGTCCCTTTTGAAACACCATACAAAAATTATTTCTATTGAATTATGTCCCTTTTGAAACACCATACAAAAATTATCTCTATTGAATTATGTCCCTTTTGAAACACCATACAAAAATTATTTCTATTGAATTATGTCCCTTTTGAAACACCATACAAAAATTATATCTATGTAATTATGTCCCTTTTGAAACACCATACAAAAATTATTTCTATTGAATTATGTCCCTTTTGAAACACCATACAAAAATTATCTCTATTGAATTATGTCCCTTTTGAAACACCATACAAAAATTATTTCTATTGAATTATGTCCCTTCTGAAACACCATACAAAAATTATTTCTATTGAATTATGTTCGTTTTGAAACACCATACAAAAATTATTTCTATTGAATTATGTCCCTTTTGAAACACCATACAAAAATTATTTCTATTGAATTATGTCCCTTTTGAAACACCATACAAAAATTATTTCTATTGAATTATGTTCGTTTTGAAACACCATACAAAAATTATTACAATTGAATTATGTCCCTTTTGAAACACCATACAAAAATTATTTCTATTGAATTATGTCCCTTTTGAAACACCATACAAAAATTATTTCTATTGAATTATGTTCCTTTTGAAACACCATACAAAAATTATTTCTATTGAATTATGTCCCTTTTGAAACACCATACAAAAATTATTTCTATTGAATTATGTACCTTTTGAAACACCATACAAAAATTATTTCTATTGAATTATGTTCGTTTTGAAACACCATACAAAAATTATTTCTATGGAATTATGTCCCTTTTGAAACACCATACAAAAATTATTTCTATTGAATTATGTTCCTTTTGAAACACCATACAAAAATTATTTCTATTGAATTATGTCCCTTTTGAAACAGCATACAAAAATTATTTCTATTGAATTATGTCCCTTTTGAAACACCATACAAAAATTATTTCGGGTTGTGTGTTTGACATGTAATTGATTCATTGAATAGTAACGTCTTTATTTCTTGCTACTTTCCCGTTGTGTTAATCTGTTGCTATAGCAGAAGTGAGGATATAGCAGCAGCAGAAAAGTTTCTTTAGTTGTGTAATAAACAGTAACGGTTAAGAAAAACACAACGGCTTATGTTCTTTATTGATTCATTCCTTTACAGAACTACAAAATGACTATCCTTTCCACAGAAAAAGGATAGTTTCAAAATAGATAACTATTTATATATATATATATCTATATATCCATCTATCTATCTATATATATATATATATATATATATATATATATATATATATATATATATATATATATAATAATGGTAATAATCCAGGTGAAAAATATCCACAGGGTGGTAATCCAGAGAATTTTATGTATATATATATATATATATATATATGAAGCAATCCAACAAAAGATATAAGCGTCAACTAATATCTTATAATTAGTGAAACATCCGGATAAAAACTGAAGCTCAATATACTGGATAGAGCATTAATATTATAATATAAAATGAAGTAATAAAATAAGGTGTCAATCAAATTTTATTAGAATTCAAAGTTCAAGCAAAGTATTCTTAAGTCCTTAGCTCATGAGTTTTCAAAGATAATTCTTCTCTTCAGAGGACCATTACCGCAGTTATACTACTACAGGCAATAAAATTACGCTTTGAAAATATATAAAATTATATACACAAATACATAAAAATACATAACATCAAACATATCAACCCAAAAACATACTTTTTGTTGAATCCATACAGTCCATCCAGGTCATACAAATTGAGAAGCATAATCAGGAAAGACATTACTCCAAGTTATAAACAGCAGTCGATATACGTGCAATTGAAGGGGTTGGCAAAGTTATCCAGTCGCGAAATGTGTCCATATGTAATGTTAATGATAAATAAATCAATCAAATAATACAAAAAGTCCAATCAAAGTCCCGAAATCCCGACATGTGCAACCCAAGTCAAATCAAAGTTCGTTGTTTAATTAGAAAACCCGTTAAATCCGAATTGAGCAAAATAAGACTGAATCCCCACCACATCTTGCCAGCAGAGCGAAAAAAATAAGTAATCTTCTCTCCCCAGCAATTCAACCAGACAATATATATATATATATATATATATATATATATATATATATATATATATATATATATATATATATATATATATATAAAGATAAATGAAAGAAGAGAGATAAAGATGTGTGGATGACAAATTTATTTCAACTTCGATTGTTCAATGCAAGGTGTACTCGATAAAAACATGTTTATTTTTCTTCCCTTAAGCCAGGCTTTTCAAAGATCAAAATCTTATCAGAAGAAGAATTACATAGATGGATAAGTTGGCAGTGGAAAAGCCAAAATTCAAAATTTGAAAAATTTAACGAACAATATTAAAGTAATGGAAAGTAAGAGTGTGTGCATGAAAAGGTTATCGAAATATAGAGTCCGTCCAGTTGGTGAATTTCCGTTAACAAAGTGTCCGGTGACGAAAGATTTAAATATGGAAAAGGGGGTATTTCTATATATATCTATATCTGTCTATATATATTTATCTATATCTCTATATATCTATATCTATCTATATCTCTATATATATCTATATCTGTCTATATATATATATATATATATATATATATATATATATATAAGAGGTTTATGTAGTTTGCTTGAAGCATTGTTTATTAGTATATAGAAATGTAATATTTAGAAGGCAATACAATGCAGAGGTGTGACGGATAGACACAAGTTGGAGCAAATAAGACATATAATGGTGGAACAAATGAATTAGTTTCAACCTTAATACAATGTGTACATACACATATATATATATATTTATTATGTTTTTTTTTTTTACTCTTTCAAAACACACATATATCTGTCTATCTACACAATGTTACAATGTTATGTAATACCTGTATCAAGATGGTCTGGTGGAAATTCCGTATGATATAATATATATATATATATTTTTTTTTTTAAAATAAATAAATAAAAAATAAAAAATAAAAAATATATATTATATCATACGGAATTTCCACCAGACCATCTTGATACAGGTATTACATAACATTGTAACATTGTGTAGATAGACAGATATATGTGTGTTTTGAAAGGGGAAAAAAAAAACATAATAAATATATATATATATGTGTATGTACACATTGTATTAAGGTTGAAACTAATTCATTTGTTCCACCATTATATGTCTTATTTGCTCCAACTTGTGTCTATCCGTCACACCTCTGCATTGTATTGCCTTCTAAATATTACATTTCTATATATATATATATATATCACTCTCTCCGTATATATCTCTCTATCTCTCTATATGAGGAGTAGATTTTTCACTCTTTTTTGCCACATCTCATTTGAACGTTCTATGACATACCTACCTCTTATTAGTAACTTCCAATCGAATTATTTACTTGTCTACTTTATTTTAACGATATGGTGAAAATACCATATTTACATAATTTGACATGCCATGTATAGATTAACTATTGTTAGCAAGCTGAAAACAGTCTTTGTTCTTTGTCAATTACTATCCGCTCTATATAAGGCTGGGTCGCAGTATGAGACCTCTTCGAGATTACTAAAAGTAGAAATCTCGAGTGAATCCGACCAGACTATCCATCTAGTGTTGCCATTTCTCAATATCAATATGTACCACCATTCAATATTTACATACAATAAAAATCTTTAACATGTCATATGAATGCAAAAAAATGGAGAAAATAATATTTCTGTAATTAATATTTGGATGTAATTGTTTTTTATTATATTTCCATTAATATAAAAAAGTATTTAATAAATACTCTTATTTATTCACAGGGAACATCAATATTGGAGAAAAATGAAACCTGGAATATTCTTCTCAAATGTATCGCTGATATTTCCAAGTTTTTATGTACTAATAGTAAAGGAACAAAATTTGTTTTGTAAAGCAAAGAGGCAATGTCGTTAAGAAGATCCCATTATGACACAGAGCGAATTGAGACAAATCGCATCAGTTTACAACAGTGTGACTTATTATTTACAATGAAATTACTGTAAAAATACATATGTATTCAAACACTGGAGAGAAACGTTATTCGTGTGAAGTTTGTGGCTCATCATTTACAACAAAAGGTTCTTTGATCGTACATATGCGATCCCACACTGGAGAGAAGCCTTATTTTTGTGAAGTGTGTGACTCCTCATTTACAACAGAAGGTTCTTTAACCGTACATATACGATCCCACACTGGGGGAGTTTGAATTACCTACTGGACACTATCCTCGAGTGTCTTCGGTCTCTCTGTACAAGGGTTTGTCAGGATAACCTGACATGAGGATACTTACCCCTACAAGTAAACCCTGACCAAATATTCAAATTACATAGTATCCGCAGCACAAATAAGATCCCCTCGTACGAGGAATAGTGCATCTTCTCCTTGTGATGTTACCTCAAGTAACACCACATGCTGGATTCTCCACCCGACTAGATGAATTCTTGTCCTGGAATCCGGTAATACCAACAGACTAAAAGAAAGATATACTATGACATACTTGACTGGTCAGTTGGGGAGAGAAGAAATTATTCTTAACTTTTTTACTAACTCAATGTGTGAGAAATAAAGGAGAATTTTAATAGAATATTCGGGTATCTATGTATCTCATATAGAGATCAAGTGTTAGCCCCAGGAAGGGGCCCCTTGATTTCTGAGAACTTCGACTGAAGTAAAATTAAACATTACGAGAGAAGCCTTATTCTTGTGAAGTGTGTGGCTCATCATTTACAACAAAATCTTATATAAAGATACATAAGCGATTCCACACTGGAGAGAAGCCATATTCTTGTGTAGTTTGTAGTTCATCATTTACAACAAAAAATGATTTGAATATACATGGAAGATCACACACGGGAGAAAAGCCTTATCTGTGTGAAGTGTGTGACTCATCATTTACAACAAAGTCTGATTTAAATGTACATACACGATGCCATACCGGAGAGAAACCTTATTCTTGTGAAGTATGTGACTCATCATTTCGACAAAAATCTAAGTTAATAGCACATATGTGGAACCACACTGGAGAAAAACCTTATTTCTGTGAAGTTTGTGGCTCAGCATTTACAACAAAAGATTCTTTAACCGTACATATAAAATCCCACATTGGATAGAAACCTTATTCTTGTGAGGTGTGTGGCTTATCATTTACAAGAAAATCTGATGTACGGGTACACATGATAAGCCACACTGGTGAGAAGCCTCATTCTTGTGAAATTTGTGGCTCACCATTCAGTCAAAAGTGAAATTAAATAAAACACATGCGAATCCACACTAGGGAGAAACCTTATTCATGTGACTTGTAGCTCATCATTTGCAACCAAATCTGATTCACAGATATATATGCGATCACACACGGGAGAGAAACCGTATTCTTGTGAAGTTTGTGGATCATCATATATAAGTTCATCTCATTTAAAGAGACACATGAGAATCCACATTGGAAAACCAGACATTGTCATCTGGAACAAACCAGATAAAACTGCTCTCATCATTGATGTAACCGTCCCAAATGACTACGGTCTCAATAGAGCCGAACGGGAAAAAATAACAAAATACCAAGATCTCAAAAATGATCTAAAAATAACATGGTCCCTCGATGAAATAAACATCATACCGGTTGTAGTGGGGGCAACTGGTCTGGTGAAAAAAAATCTAAGTAAATACTTAGAAACAATCCCCGGAAAACCAAATTGTAGGGAAGTACAGATAGCAGCCCTAAAAGGAACCACATCTATCCTTAAGAGAGCCCTCGGATATAAATTTTACTCATAGGGAAATCAAGTGTTAGCCTCAAGAGTAGGCCCCTTGATCTCTTTAGATAAACTAAATTAAAATGAAAAAAAAAAAGAAAAGAAATCAATTGCTAGCCGCCCCCCAAAAGATGTTAATTGTTAGCACCAGAAAACAAATCGATTACTAGCCCGAGAAACGAAATCGAATATTAGCTGCAGAAAACAAATCGATTGTTAGCCCCAGTATTAGTCTTCTTGATCTCTGAGAACTAACCGAAGTAAAATATAAATAAACAGAAAAGCCTTATTCTTGCAATATAAGTGGGTCAAAATGACGTCACTTTCGAAAGGATTACTTTGCAATTTTAACAGTACTCGCCATTGAAAGTATGGTTTAGAAAACATGCTGGTTTATGAAGAAAATGCCTTTAATTTATTGTATGAATAATTTTTATTAATATCACCTTATCGGAAAATATTGTAAATACATATGTAATTTTGATAATAGCAGTTATATAGTGTATATTTGTAAATATGAATTTAATTGAAGGTTAAAAGGAATGAATTATATAAATGTAAAAACCTGTCTAGTGTCTGAGCGACTTTTGTAACAGTATATAAGGAAGTTGAAAAAGTATTAGTTTAAGTAAGATTCTTGACACGTTTTCCGTTCTAATCGCAGTCTCGTCTTGAAATTTCGTTCTTCTTTGTTTATTATATGTTATCTAATCTAATGTTATTTAATGTAAATTAATTGAGTAATAGTTTCCTAATTCTAAAGGTATACAAATGTTATGAACGCTGACTTGAAAAATTCATTAATTAAATAGTAATTACTCGAGCACCCCCTCTCACCCTCTCTTACGTTTACAAAAATTCTCCAGGACGGACAGACAGACAGACAGTAAGAAAGAAAGACAGAGAAGATTCTATTCTTTACAGATTTTACTAAGATTGTGGATACTTTCCCATAGAATTAAACCCTGAGGAAATCGCAAATAAAAATAACATAATATTTGAAGCCCAAATAAGAACCCATTTGGCATGCCTGCAGACTGGCTCATATTTGGAAAGTAATGCACAACATCTAGTAATGCGACCACAAGCTGAATATTCTAAGGCTTAGCCCCAGAAGAGGGTCCCTTGTTATCTTGGGACAAACTTAACTTAAAATTTGAAAAAAGAGAGAAACTTTATTCGTTTAAAGTGTGTGAAAACAAAATCTGATTGAAATATGCGATAAAAGTCTTATGAAATGTGTTTCTCGTCATGTGACGAATAAATCTAATTTAGACATTCATATGGCATTTCTCATTGGAGAGAGAAGCCTTATTCTTGTGAAAACTGGCTCATCCACAGGAAAATATTATTTAAAGATACACATGCGAATCACCACTAATGTCTACTAGGCACATTCTTCAAGTTTGCTAGGATACCCTGACATAAGGATACTTCATCTTAAAAATCAACCTTAACCAAATATTTAAAATAACTTAGTGTTCGAAGCTGAAATAAGATACGAAATTGGATACTCCAACAAACTAGACCAATTCTGGGCCTGGAATCCCAGAAAAATAAACACGAATGGAAACAAACACTAAGCAAAAACTTATTTTGCCTAATAAATTTACCGTAAACATTGAAGCTGAAATCAGATTTCATATGTGGAAAGTAATCGTGACAACAAACTGTTGTGATCAACAAACGTTGAACACAAATTGGATACTCTAACAAACTGGACCAATTCAGAAACCACAAGAAAAATAAACACGAATGGAAACAAACACTAAGCAAAAACTTATTTACCGTAAACATTTCTTTAAGTAAAAGCGCATTTTTCATTAAGATTTTATTAACATCGGGCCAGTAGTTTATTTTAGTTGGATTTTTGAAAGAGTTCCTGTGTTCCCCCATGTTTTGACCAAGACAATAATTTGACATACCTACAGTGGATCTTTTACCGGATAGTAGTTTAAATAATCCTTATTTCATCTGTACAATTTATAAGTGATGCACAATGGTCGTTATATTGAGAGGGATCAGCTTCAAATTAAATGAATGAGAAATTACATATATTTTGAATTCTTCTCTAGTAAACCTAAAAATCGAATAATTAATGAAAAGAATAATCTTTCATTTAACTGTGACTGAATGACGTTAGAAACAACATTAGATACAATTTTAGAAACAACATTAGATACAATTTTAGAAACAACATTAGTTACAATTTTAGAAACAACATTAGTTACAATTTTAGAAACAACATTAGATACAATTTTAGAAACAACATTAGTTACAATTTTAGAAACAACATTAGTTACAATTTTAGAAACAACATTAGTTACAATTTTAGAAATAACATTAGATACAATTTTAGAAACAACATTAGATACAATTTTAGAAACAACATTAGATACAATTTTAGAAACAACATTAGATACAATTTTAGAAACAACATTTGATACAATTTTAGAAACAACATTAGATGCAATTTTAGACACAACATTAGATACAATTTTAGAAACAACATTAGATACAATTTTAGAAACAACATTAGATACAATTTTAGAAACAACATTAGATACAATTTTAGAAACAACATTAGTTACAATTTTAGAAACAACATTAGATACAATTTTAGAAACAACATTAGATACAATTTTAGAAACAACATTAGATACAATTTTAGAAACAACATTAGTTACAATTTTAGAAACAACATTAGATACAATTTTAGAAACAACATTAGATACCATTTTAGAAACAACATTAGTTACAATTTTAGAAACAACATTAGATACAATTTTAGAAACAACATTAGTTACAATTTTAGAAACAACATTAGTTACAATTTTAGAAACAACATTAGTTACAATTTTAGAAACAACATTAGTTACAATTTTAGAAACAACATTAGTTACAATTTTAGAAACAACATTAGATACAATTTTAGAAACAACATTAGTTACAATTTTAGAAACAACATTAGTTACAATTTTAGAAACAAAATTAGTTACAATTTTAGAAATAACATTAGATAAAATTTTAGAAACAACATTAGATACAATTTTAGAAACAACATTAGATACAATTTTAGAAACAACATTAGATACAATTTTAGAAACAACATTAGATACAATTTTAGAAACAACATTAGATGCAATTTTAGAAACAACATTAGATACAATTTTAGAAACAACATTAGATACAATTTTAGAAACAACATTAGATACAATTTTAGAAACAACATTAGATACAATTTTAGAAACAACATTAGTTACAATTTTAGGAACAACATTAGATACAATTTTAGAAACAACATTAGATACAATTTTAGAAACAACATTAGATACAATTTTAGAAACAACATTAGATACAATTTTAGAAACAACATTAGATACAATTTTAGAAACAACATTAGTTACAATTTTAGAAACAACATTAGATACAATTTTAGAAACAACATTAGATACCATTTTAGAAACAACATTAGTTACAATTTTAGAAACAACATTAGATACAATTTTAGAAACAACATTAGTTACAATTTTAGAAACAACATTAGATACAATTTTAGAAACAACATTAGTTACAATTTTAGAAACAACATTAGATACAATTTTAGAAACAACATTAGATACCATTTTAGAAACAACATTAGTTACAATTTTAGAAAAAACAGATACAATTTTAGAAACAACATTAGATACAATTTTAGAAACAACATTAGTTACAATTTTAGAAACAACATTAGATACCATTTTAGAAACAACATTAGTTACAATTTTAGAAACAACATTAGATACAATTTTAGAAACAACATTAGTTACAATTTTAGAAACAACATTAGTTACAATTTTAGAAACAACATTAGATACCATTTTAGAAACAACATTAGGTACAATTTTAGAAACAACATTAGATACAATTTTAGAAACAACATTAGATACAATTTTAGAAACAACATTAGATGCAATTTTAGAAACAACATTAGTTACCATTTTAGAAACAACATTAGATACCATTTTACAAACAACATTAGATACCATTTTAGAAACAACATTAGTTACAATTTTAGAAACAACATTAGATACAATTTTAGAAACAACATTAGATACAATTTTAGAAACAACATTAGATACAATTTCAGAAACAACATTAGATACAATTTTAGAAACAACATTAGATACAATTTTAGAAACAACATTAGATACAATTTTAGAAACAACATTAGATGCAATTTTAGAAACAACATTAGATACAATTTTAGAAACAACATTAGATACAATTTTAGAAACAACATTAGATGCAATTTTAGAAACAACATTAGTTACAATTTTAGAAACAACATTAGATACAATTTTAGAAACAACATTAGATACAATTTTAGAAACAACATTAGATACAATTTTAGAAACAACATTAGATACAATTTTAGAAACAACATTAGATACAATTTTAGAAACAACATTAGTTACAATTTTAGAAACAACATTAGATACAATTTTAGAAACAACATTAGATACCATTTTAGAAACAACATTAGTTACAATTTTAGAATCAACATTAGATACAATTTTAGAAACAACATTAGTTACAATTTTAGAAACAACATTAGATACAATTTTAGAAACAACATTAGATGCAATTTTAGAAACTACATTAGATACAATTTTAGAAACAACATTAGATACAATTTTAGAAACAACATTAGATACAATTTTAGAAACAACATTAGATACAATTTTAGAAACAACATTAGATACAATTTTAGAAACAACATTAGTTACAATTTAAGAAACAACATTAGATACAATTTTAGAAACAACATTAGATACCATTTTAGAAACAAAATTAGTTACAATTTTAGAAACAACATTAGATACAATTTTAGAAACAACATTAGTTACAATTTTAGAAACAACATTAGATACAATTTTAGAAACAACATTAGTTACAATTTTAGAAACAACATTAGTTACAATTTTAGAAACAACATTAGATACAATTTTAGAAACAACATTAGATACCATTTTAGAAACAACATTAGTTACAATTTTAGAAACAACATTAGATACAATTTTAGAAACAACATTAGTTACAATTTTAGAAACAACATTAGTTACAATTTTAGAAACAACATTAGTTACAATTTTAGAAACAACATTAGTTACAATTTTAGAAACAACATTAGTTACAATTTTAGAAACAACATTAGTTACAATTTTAGAAACAACATTAGTTACAATTTTAGAAACAAAATTAGTTACAATTTTAGAAATAACATTAGATAAAATTTTAGAAACAACATTAGATACAATTTTAGAAACAACATTAGATACAATTTTAGAAACAACATTAGATACAATTTTAGAAACAACATTAGATACAATTTTAGAAACAACATTAGATGCAATTTTAGAAACAACATTAGATACAATTTTAGAAACAACATTAGATACAATTTTAGAAACAACATTAGATACAATTTAAGAAACAACATTAGATACAATTTTAGAAACAACATTAGTTACAATTTTAGGAACAACATTAGATACAATTTTAGAAACAACATTAGATACAATTTTAGAAACAACATTAGATACAATTTTAGAAACAACATTAGATACAATTTTAGAAACAACATTAGATACAATTTTAGAAACAACATTAGTTACAATTTTAGAAACAACATTAGATACAATTTTAGAAACAACATTAGATACCATTTTAGAAACAACATTAGTTACAATTTTAGAAACAACATTAGATACAATTTTAGAAACAACATTAGTTACAATTTTAGAAACAACATTAGATACAATTTTAGAAACAACATTAGTTACAATTTTAGAAACAACATTAGATACAATTTTAGAAACAACATTAGATACCATTTTAGAAACAACATTAGTTAGAATTTTAGAAAAAACATTAGATACAATTTTAGAAACAACATTAGATACAATTTTAGAAACAACATTAGTTACAATTTTAGAAACAACATTAGATACCATTTTAGAAACAACATTAGTTACAATTTTAGAAACAACATTAGTTACAATTTTAGAAACAACATTAGTTACAATTTTAGAAACAACATTAGATACCATTTTAGAAACAACATTAGTTACAATTTTAGAAACAACATTAGATACAATTTTAGAAACAACATTAGATACAATTTTAGAAACAACATTAGATACAATTTTAGAAACAACATTAGATGCAATTTTAGAAACAACATTAGTTACCATTTTAGAAACAACATTAGATACCATTTTACAAACAACATTAGATACCATTTTAGAAACAACATTAGTTACAATTTTAGAAACAACATTAGATACAATTTTAGAAACAACATTAGATACAATTTTAGAAACAACATTAGATACAATTTCAGAAACAACATTAGATACAATTTTAGAAACAACATTAGATACAATTTTAGAAACAACATTAGATACAATTTTAGAAACAACATTAGATGCAATTTTAGAAACAACATTAGATACAATTTTAGAAACAACATTAGATACAATTTTAGAAACAACATTAGATGCAATTTTAGAAACAACATTAGTTACAATTTTAGAAACAACATTAGATACAATTTTAGAAACAACATTAGATACAATTTTAGAAACAACATTAGATACAATTTTAGAAACAACATTAGATACAATTTTAGAAACAACATTAGATACAATTTTAGAAACAACATTAGTTACAATTTTAGAAACAACATTAGATACAATTTTAGAAACAACATTAGATACCATTTTAGAAACAACATTAGTTACAATTTTAGAATCAACATTAGATACAATTTTAGAAACAACATTAGTTACAATTTTAGAAACAACATTAGATACAATTTTAGAAACAACATTAGATGCAATTTTAGAAACTACATTAGATACAATTTTAGAAACAACATTAGATACAATTTTAGAAACAACATTAGATACAATTTTAGAAACAACATTAGTTATAATTTTAGAAACAACATTAGATACAATTTTAGAAACAACATTAGATACAATTTTAGAAACAACATTAGATACAATTTTAGAAACAACATTAGATACAATTTTAGAAACAACATTAGTTACAATTTAAGAAACAACATTAGATACAATTTTAGAAACAACATTAGATACCATTTTAGAAACAAAATTAGTTACAATTTTAGAAACAACATTAGATACAATTTTAGAAACAACATTAGTTACAATTTTAGAAACAACATTAGATACAATTTTAGAAACAACATTAGTTACAATTTTAGAAACAACATTAGATACAATTTTAGAAACAACATTAGATACCATTTTAGAAACAACATTAGTTACAATTTTAGAAACAACATTAGATGCAATTTTAGAAACAACATTAGATACAATTTTAGAAACAACATTAGATACAATTTTAGAAACAACATTAGATACTATTTTAGTAACAACATTAGTTACAATTTTAGAAACAACATTAGATACAATTTTAGAAACAACATTAGATACAATTTTAGAAACAACATTAGATACAATTTTAGAAACAACATTAGATACAATTTTAGAAACAACATTAGTTACAATTTTAGAAACAACATTAGATACAATTTTAGAAACAACATTAGATACCATTTTAGAAACAACATTAGTTACAATTTTAGAAACAACATTAGATACAATTTTAGAAACAACATTAGTTACAATTTTAGAAACAACATTAGATACAATTTTAGAAACAACATTAGTTACAATTTTAGAAACAACATTAGATACCATTTTACAAACAACATTAGATACCATTTTAGAAACAACATTAGTTACAATTTTAGAAACAACATTAGGTACAATTTTAGAAACAACATTAGATACAATTTTAGAAACAACATTAGATACAATTTTAGAAACAACATTAGATACAATTTTAGAAACAACATTAGATGCAATTTTAGAAACAACATTAGATATAATTTTAAAAACAACATTAGATACAATTTTAGACACAACATAAGATACAATTTAAGAACCAACATTAGTTACAATTTTAGGAACAACATTAGATACAATTTTAGAAACAACATTAGATACAATTTTAGAAACAACATTAGATACAATTTTAGAAACAACATTAGATACAATTTTAGAAACAACATTAGTTACAATTTTAGAAACAACATTAGATACAATTTTAGAAACAACATTAGATACCATTTTAGAAACAACATTAGTTACAATTTTAGAAACAACATTAGATACAATTTTAGAAACAACATTAGTTACAATTTTAGAAACAACATTAGATACAATTTTAGAAACAACATTAGTTACAATTTTAGAAACAACATTAGATACAATTTTAGAAACAACATTAGATACCATTTTAGAAACAACATTAGTTACAATTTTAGAAAAAACATTAGATACAATTTTAGAAACAACATTAGATACAATTTTAGAAACAACATTAGTTACAATTTTAGAAACAACATTAGATACCATTTTAGAAACAACATAAGTTACAATTTTAGAAACAACATTAGATACAATTTTAGAAACAACATTAGTTACAATTTTAGAAACAACATTAGTTACAATTTTAGAAACAACATTAGATACCATTTTAGAAACAACATTAGTTACAATTTTAGAAACAACATTAGATACAATTTTAGAAACAACATTAGATACAATTTTAGAAACAACATTAGATACAATTTTAGAAACAACATTAGATGCAATTTTAGAAACAACATTAGTTACCATTTTAGAAACAACATTAGATACCATTTTACAAACAACATTAGATACCATTTTAGAAACAACATTAGTTACAATTTTAGAAACAACATTAGATACAATTTTAGAAACAACATTAGATACAATTTTAGAAACAACATTAGATACAATTTCAGAAACAACATTAGATACAATTTTAGAAACAACATTAGATACAATTTTAGAAACAACATAAGATACAATTTTAGAAACAACATTAGATGCAATTTTAGAAACAACATTAGATACAATTTTAGAAACAACATTAGATACAATTTTAGAAACAACATTAGATGCAATTTTAGAAACAACATTAGTTACAATTTTAGAAACAACATTAGATACAATTTTAGAAACAACATTAGATACAATTTTAGAAACAACATTAGATACAATTTTAGAAACAACATTAGATACAATTTTAGAAACAACATTAGATACAATTTTAGAAACAACATTAGTTACAATTTTAGAAACAACATTAGATACAATTTTAGAAACAACATTAGATACCATTTTAGAAACAACATTAGTTACAATTTTAGAATCAACATTAGATACAATTTTAGAAACAACATTAGTTACAATTTTAGAAACAACATTAGATACAATTTTAGAAACAACATTAGATGCAATTTTAGAAACTACATTAGATACAATTTTAGAAACAACATTAGATACAATTTTAGAAACAACATTAGATACAATTTTAGAAACAACATTAGTTATAATTTTAGAAACAACATTAGATACAATTTTAGAAACAACATTAGATACAATTTTAGAAACAACATTAGATACAATTTTAGAAACAACATTAGATACAATTTTAGAAACAACATTAGTTACAATTTAAGAAACAACATTAGATACAATTTTAGAAACAACATTAGATACCATTTTAGAAACAAAATTAGTTACAATTTTAGAAACAACATTAGATACAATTTTAGAAACAACATTAGTTACAATTTTAGAAACAACATTAGATACAATTTTAGAAACAACATTAGTTACAATTTTAGAAACAACATTAGATACAATTTTAGAAACAACATTAGATACCATTTTAGAAACAACATTAGTTACAATTTTAGAAACAACATTAGATGCAATTTTAGAAACAACATTAGATACAATTTTAGAAGCAACATTAGATACAATTTTAGAAACAACATTAGATACTATTTTAGTAACAACATTAGTTACAATTTTAGAAACAACATTAGATACAATTTTAGAAACAACATTAGATACAATTTTAGAAACAACATTAGATACAATTTTAGAAACAACATTAGATACAATTTTAGAAACAACATTAGTTACAATTTTAGAAACAACATTAGTTACAATTTTAGAAACAACATTAGATACCATTTTACAAACAACATTAGATACCATTTTAGAAACAACATTAGTTACAATTTTAGAAACAACATTAGGTACAATTTTAGAAACAACATTAGATACAATTTTAGAAACAACATTAGATACAATTTTAGAAACAACATTAGTTACAATTTTAGAAACAACATTAGATACAATTTTAGAAACAACATTAGATACCATTTTAGAAACAACATTAGTTACAATTTTAGAATCAACATTAGATACAATTTTAGAAACAACATTAGTTACAATTTTAGAAACAACATTAGATACAATTTTAGAAACAACATTAGATGCAATTTTAGAAACTACATTAGATACAATTTTAGAAACAACATTAGATACAATTTTAGAAACAACATTAGATACAATTTTAGAAACAACATTAGTTATAATTTTAGAAACAACATTAGATACAATTTTAGAAACAACATTAGATACAATTTTAGAAACAACATTAGATACAATTTTAGAAACAACATTAGATACAATTTTAGAAACAACATTAGTTACAATTTAAGAAACAACATTAGATACAATTTTAGAAACAACATTAGATACCATTTTAGAAACAAAATTAGTTACAATTTTAGAAACAACATTAGATACAATTTTAGAAACAACATTAGTTACAATTTTAGAAACAACATTAGATACAATTTTAGAAACAACATTAGTTACAATTTTAGAAACAACATTAGATACAATTTTAGAAACAACATTAGATACCATTTTAGAAACAACATTAGTTACAATTTTAGAAACAACATTAGATGCAATTTTAGAAACAACATTAGATACAATTTTAGAAGCAACATTAGATACAATTTTAGAAACAACATTAGATACTATTTTAGTAACAACATTAGTTACAATTTTAGAAACAACATTAGATACAATTTTAGAAACAACATTAGATACAATTTTAGAAACAACATTAGATACAATTTTAGAAACAACATTAGATACAATTTTAGAAACAACATTAGTTACAATTTTAGAAACAACATTAGTTACAATTTTAGAAACAACATTAGATACCATTTTACAAACAACATTAGATACCATTTTAGAAACAACATTAGTTACAATTTTAGAAACAACATTAGGTACAATTTTAGAAACAACATTAGATACAATTTTAGAAACAACATTAGATACAATTTTAGAAATTACATTAGATACAATTTTAGAAACAACATTAGATGCAATTTTAGAAACAACATTAGATATAATTTTAAAAACAACATTAGATACAATTTTAGACACAACATAAGATACAATTTAAGAACCAACATTAGATACAATTTTAGAAACAACATTAGATGCAATTTTAGAAACAACATTAGATACAATTTTAGAAACAACATTAGATACAATTTTAGAAACAACATTAGATACAATTTTAGAAACAACATTAGATACAATTTTAGAAACAACATTAGTTACAATTTTAGAAACAACATTAGATACAATTTTAGAAACAACATTAGATACAATTTTAGAAACAACATTAGATACAATTTTAGAAACAACATTAGATACAATTTTAGAAACAACATTAGTTACAATTTTAGAAACAACATTAGATACAATTTTAGAAACAACATTAGATACAATTTTAGAAACAACATTAGATGCAATTTTAGAAACAACATTAGTTACAATTTTAGAAACAACATTAGATACAATTTTAGAAACAACATTAGATACAATTTTAGAAACAACATTAGATACAATTTTAGAAACAACATTAGATACAATTTTAGAAACAACATTAGATACAATTTTAGAAACAACATTAGTTACAATTTTAGAAACAACATTAGATACAATTTTAGAAACAACATTAGATACCATTTTAGAAACAACATTAGTTACAATTTTAGAATCAACATTAGATACAATTTTAGAAACAACATTAGTTACAATTTTAGAAACAACATTAGATACAATTTTAGAAACAACATTAGATGCAATTTTAGAAACTACATTAGATACAATTTTAGAAACAACATTAGATACAATTTTAGAAACAACATTAGATACAATTTTAGAAACAACATTAGTTATAATTTTAGAAACAACATTAGATACAATTTTAGAAACAACATTAGATACAATTTTAGAAACAACATTAGATACAATTTTAGAAACAACATTAGATACAATTTTAGAAACAACATTAGTTACAATTTAAGAAACAACATTAGATACAATTTTAGAAACAACATTAGATACCATTTTAGAAACAA
This sequence comes from Sepiola atlantica, assembly GCA_963556195.1. Classification (NCBI taxonomy): domain Eukaryota; kingdom Metazoa; phylum Mollusca; class Cephalopoda; order Sepiida; family Sepiolidae; genus Sepiola; species Sepiola atlantica. The sequence continues at coordinate 10,102,665 of CAUVYP010001154.1, read as the reverse complement.
AATTAGTTACAATTTTAGAAACAACATTAGATACAATTTTAGAAACAACATTAGTTACAATTTTAGAAACAACATTAGATACAATTTTAGAAACAACATTAGTTACAATTTTAGAAACAACATTAGTTACAATTTTAGAAACAACATTAGATACAATTTTAGAAACAACATTAGATACCATTTTAGAAACAACATTAGTTACAATTTTAGAAACAACATTAGATACAATTTTAGAAACAACATTAGTTACAATTTTAGAAACAACATTAGTTACAATTTTAGAAACAACATTAGTTACAATTTTAGAAACAACATTAGTTACAATTTTAGAAACAACATTAGTTACAATTTTAGAAACAACATTAGTTACAATTTTAGAAACAACATTAGTTACAATTTTAGAAACAAAATTAGTTACAATTTTAGAAATAACATTAGATAAAATTTTAGAAACAACATTAGATACAATTTTAGAAACAACATTAGATACAATTTTAGAAACAACATTAGATACAATTTTAGAAACAACATTAGATACAATTTTAGAAACAACATTAGATACAATTTTAGAAACAACATTAGATGCAATTTTAGAAACAACATTAGTTACAATTTTAGAAACAACATTAGATACAATTTTAGAAACAACATTAGATACAATTTTAGAAACAACATTAGATACAATTTTAGAAACAACATTAGATACAATTTTAGAAACAACATTAGATACAATTTTAGAAACAACATTAGTTACAATTTTAGAAACAACATTAGATACAATTTTAGAAACAACATTAGATACCATTTTAGAAACAACATTAGTTACAATTTTAGAATCAACATTAGATACAATTTTAGAAACAACATTAGTTACAATTTTAGAAACAACATTAGATACAATTTTAGAAACAACATTAGATGCAATTTTAGAAACTACATTAGATACAATTTTAGAAACAACATTAGATACAATTTTAGAAACAACATTAGATACAATTTTAGAAACAACATTAGTTATAATTTTAGAAACAACATTAGATACAATTTTAGAAACAACATTAGATACAATTTTAGAAACAACATTAGATACAATTTTAGAAACAACATTAGATACAATTTTAGAAACAACATTAGTTACAATTTAAGAAACAACATTAGATACAATTTTAGAAACAACATTAGATACCATTTTAGAAACAAAATTAGTTACAATTTTAGAAACAACATTAGATACAATTTTAGAAACAACATTAGTTACAATTTTAGAAACAACATTAGATACAATTTTAGAAACAACATTAGTTACAATTTTAGAAACAACATTAGTTACAATTTTAGAAACAACATTAGATACAATTTTAGAAACAACATTAGATACCATTTTAGAAACAACATTAGTTACAATTTTAGAAACAACATTAGATACAATTTTAGAAACAACATTAGTTACAATTTTAGAAACAACATTAGTTACAATTTTAGAAACAACATTAGTTACAATTTTAGAAACAACATTAGTTACAATTTTAGAAACAACATTAGTTACAATTTTAGAAACAACATTAGTTACAATTTTAGAAACAACATTAGTTACAATTTTAGAAACAAAATTAGTTACAATTTTAGAAATAACATTAGATAAAATTTTAGAAACAACATTAGATACAATTTTAGAAACAACATTAGATACAATTTTAGAAACAACATTAGATACAATTTTAGAAACAACATTAGATACAATTTTAGAAACAACATTAGATGCAATTTTAGAAACAACATTAGATACAATTTTAGAAACAACATTAGATACAATTTTAGAAACAACATTAGATACAATTTTAGAAACAACATTAGATACAATTTTAGAAACAACATTAGTTACAATTTTAGGAACAACATTAGATACAATTTTAGAAACAACATTAGATACAATTTTAGAAACAACATTAGATACAATTTTAGAAACAACATTAGATACAATTTTAGAAACAACATTAGATACAATTTTAGAAACAACATTAGTTACAATTTTAGAAACAACATTAGATACAATTTTAGAAACAACATTAGATACCATTTTAGAAACAACATTAGTTACAATTTTAGAAACAACATTAGATACAATTTTAGAAACAACATTAGTTACAATTTTAGAAACAACATTAGATACAATTTTAGAAACAACATTAGTTACAATTTTAGAAACAACATTAGATACAATTTTAGAAACAACATTAGATACCATTTTAGAAACAACATTAGTTAGAATTTTAGAAAAAACATTAGATACAATTTTAGAAACAACATTAGATACAATTTTAGAAACAACATTAGTTACAATTTTAGAAACAACATTAGATACCATTTTAGAAACAACATTAGTTACAATTTTAGAAACAACATTAGATACAATTTTAGAAACAACATTAGATACCATTTTAGAAACAACATTAGTTACAATTTTAGAATCAACATTAGATACAATTTTAGAAACAACATTAGTTACAATTTTAGAAACAACATTAGATACAATTTTAGAAACAACATTAGATGCAATTTTAGAAACTACATTAGATACAATTTTAGAAACAACATTAGATACAATTTTAGAAACAACATTAGATACAATTTTAGAAACAACATTAGTTATAATTTTAGAAACAACATTAGATACAATTTTAGAAACAACATTAGATACAATTTTAGAAACAACATTAGATACAATTTTAGAAACAACATTAGATACAATTTTAGAAACAACATTAGTTACAATTTAAGAAACAACATTAGATACAATTTTAGAAACAACATTAGATACCATTTTAGAAACAAAATTAGTTACAATTTTAGAAACAACATTAGATACAATTTTAGAAACAACATTAGTTACAATTTTAGAAACAACATTAGATACAATTTTAGAAACAACATTAGTTACAATTTTAGAAACAACATTAGTTACAATTTTAGAAACAACATTAGATACAATTTTAGAAACAACATTAGATACCATTTTAGAAACAACATTAGTTACAATTTTAGAAACAACATTAGATACAATTTTAGAAACAACATTAGTTACAATTTTAGAAACAACATTAGTTACAATTTTAGAAACAACATTAGTTACAATTTTAGAAACAACATTAGTTACAATTTTAGAAACAACATTAGTTACAATTTTAGAAACAACATTAGTTACAATTTTAGAAACAATATTAGTTACAATTTTAGAAACAAAATTAGTTACAATTTTAGAAATAACATTAGATAAAATTTTAGAAACAACATTAGATACAATTTTAGAAACAACATTAGATACAATTTTAGAAACAACATTAGATACAATTTTAGAAACAACATTAGATACAATTTTAGAAACAACATTAGATGCAATTTTAGAAACAACATTAGATACAATTTTAGAAACAACATTAGATACAATTTTAGAAACAACATTAGATACAATTTTAGAAACAACATTAGATACAATTTTAGAAACAACATTAGTTACAATTTTAGGAACAACATTAGATACAATTTTAGAAACAACATTAGATACAATTTTAGAAACAACATTAGATACAATTTTAGAAACAACATTAGATACAATTTTAGAAACAACATTAGATACAATTTTAGAAACAACATTAGTTACAATTTTAGAAACAACATTAGATACAATTTTAGAAACAACATTAGATACCATTTTAGAAACAACATTAGTTACAATTTTAGAAACAACATTAGATACAATTTTAGAAACAACATTAGTTACAATTTTAGAAACAACATTAGATACAATTTTAGAAACAACATTAGTTACAATTTTAGAAACAACATTAGATACAATTTTAGAAACAACATTAGATACCATTTTAGAAACAACATTAGTTAGAATTTTAGAAAAAACATTAGATACAATTTTAGAAACAACATTAGATACAATTTTAGAAACAACATTAGTTACAATTTTAGAAACAACATTAGATACCATTTTAGAAACAACATTAGTTACAATTTTAGAAACAACATTAGTTACAATTTTAGAAACAACATTAGTTACAATTTTAGAAACAACATTAGATACCATTTTAGAAACAACATTAGTTACAATTTTAGAAACAACATTAGATACAATTTTAGAAACAACATTAGATACAATTTTAGAAACAACATTAGATACAATTTTAGAAACAACATTAGATGCAATTTTAGAAACAACATTAGTTACCATTTTAGAAACAACATTAGATACCATTTTACAAACAACATTAGATACCATTTTAGAAACAACATTAGTTACAATTTTAGAAACAACATTAGATACAATTTTAGAAACAACATTAGATACAATTTCAGAAACAACATTAGATACAATTTTAGAAACAACATTAGATACAATTTTAGAAACAACATTAGATACAATTTTAGAAACAACATTAGATGCAATTTTAGAAACAACATTAGATACAATTTTAGAAACAACATTAGATACAATTTTAGAAACAACATTAGATGCAATTTTAGAAACAACATTAGTTACAATTTTAGAAACAACATTAGATACAATTTTAGAAACAACATTAGATACAATTTTAGAAACAACATTAGATACAATTTTAGAAACAACATTAGATACAATTTTAGAAACAACATTAGATACAATTTTAGAAACAACATTAGTTACAATTTTAGAAACAACATTAGATACAATTTTAGAAACAACATTAGATACCATTTTAGAAACAACATTAGTTACAATTTTAGAATCAACATTAGATACAATTTTAGAAACAACATTAGTTACAATTTTAGAAACAACATTAGATACAATTTTAGAAACAACATTAGATGCAATTTTAGAAACTACATTAGATACAATTTTAGAAACAACATTAGATACAATTTTAGAAACAACATTAGATACAATTTTAGAAACAACATTAGTTATAATTTTAGAAACAACATTAGATACAATTTTAGAAACAACATTAGATACAATTTTAGAAACAACATTAGATACAATTTTAGAAACAACATTAGATACAATTTTAGAAACAACATTAGTTACAATTTAAGAAACAACATTAGATACAATTTTAGAAACAACATTAGATACCATTTTAGAAACAAAATTAGTTACAATTTTAGAAACAACATTAGATACAATTTTAGAAACAACATTAGTTACAATTTTAGAAACAACATTAGATACAATTTTAGAAACAACATTAGTTACAATTTTAGAAACAACATTAGATACAATTTTAGAAACAACATTAGATACCATTTTAGAAACAACATTAGTTACAATTTTAGAAACAACATTAGATGCAATTTTAGAAACAACATTAGATACAATTTTAGAAACAACATTAGATACAATTTTAGAAACAACATTAGATACTATTTTAGTAACAACATTAGTTACAATTTTAGAAACAACATTAGATACAATTTTAGAAACAACATTAGATACAATTTTAGAAACAACATTAGATACAATTTTAGAAACAACATTAGATACAATTTTAGAAACAACATTAGTTACAATTTTAGAAACAACATTAGATACAATTTTAGAAACAACATTAGATACCATTTTAGAAACAACATTAGTTACAATTTTAGAAACAACATTAGATACAATTTTAGAAACAACATTAGTTACAATTTTAGAAACAACATTAGATACAATTTTAGAAACAACATTAGTTACAATTTTAGAAACAACATTAGATACCATTTTACAAACAACATTAGATACCATTTTAGAAACAACATTAGTTACAATTTTAGAAACAACATTAGGTACAATTTTAGAAACAACATTAGATACAATTTTAGAAACAACATTAGATACAATTTTAGAAACAACATTAGATACAATTTTAGAAACAACATTAGATGCAATTTTAGAAACAACATTAGATATAATTTTAAAAACAACATTAGATACAATTTTAGACACAACATAAGATACAATTTAAGAACCAACATTAGTTACAATTTTAGGAACAACATTAGATACAATTTTAGAAACAACATTAGATACAATTTTAGAAACAACATTAGATACAATTTTAGAAACAACATTAGATACAATTTTAGAAACAACATTAGTTACAATTTTAGAAACAACATTAGATACAATTTTAGAAACAACATTAGATACCATTTTAGAAACAACATTAGTTACAATTTTAGAAACAACATTAGATACAATTTTAGAAACAACATTAGTTACAATTTTAGAAACAACATTAGATACAATTTTAGAAACAACATTAGTTACAATTTTAGAAACAACATTAGATACAATTTTAGAAACAACATTAGATACCATTTTAGAAACAACATTAGTTACAATTTTAGAAAAAACATTAGATACAATTTTAGAAACAACATTAGATACAATTTTAGAAACAACATTAGTTACAATTTTCGAAACAACATTAGATACCATTTTAGAAACAACATAAGTTACAATTTTAGAAACAACATTAGATACAATTTTAGAAACAACATTAGTTACAATTTTAGAAACAACATTAGTTACAATTTTAGAAACAACATTAGATACCATTTTAGAAACAACATTAGTTACAATTTTAGAAACAACATTAGATACAATTTTAGAAACAACATTAGATACAATTTTAGAAACAACATTAGATACAATTTTAGAAACAACATTAGATGCAATTTTAGAAACAACATTAGTTACCATTTTAGAAACAACATTAGATACCATTTTACAAACAACATTAGATACCATTTTAGAAACAACATTAGTTACAATTTTAGAAACAACATTAGATACAATTTTAGAAACAACATTAGATACAATTTTAGAAACAACATTAGATACAATTTCAGAAACAACATTAGATACAATTTTAGAAACAACATTAGATACAATTTTAGAAACAACATAAGATACAATTTTAGAAACAACATTAGATGCAATTTTAGAAACAACATTAGATACAATTTTAGAAACAACATTAGATACAATTTTAGAAACAACATTAGATGCAATTTTAGAAACAACATTAGTTACAATTTTAGAAACAACATTAGATACAATTTTAGAAACAACATTAGATACAATTTTAGAAACAACATTAGATACAATTTTAGAAACAACATTAGATACAATTTTAGAAACAACATTAGATACAATTTTAGAAACAACATTAGTTACAATTTTAGAAACAACATTAGATACAATTTTAGAAACAACATTAGATACCATTTTAGAAACAACATTAGTTACAATTTTAGAATCAACATTAGATACAATTTTAGAAACAACATTAGTTACAATTTTAGAAACAACATTAGATACAATTTTAGAAACAACATTAGATGCAATTTTAGAAACTACATTAGATACAATTTTAGAAACAACATTAGATACAATTTTAGAAACAACATTAGATACAATTTTAGAAACAACATTAGTTATAATTTTAGAAACAACATTAGATACAATTTTAGAAACAACATTAGATACAATTTTAGAAACAACATTAGATACAATTTTAGAAACAACATTAGATACAATTTTAGAAACAACATTAGTTACAATTTAAGAAACAACATTAGATACAATTTTAGAAACAACATTAGATACCATTTTAGAAACAAAATTAGTTACAATTTTAGAAACAACATTAGATACAATTTTAGAAACAACATTAGTTACAATTTTAGAAACAACATTAGTTACAATTTTAGAAACAAAATTAGTTACAATTTTAGAAATAACATTAGATAAAATTTTAGAAACAACATTAGATACAATTTTAGAAACAACATTAGATACAATTTTAGAAACAACATTAGATACAATTTTAGAAACAACATTAGATACAATTTTAGAAACAACATTAGATGCAATTTTAGAAACAACATTAGATACAATTTTAGAAACAACATTAGATGCAATTTTAGAAACAACATTAGTTACAATTTTAGAAACAACATTAGATACAATTTTAGAAACAACATTAGATACAATTTTAGAAACAACATTAGATACAATTTTAGAAACAACATTAGATACAATTTTAGAAACAACATTAGATACAATTTTAGAAACAACATTAGTTACAATTTTAGAAACAACATTAGATACAATTTTAGAAACAACATTAGATACCATTTTAGAAACAACATTAGTTACAATTTTAGAATCAACATTAGATACAATTTTAGAAACAACATTAGTTACAATTTTAGAAACAACATTAGATACAATTTTAGAAACAACATTAGATGCAATTTTAGAAACTACATTAGATACAATTTTAGAAACAACATTAGATACAATTTTAGAAACAACATTAGATACAATTTTAGAAACAACATTAGTTATAATTTTAGAAACAACATTAGATACAATTTTAGAAACAACATTAGATACAATTTTAGAAACAACATTAGATACAATTTTAGAAACAACATTAGATACAATTTTAGAAACAACATTAGTTACAATTTAAGAAACAACATTAGATACAATTTTAGAAACAACATTAGATACCATTTTAGAAACAAAATTAGTTACAATTTTAGAAACAACATTAGATACAATTTTAGAAACAACATTAGTTACAATTTTAGAAACAACATTAGATACAATTTTAGAAACAACATTAGTTACAATTTTAGAAACAACATTAGTTACAATTTTAGAAACAACATTAGATACAATTTTAGAAACAACATTAGATACCATTTTAGAAACAACATTAGTTACAATTTTAGAAACAACATTAGATACAATTTTAGAAACAACATTAGTTACAATTTTAGAAACAACATTAGTTACAATTTTAGAAACAACATTAGTTACAATTTTAGAAACAACATTAGTTACAATTTTAGAAACAACATTAGTTACAATTTTAGAAACAACATTAGTTACAATTTTAGAAACAACATTAGTTACAATTTTAGAAACAAAATTAGTTACAATTTTAGAAATAACATTAGATAAAATTTTAGAAACAACATTAGATACAATTTTAGAAACAACATTAGATACAATTTTAGAAACAACATTAGATACAATTTTAGAAACAACATTAGATACAATTTTAGAAACAACATTAGATGCAATTTTAGAAACAACATTAGATACAATTTTAGAAACAACATTAGATACAATTTTAGAAACAACATTAGATACAATTTTAGAAACAACATTAGATACAATTTTAGAAACAACATTAGTTACAATTTTAGGAACAACATTAGATACAATTTTAGAAACAACATTAGATACAATTTTAGAAACAACATTAGATACAATTTTAGAAACAACATTAGATACAATTTTAGAAACAACATTAGATACAATTTTAGAAACAACATTAGTTACAATTTTAGAAACAACATTAGATACAATTTTAGAAACAACATTAGATACCATTTTAGAAACAACATTAGTTACAATTTTAGAAACAACATTAGATACAATTTTAGAAACAACATTAGTTACAATTTTAGAAACAACATTAGATACAATTTTAGAAACAACATTAGTTACAATTTTAGAAACAACATTAGATACAATTTTAGAAACAACATTAGATACCATTTTAGAAACAACATTAGTTAGAATTTTAGAAAAAACATTAGATACAATTTTAGAAACAACATTAGATACAATTTTAGAAACAACATTAGTTACAATTTTAGAAACAACATTAGATACCATTTTAGAAACAACATTAGTTACAATTTTAGAAACAACATTAGTTACAATTTTAGAAACAACATTAGTTACAATTTTAGAAACAACATTAGATACCATTTTAGAAACAACATTAGTTACAATTTTAGAAACAACATTAGATACAATTTTAGAAACAACATTAGATACAATTTTAGAAACAACATTAGATACAATTTTAGAAACAACATTAGATGCAATTTTAGAAACAACATTAGTTACCATTTTAGAAACAACATTAGATACCATTTTACAAACAACATTAGATACCATTTTAGAAACAACATTAGTTACAATTTTAGAAACAACATTAGATACAATTTTAGAAACAACATTAGATACAATTTCAGAAACAACATTAGATACAATTTTAGAAACAACATTAGATACAATTTTAGAAACAACATTAGATACAATTTTAGAAACAACATTAGATGCAATTTTAGAAACAACATTAGATACAATTTTAGAAACAACATTAGATACAATTTTAGAAACAACATTAGATGCAATTTTAGAAACAACATTAGTTACAATTTTAGAAACAACATTAGATACAATTTTAGAAACAACATTAGATACAATTTTAGAAACAACATTAGATACAATTTTAGAAACAACATTAGATACAATTTTAGAAACAACATTAGATACAATTTTAGAAACAACATTAGTTACAATTTTAGAAACAACATTAGATACAATTTTAGAAACAACATTAGATACCATTTTAGAAACAACATTAGTTACAATTTTAGAATCAACATTAGATACAATTTTAGAAACAACATTAGTTACAATTTTAGAAACAACATTAGATACAATTTTAGAAACAACATTAGATGCAATTTTAGAAACTACATTAGATACAATTTTAGAAACAACATTAGATACAATTTTAGAAACAACATTAGATACAATTTTAGAAACAACATTAGTTATAATTTTAGAAACAACATTAGATACAATTTTAGAAACAACATTAGATACAATTTTAGAAACAACATTAGATACAATTTTAGAAACAACATTAGATACAATTTTAGAAACAACATTAGTTACAATTTAAGAAACAACATTAGATACAATTTTAGAAACAACATTAGATACCATTTTAGAAACAAAATTAGTTACAATTTTAGAAACAACATTAGATACAATTTTAGAAACAACATTAGTTACAATTTTAGAAACAACATTAGATACAATTTTAGAAACAACATTAGTTACAATTTTAGAAACAACATTAGATACAATTTTAGAAACAACATTAGATACCATTTTAGAAACAACATTAGTTACAATTTTAGAAACAACATTAGATGCAATTTTAGAAACAACATTAGATACAATTTTAGAAACAACATTAGATACAATTTTAGAAACAACATTAGATACTATTTTAGTAACAACATTAGTTACAATTTTAGAAACAACATTAGATACAATTTTAGAAACAACATTAGATACAATTTTAGAAACAACATTAGATACAATTTTAGAAACAACATTAGATACAATTTTAGAAACAACATTAGTTACAATTTTAGAAACAACATTAGATACAATTTTAGAAACAACATTAGATACCATTTTAGAAACAACATTAGTTACAATTTTAGAAACAACATTAGATACAATTTTAGAAACAACATTAGTTACAATTTTAGAAACAACATTAGATACAATTTTAGAAACAACATTAGTTACAATTTTAGAAACAACATTAGATACCATTTTACAAACAACATTAGATACCATTTTAGAAACAACATTAGTTACAATTTTAGAAACAACATTAGGTACAATTTTAGAAACAACATTAGATACAATTTTAGAAACAACATTAGATACAATTTTAGAAACAACATTAGATACAATTTTAGAAACAACATTAGATGCAATTTTAGAAACAACATTAGATATAATTTTAAAAACAACATTAGATACAATTTTAGACACAACATAAGATACAATTTAAGAACCAACATTAGTTACAATTTTAGGAACAACATTAGATACAATTTTAGAAACAACATTAGATACAATTTTAGAAACAACATTAGATACAATTTTAGAAACAACATTAGATACAATTTTAGAAACAACATTAGTTACAATTTTAGAAACAACATTAGATACAATTTTAGAAACAACATTAGATACCATTTTAGAAACAACATTAGTTACAATTTTAGAAACAACATTAGATACAATTTTAGAAACAACATTAGTTACAATTTTAGAAACAACATTAGATACAATTTTAGAAACAACATTAGTTACAATTTTAGAAACAACATTAGATACAATTTTAGAAACAACATTAGATACCATTTTAGAAACAACATTAGTTACAATTTTAGAAAAAACATTAGATACAATTTTAGAAACAACATTAGATACAATTTTAGAAACAACATTAGTTACAATTTTCGAAACAACATTAGATACCATTTTAGAAACAACATAAGTTACAATTTTAGAAACAACATTAGATACAATTTTAGAAACAACATTAGTTACAATTTTAGAAACAACATTAGTTACAATTTTAGAAACAACATTAGATACCATTTTAGAAACAACATTAGTTACAATTTTAGAAACAACATTAGATACAATTTTAGAAACAACATTAGATACAATTTTAGAAACAACATTAGATACAATTTTAGAAACAACATTAGATGCAATTTTAGAAACAACATTAGTTACCATTTTAGAAACAACATTAGATACCATTTTACAAACAACATTAGATACCATTTTAGAAACAACATTAGTTACAATTTTAGAAACAACATTAGATACAATTTTAGAAACAACATTAGATACAATTTTAGAAACAACATTAGATACAATTTCAGAAACAACATTAGATACAATTTTAGAAACAACATTAGATACAATTTTAGAAACAACATAAGATACAATTTTAGAAACAACATTAGATGCAATTTTAGAAACAACATTAGATACAATTTTAGAAACAACATTAGATACAATTTTAGAAACAACATTAGATGCAATTTTAGAAACAACATTAGTTACAATTTTAGAAACAACATTAGATACAATTTTAGAAACAACATTAGATACAATTTTAGAAACAACATTAGATACAATTTTAGAAACAACATTAGATACAATTTTAGAAACAACATTAGATACAATTTTAGAAACAACATTAGTTACAATTTTAGAAACAACATTAGATACAATTTTAGAAACAACATTAGATACCATTTTAGAAACAACATTAGTTACAATTTTAGAATCAACATTAGATACAATTTTAGAAACAACATTAGTTACAATTTTAGAAACAACATTAGATACAATTTTAGAAACAACATTAGATGCAATTTTAGAAACTACATTAGATACAATTTTAGAAACAACATTAGATACAATTTTAGAAACAACATTAGATACAATTTTAGAAACAACATTAGTTATAATTTTAGAAACAACATTAGATACAATTTTAGAAACAACATTAGATACAATTTTAGAAACAACATTAGATACAATTTTAGAAACAACATTAGATACAATTTTAGAAACAACATTAGTTACAATTTAAGAAACAACATTAGATACAATTTTAGAAACAACATTAGATACCATTTTAGAAACAAAATTAGTTACAATTTTAGAAACAACATTAGATACAATTTTAGAAACAACATTAGTTACAATTTTAGAAACAACATTAGATACAATTTTAGAAACAACATTAGTTACAATTTTAGAAACAACATTAGATACAATTTTAGAAACAACATTAGATACCATTTTAGAAACAACATTAGTTACAATTTTAGAAACAACATTAGATGCAATTTTAGAAACAACATTAGATACAATTTTAGAAACAACATTAGATACAATTTTAGAAACAACATTAGATACTATTTTAGTAACAACATTAGTTACAATTTTAGAAACAACATTAGATACAATTTTAGAAACAACATTAGATACAATTTTAGAAACAACATTAGATACAATTTTAGAAACAACATTAGATACAATTTTAGAAACAACATTAGTTACAATTTTAGAAACAACATTAGTTACAATTTTAGAAACAACATTAGATACCATTTTACAAACAACATTAGATACCATTTTAGAAACAACATTAGTTACAATTTTAGAAACAACATTAGGTACAATTTTAGAAACAACATTAGATACAATTTTAGAAACAACATTAGATACAATTTTAGAAATTACATTAGATACAATTTTAGAAACAACATTAGATGCAATTTTAGAAACAACATTAGATATAATTTTAAAAACAACATTAGATACAATTTTAGACACAACATAAGATACAATTTAAGAACCAACATTAGATACAATTTTAGAAACAACATTAGATGCAATTTTAGAAACAACATTAGATACAATTTTAGAAACAACATTAGATACAATTTTAGAAACAACATTAGATACAATTTTAGAAACAACATTAGATACAATTTTAGAAACAACATTAGTTACAATTTTAGAAACAACATTAGATACAATTTTAGAAACAACATTAGATACAATTTTAGAAACAACATTAGATACAATTTTAGAAACAACATTAGATACAATTTTAGAAACAACATTAGTTACAATTTTAGAAACAACATTAGATACAATTTTAGAAACAACATTAGATACCATTTTAGAAACAACATTAGTTACAATTTTAGAAACAACATTAGTTACAATTTTAGAAACAACATTAGATACAATTTTAGAAACAACATTAGTTACAATTTTAGAAACAACATTAGATACAATTTTAGAAACAACATTAGTTACAATTTTAGAAACAACATTAGATACAATTTTAGAAACAACATTAGATACCATTTTAGAAACAACATTAGTTACAATTTTAGAAACAACATTAGATACAATTTTAGAAACAACATTAGATACAATTTTAGAAACAACATTAGTTACAATTTTAGAAACAACATTAGATACCATTTTAGAAACAACATTAGTTACAATTTTAGAAACAACATTAAATACCATTTTAGAAACAACATTAGTTACAATTTTAGAAACAACATTAGAAACCATTTTAGAAACAACATTAGTTACAATTTTAGAAACAACATTAGATACCATTTTACAAACAACATTAGATACCATTTTAGAAACAACATTAGTTACAATTTTAGAAACAACATTAGATACAATTTTAGAAACAACATTAGATACAATTTTAGAAACAACATCAGATACAATTTTAGAAACAACATTAGATACAATTTTAGAAACAACATTAGATACAATTTTAGAAACAACATTAGATACAATTTTAGAAACAACATTAGATACAATTTTAGAAACAACATTAGTTACAATTTTAGAAACAACATTAGATACCATTTTAGAAACAACATTAGTTACAATTTTAGAAACAACATAAGATACAATTTTAGAAACAACATTAGATACAATTTTAGAAACAACATTAGATACAATTTTAGAAACAACATTAGATGCCATTTTAGAAACAACATTAGATACAATTTTAGAAACAACATTAGATGCAATTTTAGAAACAACATTAAATACCATTTTAGAAACAACATTAGTTACAATTTTAGAAACAACATTAGATACAATTTTAGAAACAACATTAGATACCATTTTAGAAACAACTTTAGTTACACATTTAGAAACAACATTAGATACAATTTTAGAAACAACATTAGTTACAATTTTAGAAACAACATTAGAAACCATTTTAGAAACAACATTAGTTACAATTTTAGAAACAACATTAGATACCATTTTACAAACAACATTAGATACAATTTTAGAAACAACATTAGTTACAATTTTAGAAACAACATTAGATACAATTTTAGAAACAACATTAGATACAATTTTAGAAACAACATCAGATACAATTTTAGAAACAACATTAGATGCAATTTTAGAAACAACATTAGATACAATTTTAGAAACAACATTAGATACAATTTTAGAAACAACATTAGATACAATTTTAGAAACAACATTAGATACAATTTTAGTAACAACATTAGTTACAATTTTAGAAACAACATTAGATACCATTTTAGAAACAACATTAGTTACAATTTTAGAAACAACATAAGATACAATTTTAGAAACAACATTAGATACAATTTTAGAAACAACATTAGATACAATTTTAGAAACAACATTAGATACAATTTTAGAAACAACATTAGATACAATTTTAGAAACAACATTAGATACAATTTTAGAAACAACATTAGTTACAATTTTAGAAACAACATTAGTTACAATTTTAGAAACAACATTAGTTACAATTTTAGAAACAACATTAGATACAATTTTAGAAACAACATTAGTTACAATTTTAGAAACAACATTAGTTACAATTTTAGAAACAACATTAGTTACAATTTTAGAAATAACATTAGATACAATTTTAGAAACAACATTAGATACAATTTTAGAAACAACATTAGATACAATTTTAGAAACAACATTAGATACAATTTTAGAAACAACATTAGATACAATTTTAGAAACAACATTAGATGCAATTTTAGACACAACATTAGATACAATTTTAGAAACAACATTAGATACAATTTTAGAAACAACATTAGATACAATTTTAGAAACAACATTAGATACAATTTTAGAAACAACATTAGTTACAATTTTAGAAACAACATTAGATACAATTTTAGAAACAACATTAGATACAATTTTAGAAACAACATTAGATACAATTTTAGAAACAACATTAGTTACAATTTTAGAAACAACATTAGATACAATTTTAGAAACAACATTAGATACCATTTTAGAAACAACATTAGTTACAATTTTAGAAACAACATTAGATACAATTTTAGAAACAACATTAGTTACAATTTTAGAAACAACATTAGTTACAATTTTAGAAACAACATTAGTTACAATTTTAGAAACAACATTAGTTACAATTTTAGAAACAACATTAGTTACAATTTTAGAAACAACATTAGTTACAATTTTAGAAACAACATTAGATACAATTTTAGAAACAACATTAGTTACAATTTTAGAAACAACATTAGTTACAATTTTAGAAACAAAATTAGTTACAATTTTAGAAATAACATTAGATAAAATTTTAGAAACAACATTAGATACAATTTTAGAAACAACATTAGATACAATTTTAGAAACAACATTAGATACAATTTTAGAAACAACATTAGATACAATTTTAGAAACAACATTAGATGCAATTTTAGAAACAACATTAGATACAATTTTAGAAACAACATTAGATACAATTTTAGAAACAACATTAGATACAATTTTAGAAACAACATTAGATACAATTTTAGAAACAACATTAGTTACAATTTTAGGAACAACATTAGATACAATTTTAGAAACAACATTAGATACAATTTTAGAAATAAACATTAGATACAATTTTAGAAACAACATTAGATACAATTTTAGAAACAACATTAGATACAATTTTAGAAACAACATTAGTTACAATTTTAGAAACAACATTAGATACAATTTAAGAAACAACATTAGATACCATTTTAGAAACAACATTAGTTACAATTTTAGAAACAACATTAGATACAATTTTAGAAACAACATTAGTTACAATTTTAGAAACAACATTAGATACAATTTTAGAAACAACATTAGTTACAATTTTAGAAACAACATTAGATACAATTTTAGAAACAACATTAGATACCATTTTAGAAACAACATTAGTTACAATTTTAGAAAAAACATTAGATACAATTTTAGAAACAACATTAGATACAATTTTAGAAACAACATTAGTTACAATTTTAGAAACAACATTAGATACCATTTTAGAAACAACATTAGTTACAATTTTAGAAACAACATTAGATACAATTTTAGAAACAACATTAGTTACAATTTTAGAAACAACATTAGTTACAATTTTAGAAACAACATTAGATACCATTTTAGAAACAACATTAGTTACAATTTTAGAAACAACATTAGATACAATTTTAGAAACAACATTAGATACAATTTTAGAAACAACATTAGATACAATTTTAGAAACAACATTAGATGCAATTTTAGAAACAACATTAGTTACAATTTTAGAAACAACATTAGATACCATTTTACAAACAACATTAGATACCATTTTAGAAACAACATTAGTTACAATTTTAGAAACAACATTAGATACAATTTTAGAAACAACATTAGATACAATTTTAGAAACAACATTAGATACAATTTCAGAAACAACATTAGATACAATTTTAGAAACAACATTAGATACAATTTTAGAAACAACATTAGATACAATTTTAGAAACAACATTAGATGCAATTTTAGAAACAACATTAGATACAATTTTAGAAACAACATTAGATACAATTTTAGAAACAACATTAGATGCAATTTTAGAAACAACATTAGTTACAATTTTAGAAACAACATTAGATACAATTTTAGAAACAACATTAGATACAATTTTAGAAACAACATTAGATACAATTTTAGAAACAACATTAGATACAATTTTCGAAACAACATTAGATACAATTTTAGAAACAACATTAGTTACAATTTTAGAAACAACATTAGATACAATTTTAGAAACAACATTAGATACCATTTTAGAAACAACATTAGTTACAATTTTAGAATCAACATTAGATACAATTTTAGAAACAACATTAGTTACAATTTTAGAAACAACATTAGATACAATTTTAGAAACAACATTAGATGCAATTTTAGAAACTACATTAGATACAATTTTAGAAACAACATTAGATACAATTTTAGAAACAACATTAGATACAATTTTAGAAACAACATTAGTTATAATTTTAGAAACAACATTAGATACAATTTTAGAAACAACATTAGATACAATTTTAGAAACAACATTAGATACAATTTTAGAAACAACATTAGTTACAATTTAAGAAACAACATTAGATACAATTTTAGAAACAACATTAGATACCATTTTAGAAACAACATTAGTTACAATTTTAGAAACAACATTAGATACAATTTTAGAAACAACATTAGTTACAATTTTAGAAACAACATTAGATACCATTTTAGAAACAACATTAGTTACAATTTTAGAAACAACATTAGATACAATTTTAGAAACAACATTAGATACCATTTTAGAAACAACATTAGTTACAATTTTAGAAACAACATTAGATGCAATTTTAGAAACAACATTAGATACAATTTTAGAAACAACATTAGATACAATTTTAGAAACAACATTAGATACTATTTTAGTAACAACATTAGTTACAATTTTAAAAACATTAGATACAATTTTAGAAACAACATTAGATACAATTTTAGAAACAACATTAGATACAATTTTAGAAACAACATTAGTTACAATTTTAGAAACAACATTAGATACAATTTTAGAAACAACATTAGATACCATTTTAGAAACAACATTAGTTACAATTTTAGAAACAACATTAGATACAATTTTAGAAACAACATTAGTTACAATTTTAGAAACAACATTAGATACAATTTTAGAAACAACATTAGTTACAATTTTAGAAACAACATTAGATACCATTTTACAAACAACATTAGATACAATTTTAGAAACAACATTAGATACAATTTTAGAAACAACATTAGTTACAATTTTAGAAACAACATTACATACAATTTTAGAAACAACATTAGATACAATTTTAGAAACATTAGATACAATTTTAGAAACAACATTAGATGCAATTTTAGAAACAACATTAGATACAATTTTAGAAACAACATTAGATACAATTTTAGAAACAACATTAGATACAATTTTAGAAACAACATTAGATGCAATTTTAGAAACAACATTAGTTACAATTTTAGAAACAACATTACATACAATTTTAGAAACAACATTAGATACAATTTTAGAAACATTAGATACAATTTTAGAAACAACATTAGATGCAATTTTAGAAACAACATTAGATACAATTTTAGAAACAACATTAGATACAATTTTAGAAACAACATTAGATACAATTTGAGAAACAACATTAGATGCAATTTTAGAAACAACATTAGATACAATTTTAGAAAAAACATTAGATACAATTTTAGAAAAAACATTAGATACAATTTTTTTATCTGGAGATAAAGAAATTGTATCTAATGTTTCTAACGTCAAAATATATGTAATTTCTCATTCATTACGGGTTTCTTAACTATTTAATTTGAAGCTGAGCCCCCTCAATATAACAACCATTGTGCATAAAAAAAATGAAAAATAATATGACTCGAACTACTTTATATTTTTATTTATTGAAGAGCTAAATGCATGTTTATATTATGTTTAATGAGCGTTTATCTAATGTTGTTGTGAATCCATAAATATCTGCAATCAGATGTAGCAAATACCCTACTTGAATAATTCTAAAACTGGGAGAATGTTTAACAACAAGTAGGTCCTTACTAAATCTGATAGTGAAAAATTGAAAACATATGTTCAATGTGATCATAATTTATCAAGCCGTGCATGTCCCAAGCAAGGGAAAAGGTTTGGGGAAAATAAGATGTGCCAAAACTGAAGGTAATTCTCATGTCTTCTCATATTCTCAAGTGTAGAATTTCAGAAATCACTGAAGATACTGAAATTCAAGTCATAACAACTTAATTCTGAGGTAAACTTTATGCTTTCTAAAAGAACCAAAAAATGGTGGGAAACGCGGTAGGTTGAAGGATATCTACAAATGTTTATAAATTTTGATGAATATATGAGATATAAGGATGTGATCCGGCAAATGGTATCCATTGTTAAACATCACTTATAATCATTGACAGAATCATTTTGGTTTTTCTATCATGAAGACATGTGAATACTAGATAGCAAAAACATTAAAGATAGCAATTCAAGCAAATTGAATGCAAACGAAATCATTATCAATCTATCTTGTAACATCAGTCTCAACAGTAAATTCTACTTAAATAATTCTAAAAACTGTGAGAATATTTAACAAGTAGGTCCTTACTACATCTGATAGTGAAAAATCTAAAACAATGTGATCAGAATTAATCAAGCATGTCCCAAGCAAGTGAAGAGATTTGGGGTCTTACACTCTCAAGTGTAGAATTTCAGAAATAACTGAAGACACTGAAATTCAAGTTATAACAACTTAATTCTGAGGTAAACTTGATGCTTTCTAAAAGAACAAAAAAATGGTGGGAGATCTACAAATGTTTATGAATTTTTATGAATATATCAGATACAAGGATGTGATCTGGCAAATGGTATCCATTGTTAAACATCGCTTACAATCATTGACAGAATCATTTTGGGTTTTTTCTTATTGAAAAGAAGATTCTATCATGCAGATACCACAAACATTTAAGATAGCAATTCAAGCAAATTGAATGCAAACGAAATCTTTATCAATCTATCTGGTAACATCAGTTTCAAAGGTAAATTCTAGCCATGCTTATTATCAACAGCTAATTTTTGTCTCGATCAAAAATGAATACACATCATTCTATGAAAATGTAATGACAATTTTGATCAAAAATGAATACACATCATTCTATGAAAATGTAATGACAATTTTGATCAAAAATGAATATACATCATTCTATGAAAATGTAATGACAATTTTGATCAAAAATGAATATACATCATTCTATGAAAATGTAATGACAATTTTGATTAAAAATGAATATACATCATTCTATGAAAATGTAATGACAATTTTGATCAAAAATGAATATACATCATTCTATGAAAATGTAATGACAATTTTGATCAAAAATGAATATACATCATTCTATGAAAATGTAATGACAATTTTGATCAAAAATGAACATACATCATTCTATGAAAATGTAATGACAATTTTGATCAAAAATGAATATACATCATTCTATGAAAATGTAATGACAATTTTGATCAAAAATGAATATACATCATTCTATGAAAATGTAATGACAATTTTGATCAAAAATGAACATACATCATTCTATGAAAATGTAATGACAATTTTGATCAAAAATGAATATACATCATTCTATGAAAATGTAATGACAATTTTGATCAAAAATGAATATACATCATTCTATGAAAATGTAATGACAATTTTGATCAAAAATGAATATACATCATTCTATGAAAATGTAATGACAATTTTGATTAAACATCCAAACACGAAGAAATACAAACTAAAATGTGTAATACGTAAAAAAACTTCAAATATAAATTTGTTTTATTTAAATAATTACGTCATAAGTTGATTAATTTCATGAGTTCATGTCAATAAATGTTTTCTGTATATTATATAATTTTCTCTTAAAATTGTTCAAAGTTTATTTGCCCCTGAAGTTGGTTGAAGGTTGGTGACTGCTTTTATATATATATATGTACAGGGTGGGCCAAAATAAGGGTCCTATCTTTAAATTTGAATAACTTGAATTTGAATAACTTCCACAAAATAAAAGTTGAACTCACCAAACTTTATGTGTGTGTAGACTGACCCTTCCGAGATTTTTTGAAATAAACAAAACAAATTTTAGCCGAAAAACACTTCTTAAAACTTACAAAAACTAAAGTATTGTTTTTTACACTGTTTTGAGTTTTTTAAGCAAAAATAATGTTTTCTAAATGAGGGTACGTTCCTTAGGGCTAATACGGCTCATGCTTGCTTCGGAAGGGGTCCTTTACTTATTCTTAAAAAAAAATTTTTTTAAATCAATAAATAAAAAAGTTATGAATTTTTAAAAATAGGACCCTTATTTTTGCCCACCCTGTATATATATATATATATATATATATATATATATATATATATATATATACAATTAACAAAGATTATCACAACGCGAATTATTACTGATGTTAATATAGTGACAGGAGTCATAACTAGTAATATTATTGGATAATGACGACTACCTAATACAGAAATTAAATAAGATTATAAAACATTTCTTATACGATAACACCAAAGATATGCGACAATATTTTCATTTCTGTTTTTACTTTCGTAATTTTGTTGTCTTTACTGTTTTATTCTTATTATATCGAATAATTTCAACCTCACCTCACTCTCTGCCCCAGATAAAATTAATGTCACAATGACCCAGACACTAAATACCACCAGCACAATTTCTTAAAATATCACCTGTTTGAACTTCACCCCTCCTCCTTTCCTTGCTATACGCGAACCTCGTCTCCACCCTCAGTTTCCTGTTGTTGTTGTTGTTGTTGTTGAATTATACAAATCTGAGCAGTATGGTTCCGAAATGCCTGATGAATTGATACTTATTTTAAGCGTTAATGAAACAATATATTTTGTAGAAAATGGAATAAACCATCAACTAAATATATATGTATATATATATATATATATATATATATATATATATATATATATATATATATATATAGTGTTATAATGGAATAATTCCAGGAAGAAATCCGGGTAAGAGAGCTCAATGTGGTAAACAGAGCAATAATAACGTAAAATATAATAACACGAAATTACATGATTGTCGATGCAATAATTTATTTCAACCATGCGGTTTTATTCAAGCATCCAACTTGACAATTACATTTTTGAGACTGATAGAAAACTGAATTTATCCTCGACACTTCGAACACAATCAGAGGGAGTGGTGGTCGCAGCCAGTCTGAGCACCTATTACAGAGCGAGTAGGAATTAACATCTTATATACACGCGGATCTAGATAGAATTGGGGCACGAGAAGTGTCAATCGGCTGATGACACGCTAACGGGTGTTAATGTCTTATCTTATCCCTCTTTCTTTCCTCGTGCCGGGCCGAAAACTGAATTTCGGGCTAGCCAAAAATTGTGTGTGTGTGATGTTAAGAATAGGTATATGTGTGCGTGTGTATGTAGGCGTATGTACGTTAAATGTCACCAGGTCGGATATGTAGAAAGAATATGTGCGCTTAACTCAGACGTTATTATTTTAATAAACAAAAAAAACCATAAGATCCCTTTCGATTGCTTTAGTTAAATATAAGATGTTAATTCCTACTCGCTCTGTAATAGGTGCTCAGACTGGCTGCGACCACCACTCCCTCTGATTGTGTTCGAAGTGTCGAGGATAAATTCAGTTTTCTATCAGTCTCAAAAATGTAATTGTCAAGTTGGATGCTTGAATAAAACCGCAAGGTTGAAATAAATTATTGCATCGACAATCATGTAATTTCGTGTTATTATATTTTACGTTATATATATATATATATATATATATATATATATATATATATATACATATCTGTACTATTTAGTTCTCTAACTACACCCAGGACATATGTTAGATATGTTGACGACACTTTTGCCATGTTTTCATCGGAAAGTGAAAAGCTAACATTCTTTAATGAGTTGAATTTTCTTCTCTTCTTGCATCGTTTGTGTTTGTATTATACACCTTGAAGAAAATAAACCTAAATAATACATTTGCACTGAAGGTTTCGAATAAAGTAATGGATTTATGTCGTTGGTTTTATTTGGGGCACCAAAGCGTTTACTTCTCTTTAAAAGAGATTAAGTGCCTTGTAAAGACGGGGACTCATGCTGTGTTGTTTAAAGATTGTCTCCCTGAAAATCCTCTGTTATCAGATATCTTTGGATGAAATCAAAATGGCGAGTGCGAGTCTGGATTCTGACCAGTGAGAAATACTGAAATCCAAGATCTCCGGTCAGGGGGAAGGGACCCCAGGGGATAGGAAAATAAAACATCCTGGAATTTACGAGTCGACTATCTTTTCGTGTTAGTTTACCTGCTGCATTTCTTTCAAGTCAGAAAGATCAAGTGAATTTCTTAACAGGAAGTCAGAGAGACCAAGTGAATTTCTTAACAGGAAGTCAGAAAGATCAAGAGAATTTCTTAACAGGAAGTCAGAAAGATCAAGTGAATTTCTTAACAGGAAGTCAGAAAGATCAAGTGAATTTCTTAACAGGAAGTCAGAAAGATCAAGTGAATTTCTTAACAGGAAGTCAGAGAGACCAAGTGAATTTCTTAACAGGAAGTCAGAAAGATCAAGTAAATGTATTAACAGGAAGTCAGAAAGATCAAGAGAATTTCTTAACAGGAAGTCAGAAAGACCAAGTGAATGTATTAACAGGAAGTCAGAAAGATCAAGTGAATTTCTTAACAGGAAGTCAGAAAGACCAAGTGAATTTCTTATCAGGAAGTCAGAAAGATCAAGAGAATTTCTTAATAGGAAGTCAGAAAGATCAAGTGAATTTCTTAACAGGAAGTCAGAAAGATCAAGTGAATTTCTTAACAGGAAGTCAGAAAGATCAAGTGAATTTCTTAACAGGAAGTCAGAAAGACCAAGTGAATTTCTTAACAGGAAGTCAGAAAGACCAAGTGAATTTCTTAACAGGAAGTCAGAAAGACCAAGTGAATTTCTTAACAGGAAGTCAGAAAGATCAAGTGAATTTCTTAACAGGAAGTTAGAAATATCAAGTGAATTTCTTAACAGGAACTCAGAGAGACCAAGTGAATTTCTTAACAGAAAATCAGAGAGACCAAGTGCATTTCTTAACGGGAAGTCAGGAAGATCAAGTGAATTTCTTAACAGGAAGTCAGGAAGATCAAGTGAATTTATTAACAGGAAGTCAGAGAGGTCAAGTGAATTTTTCAACAGGAACTCAGAAAGATCAAGTGAATTTCTTAATTGGTCAGTTTCTTGAATAATAGTTTGAGCTTCAACAGTTTTTCATTAAAATTGTTATCAGCAAAATTCTAACTTCTATTTCTGTATGCTCCTATTCTTGTGTCGATCTATGGCATCAATCTGGCTGCATTAGTTACAACTAAGACAACTAAACTAAGCAAAACTTAGTAGTAAAAAAGCTTTTCTTATCTTTAACTGCAAACATTGCAATATGAATTACTTCATTCTTCTTTACGGTACCTGAAAAAAGAATTATGTTTATCAATAAAGTGACGCATTAACAGTGATAGGAAAAAGTTAACAGACTTCTTCCCACTTGTTTGATATTTTTTTAATTTAAACTTAAGGTTATATTGAGCTTCGGATGAAAATTATCTGGTGTTGTTTGACTCCATGCATTTCAAACATATTTTACAGAGGATTAATGGGGAAAAGTACCATGAATGTGATGAATTAGTCTGCTATACTGTTTGATGTTTCTCCTCAAATAAAATCCGTTTTGCATATTTTCAATGTATTTTGGAAGATGAGTAAAACTTTAATTAAGTCTTGCCAATGTCCGTCAGTCAAGTAATTCCGAATACGTAAACTCAATGTTGACCACTTTAATGACCTTTTTGCATTCAAAAGTTTGACTGCATTCCCCATAAAATGATAAAAGTTGACCCTAATCCTAACCCTTAACCTAATTTGACTACTTCCTAACCCTAACCTAATTTGACTATTTCTTAACCCTAATCTAATTTGACTATTTCCTAACCCTAACCTAATTTGACTATTTCTTAACCCTTAACCTAATTTGACTACTTCCTAACCCTAACCTAATTTGACTACTTCTTAACCCTAACCTAATTTGACTACTTCTTAACCCTAACCTAATTTGACTACTTCCTAACCCTAACCTAATTTGACTATTTCTTAACCCTTAACCTAATTTGACTACTTCCTAACCCTAACCTAATTTGACTACTTCTTAACCCCAACCTAATTTTTCTACTTCCTAACCCTAACCCAATTTGACTATTTCCTAACCCGAACCTAAATTGACTATTTCCTAACTCTAACCTAATTTGACTATTTCCTAACCATTAACCTAATTTGACTATTTCCTAACCCTAACCTAATTTGACCATTTCCTAACCCTAACCTAATTTGACCATTTCCTAACCCTAACCTAATTTGACCATTTCCTAACCCTAACCTAATTTGACTACTTCCTAACCCTAACCTTAACCGAAAAGCTGTCATATTAATTTTAAATATTGCATATTATTTTATTAAATTCGTAATTATTGAAATTTCTAGCTATTGTTTCTGAATTTTATTTTAAAATGTTAGCTATGAGAACATTTTTCTTTTCGAAAATTTATAAAGAAACTTTTCTATCATTTATTATGTTTAATAGTTAATCATAAAATGTTTGTTGAAATAATGAAGTATTAGATGTGGTATTACGGCTTATAAGATTGTAGAATGTATTGTCTCATCGGTAATGTATAGTGAAATTATGTTGAATTAATCATTTATGTCATTATTTAATGAAATGAAAAGACAGCTTTTAGTTGGGAATCTCTACAACTTCTATAATTTGAAATTAACAAAATGGCTGCCAGATATCAATATGACAATTTTAAAGTCTGCGATAAATGACAAGGGCAAGTAAACAATTGAATATGAAATAAATATTAACTTGAAATCATGTTTTTAAATGTCTGCTTGGACATATACCCTGAATTGTAGCGGATAAGTTAAAATTAAAAATTGTCCAACTCTTTCTTTTGGGAACTGTTTGATGACCATACAAGTTTGACTAGCATATATGCCAGACGTTTTGATTAACAAACGTTATTTCTTTTATATTTTATGATGATACAGAAAAAGGATTTATATTTCAGTCAAAAATCAAAACAAATATTCATTGTTACATATTTCTGTATAACTTTAATATAAATGTACATTTGGATCCATGTTTTATACACATCTTATATAAATGAAAATATGCAAATTATTTCGTTATTACATTGAAATTATGTAAATTTCTAAATTAAAATACGTAACAATAGTCAGTTTCCAGTTTTTTATAACATAAACAATTAGAGAATAAACATTATCAAGGACAGTTTTTAGATACTGTGATATTTTGTTGGTTGGAAAATGTGAATATTTGGTCAGGGTTTATTTGTAGGCTAAAGTATCCTGATGCCAGGTTGTCCTAACAAACCCCTGTACAGTTGGACACTTGAGGACAGTGTCTTGAGGCATTAAAGTGTATTCGTGTATGCCATTTAAAACTGGAACTGTGCCAAACTGTACAAAGATATCTTCTTTTTTTTAATTTTCTTATTTCTGTTTTTGTAAGCATAGGGACAGGGCATTCTTCCAAATGCCAGACTATCACCTGTTATTTAGAGGCTCCAACTGAGTGCTCTTTTAAGGATTTTGGCCTTTCCCTTAAGTGCAATTATTTGGATTTCTTTTGCACTTGGTTTTCCAGGAATATTTTCCAGATACTTTTTGAAATTTTTCTTCATGAGGCCTTTAGTTCCTATTATAACTGTGATAATGTTGATGTTTTTGAGGTTCCAGTTTCTCTTCATATCATACATTAGGCCTTGGTATTTTGTCACCTTCTCCCTCTCTGCTCTGTTTAAGCCACTGTCATTTGGAACACTCACCTCAGTGTTGCCTCTCTTTCATCCTTAACTGTGTGGATTCTCATGTGAGTGTTAAGATTTGAACTTGTTGAACATGCAAATCCACAAACTTCACAAGAATAGGGTTTCTCACCTGTGTGTATTCGTATGTGCCGTTTAACACTAAAACTGTCCGAAAATGCAGTGCCACATACCATACAAGAATAGGGTTTCTCACCTGTGTGCATTCGCATGTGCCGTTTCAAAATGGAACTGTTCGAAAATGCAGTGCCACAAACTTTACAAGAATAAGGTTTTTCACCTGTGTGTATTCGCATGTGCCGTTTCAAAATGGAACTGTTCGAAAATGCAGTACCACAAACACTACAAGAATAGGGTTTTTCACCTGTGTGTATTCGCACATGAGATTTTAAATTATATCTTGTTGAAAATTCAGTCCCACAAACTTTACAACAAAAGGGTGTCTCACTTGTTTGTTCCATTTTTTACTTCAGTCGAATTTCCCAAAAATAAATGGGCACCTTCTCGGGGCCTCTTGATATTTGAGAAATTCTCTATATAAGATACATAGAAATTCGAATATTCCATTAAAGTTGACCGTTACCGTTCAAATGTTGAGTAAGTAATCAAGTGAAGAACGGTAATTTTCCTCTCCTAATTAATTATGTTGTAGCATATTCTTTTGAAATCTCGTCGTCTTGCTGGATTCCAGGATAAGAATTCATCTAATCTGTTGGAGAATTACTTGATGTAACATCGTTAGAAGTTCTTTGTATGAGCCAGTGTATAGCTGTGTCAAAGGAATCTTATTTGGGCTTCGAATACTATGTTATTTTGAAGTGTATAGCTGTGTCAAAGGAATCTTATTTGGGCTTCGAATACTATGTTATTTTGAAGTGTATAGCTGTGTCAAAGGAATCTTATTTGGGCTTCGAATACTATGTTATTTTGAAGTGTATAGCTGTGTCAAAGGAATCTTATTTGGGCTTTGAATACTATGTTATTTTGAATATTATGTCAGGGTTTACTTGTAAGGTTAAGCATCCTCATGTCAGGTTGTCCTGACAAACCTTTGTACAGAGAGACGGAAGACACTCGAGGATCGTGTCTAGTAGGTAATTCAAACTTTGACCTGTGTGTATCCACATGCGAGTTTTTAAACTGGCACTTAATGAAAATACAGTTCCAGAATATTTACATGAGTATCCTTTCTCTGTGCCTGAAATTCCACAAACTTGCCAAGAATATCCTTTCTCACCTTTAACTGGGTTTTTTTTTCAAAGAACTGCCTGAAAATGAAATTTCACAAACTTCTCACTATTTCTATTTTCAGTTTTTTTTTGCTGGAAATGGGGCATCTTACCTCTCACTTTTTTTTCAATTTTCTTATCTTTTGTTTTTACTGGGAATGAGGCATCCTTCTGGATGCCAGACATCCAGCAGCTATTTCCGACACTCCAACCGAGAGATCTTTTTAAGGTTCTAACTGTTCGATTAAGTGCAATAGTTTGTATCTCTTGCACTTGGTTCACCGGGTATTTTTTAAAAATGTTCTTTCATCAGTCCCGGTTGCTCCTATAATTTCTGGAATGATGATCTTGTTAAGATTACAGTTTCTTTTCATGTCGTACGTAAGACCTTGGTTTTTAGCTATATGTGTGTGTTCAGACCTGAGAAATGTCATAAAATGCTGTTCGACAGATTTTACAAGAAAATGGTTTCTCCCCTGTGTGTTCTCATGTTCTGAATGTTTAATTTTACTTCAGTCGAAGTTCTCAGAAATCAAGGGACCCCTCCCTGGGGCTAACACTTGATCTCTATATGAGATACATAGATATCCGAATATTCTATTAAAATTCTCCTCCATTTCTCAAACATTGAGTTAGTAAAAAAAGTTTAGAATAATAAATTTCTTCTCTCCCCAACTGACCAGTCAATATGTCATAGTATATCTTTCTTGTGGTATGTTAGTCTTACCGGATTCCAGGACAAGAATTCATCTAGTCTGGTGGAGTATCCAGCTACGTGGTGTTACTTGAGGTAACCTCACTAGGAGAAGATACACTATTCCTCGTATGAGGGGATCTTATTTGTGCTGCGGATACTATGTAATTTTGAATATTTGGTCAGGGTTTACTTGTAGGGGTAAGTATCCTCATGTCAGGTTGTCCTGACAAACCCTTGTACAGAGAGACCGAAGACACTCGAGGATAGTGTCTAGTAGGTAATTCAAACTCACCTGTGTGTTATCGCATGTGAATTTCTATTGTTAGTCTGTGAAAGTTAAATCCCACAAAGTCTACGAGGATTTTGTTTTTAACCTGTGTTGATTCGCATGTAAATTAACAGATTGGAACTCCATGAACATGTAAATCTACAAACTTTACAAAATAGTTTTTTTTTTACATCTGTGTTTATTTTTTTTTTACATCTGTGTGTATTTTTTTTTTTACATCTGTGTGTATTTTTTTTTACATCTGTGTATATTTCCAAGTGACTCATCTGTTCTGCAAAGTTTACAATAGGTTTTTTTCCTTTGTATATTCGCATGTAATTTTCCAGACGGCCATTCTATGAAGATAGTAATCTCCAACATTTTAAAGAATATAGTCTGTGTGCATCTTTCTATATCTCTTTAGAAAACGTCACAATTATATGCATTCTCTTATTTTTTCGTTTACTTTGAAGAGGTAAAGGGGCATCTTCACTTATTGATAAGTCTAATAAGCCGAAGAAATATTTAAGTATCAATCTCTTAAACGGCTTCGTTAAAAATAATAAGAAATATGCATGCAGAAAAATGAGATAGCAGTTATTTATGTATGCAAACTTTTCTTAATTCTTTGAGAGATTGAATAAAGATCTTCCTTTCCAACAATAGTTTCAAACTGTAAATAAAGAAAAGATGTTAAATTTAAACATACTTTACAGTTTTACACAATAAATTTCAATAAACAAAATATTTTGTCATTTATTTTCAATGATAAACACTATTCAACAATTCATGGAATGCGACCGAGAAACATTTCTCTGTTCTGCTGAGATGACTTATAAGCCGAGGTTAGTTATAATGCACGACAATGTACAGATTTTGTCCATGCATTTATCACATTTCTCGTCATAAGACCCATCCTCTTCCTTTTAAAAGAACACATAAAAGTTGATCTATAGAGAGATCCGTACAAATAACAGATTAAGTATAGTTTACAGAAAAGGTTGATACGCTTGAAAACCAAAACAAACAAACAAAAATAGTTTACAGCAATTAACTGAAGATTATCTCCCCCCTCTCTCTATATATATATATGTGTGTCTTTCTATATCTCTTTAGAGAAAACGTAACTAACTGAAAATGCAGTTTTACAAACGTAACAATTATATGTATTCTCTCATTTTTCGTTTACTTCAAAGAGGTAAAGGGACATCTTTACTTATTGATATAGATTAAGTATAGTTTACAGAAAAAATTTTTTTGGGGTGGGGGGGGGGTAAAAAATTTTTTTTTCTTTTTCTAACTGAAAAAATTCCAATTCATGGGGAAGGGTAACAAAAAATTTTTTTTGTTCGGTGGGGGGGGGGTAAAAATTTTTTTTTTTTTTTTCTTTTTCTAACTGAAAATATTACTATTCATGGGGAAGGGTAACAAAAAAAATTTTTTGTTGGGTGGGGGGGGGTAAAAAAATTTTTTTTTTTTCTTTTTCTAACTGAAAATATTACTATTCATGGGGAAGGGTAACAAAAAAAAATTTGGGGGGAGGGGGAAAAAAATGTTTTTTTTCTTTTTCTAACTGAAAATATTACTATTCATGGGGTAAGGAAACTAAAAACAAACAAACAAAAATAGTTTTCAGCAATTAACTGAAGATTATCTCCCCCCTCTCTCTCTATATATATATGTGTGTCTTTCTATATCTCTTTAGAGAAAACGTAACTAACTGAAAATGCAGTTTTACAAACGTAACAATTATATGTATTCTCTCATTTTTCGTTTACTTCAAAGAGGTAAAGGGACATCTTTACTTATTGATAAGTCTAATAGGCATTCAATCCAGAAGAAAATTTAAGTATCAATCGCTTAAATGAAGCTTCTTTGAAAATAATGAGGAATACAGTAAAATGAGTTATTCTTTGAGATTGAATAAATATCTTCCTTTCCAATAATAGTTTCAATCTGTAAATAAAGAAAAGATATTATCAACACATTTAAACATACTTTATATTTTTACACAATCAATTTCAATTAACAAAATATTTTGTCATTTATTTTCAATGATAAACAATTAATATTCAACAATTCATGGTATATTATTTTTAATTACACAAATCTTGATTTCGAATATACGATTTTTTTATTAAGCTCTTGAGCCATCAGAATTATATTTTTTATTAAGACCTTGACCCATCAGAATTATATTTTTTATGCTCTTGACCCATCAGAATTATTTTTTTTATTATGCTCTTGACCCATCAGAATTATATTTTTTATTATGCTCTTGACCCATCAGAATTATATTTTTTATTATGCTCTTAACCCATCAGAATTATATTTTTTTATTATGCTCTTGACCCATCAGATTTATATTTTTTATTATGCTCTTGACCCATCAGAATTATATTTTTTATTATGCTCTTGACCTATCAGAATAGACATCGGCTTTTCTCTTATATATGAATTCATCATTTTAATCCTGGAACTAGAAAGGGTGAGCCATTTAGTGTAAGGACAATTCCTCTCTTAGAAATCAGCTATCAGATTCGCTCAACATCATCTAAACTTAGACTTGAAATTAAACTTTCAAAAAGATATTGACAAACATTATCAGAGAACCTGTATTTTAATCTAGTGAAAATATTTGTCCTCTTGATTCTGCAAACCATTGAATTATTTTCGTAGTGGAAGTATTTCAACCGTGTAATTTAAAATTTCATTATATTCTCGGTGTACAATTATTATTTTCTCCATTACCAGCACCGAAAAAAAAGTTATGTACATTTTAAAGATTTTTTCATTCAGAGATTTTGTTCATTCCAAGCCGAAGCTTGCTTACTTTCCATACAAAGATACTTGAATTCGTTTCATTCATGAAAACTTATCTATTCCAAACCAGAAAATTCATTGTTGATACTTCAAAAATTGATTCAAGAACGAATAAAAACTTTTCAAACTTTTTATAATTTCAATTTACATAAAAAACTGACAACAAAACACAAGAAAAACTGTGAGTTGGCACTCAGAAATAGGGCTTCCTATACCTCTACCAGATAAATGGACAGAATCAAGATAGTCATGGCGAATGTGTGCAAACTATGTTTAATTCTAACCCGTCCAGAGAAGTTCCACAGTCTAGTAATTGCTCCTTAAACAAATCACTTTTTTAAAGAATACTCACAATAAGCTGTTAAACGACTATAATTCTATAGTTAGAAAAAACATTACTTCCAGAAAAAAACATTACTTCCAGAAAAAAACATTACTTCCAGAAAAAACATTACTTCCAGAAAAAAACATTACTTCCAGAAAAAAACATTACTTCCAGAAAAAAAACATTACTTCCAGAAAAAAACATTACTTCCAGAAAAAAACATTACTTCCAGAAAAAACATTACTTCCTTGAAATACTGTGATAATTTGCCTTGGTGACAATATCTCTCAATTGAGTTATCTTCCCTTTCTAAGAACAAGCTTGGGTGAAGCCGCCAAATGCACAATGTATGACGAAATGGGAAAGAGGAGTAATTACTGGAGTGAAATTTCCTAACAACTTGAGCATCGACAGGATACCGCGGCATATGTTAGATGTGGAAATGTAAGCGCCGAACACCAGAGGTATGAAAGTGAGGCAGTTGCAATGAAAAGACCACGGAGAGAATGTAATGGACCGATTTGGGCACAGGATTATGTCATGATAATGGGTCCGTATGGTTTAAGATGGCAACAATATCTGTCAAATGAGTTATCTGCCTTTTGCAGATTGGCTGTTTTGAGTCTATGGACATAGGTGGCTCTGACAGGTAGGCAATTTGCATAGTTGGTGTATTTTAGTAGGCAATTTGCATAGTTGGTGTAATTTAGTAGGCAATTTGTATAGTTGGTGTGTTTTAGTAGGTAATTTGCATAGTTGGTGTGTTTTAGTAGGCAATTTGCATAGTTGGTGTGTTTTAGTAGGCAATTTGTATAGTTGGTGTGTTTTAGTAGGTAATTTGCATAGTTGGTGTGTTTTAGTAAGCAATTTGCATAGTTGGTGTGTTTTAGTAGGCAATTTGCATAGTTGGTGTGTTTTAGTAGGTAATTTGCATAGTTGGTGTGTTTTAGTATGTAATTTGCATAGTTGGTGTGTTTTAGTAGGCAATTTGCATAGTTGGTGTGTTTTAGTATACAATTTGCATAGTTGGTGTGTTTTAGTAGGTAATTTGCATAGTTGGTGTGTTTTAGTAGGTAATTTGCATAGTTGGTGTGATTTAGTAGGTAATTTGCATAGTTGGTGTGTTTTAGTAGGCAATTTGCATAGTTGGTGTGTTTAAGTAGGCAATTTGCATAGTTCGTGTGTTTTAGTAGGCAATTTGCATAGTTGGTGTGTTTTAGTAGGCAATTTGCATAGTTGGTGTGTTTTAGTAGGTAATTTGCATAGATGGTGTGTTTTAGTAGGCAATTTGCATAGTTGGTGTGTTTCAGTAGGTAATTTGCATAGATGGTGTGTTTTAGTAGGCAATTTGCATAATTGGTGTGTTTTAGTAGGCAATTTGCATAGTTGGTGTGTTTTAGTAGGTAATTTGCATAGATGGTGTGTTTTAGTAGGTAATTTGAATAGATGGTGTGTTTTAGTAGGCAATTTGCATAGATGGTGTGTTTTAGTAGGCAATTTGCATAGTTGGTGTGTTTTAGTAGGCAATTAGCATAGTTGGTGTGTTTTAGTAGGCAATTTGCATAGATGGTGTGTTTTAGTAGGCAATTTGCATAGTTGGTGTGTTTTAGTAGGTAATTTGCATAGTTGGTGTGTTTTAGTAGGCAATGTGCATAGTTGGTGTGTTTTAGTAGGTAATTTGCATAGATGGTATGTTTTAGTTGGCAATTTGCATAGTTGGTGTGTTTTAGTAAACAATTTGCATAGATGGTGTGTTTTAGTAGGCAATTAGCATAGTTGGTGTGTTTTAGTAGGTAATTTGCATAGATGGTGTGTTTTAGTAGGCAATTAGCATAGTTGGTGTGTTTTAGTAGGTAATTTGCATAGATGGTGTGTTTTAGTAGGCAATTAGCATAGTTGGTATGTTTTAGTAGGCAATTTGTATAGTTGTAGGTTTTAGTAGGTAATTTGCATAGTTGGTGTGTTTTAGTAGGCAATTAGCATAGTTGGTGTGTTTTAGTTGGCAATTTGCATAGATGGTGTGTTTTAGTAAGCAATTTGCATAGTTGGTGTGTTTTAGTATGTAATTTGCATAGTTGGTGTGTTTTAGTTGGCAATTTGCATAGATGGTGTGTTTTAGTAGGCAATTAGCATAGTTGGTGTGTTTAAGTAGGCAATTTGCATAGTTCGTGTGTTTTAGTAGGCAATTTGCATAGTTGGTGTGTTTTAGTAGGTAATTTGCATAATTGGTGTGTTTTAGTAGGTAATTTGCATAGATGGTGTGTTTTAGTAGGCAATTTGCATAGTTGGTGTGTTTCAGTAGGCAATTTGCATAGATGGTGTGTTTTAGTAGGCAATTTGCATAATTGGTGTGTTTTAGTAGGCAATTTGCATAGTTGGTGTGTTTAAGTAGGCTATTTGCATAGATGGTGTGTTTTAGTAGGCAATTAGCATAGTTGGTGTGTTCAAGTAGGCAATTTGCATAGTTCGTGTGTTTTAGTAGGCAATTTGCATAGTTGGTGTGTTTTAGTAGGCAATTTGCATAGTTGGTGTGTTTTAGTAGGTAATTTGCATAGATGGTGTGTTTTAGTAGGCAATTTGCATAGTTGGTGTGTTTCAGTAGGGAATTTGCATAGATGGTGTGTTTTAGTAGGCAATTTGCATAATTGGTGTGTTTTAGTAGGCAATTTGCATAGTTGGTGTGTTTTAGTAGGTAATTTGCATAGATGGTGTGTTTTAGTAGGTAATTTGAATAGATGGTGTGTTTTAGTAGGCAATTTGCATAGATGGTGTGTTTTAGTAGGTAATTTGCATAGTTGGTGTGTTTTAGTAGGCAATTAGCATAGTTGGTGTGTTTTAGTAGGCTATTTGCATAGATGGTGTGTTTTAGTAGGCAATTTGCATAGTTGGTGTGTTTTAGTAGGCAATTTGCATAGTTGGTGTGTTTTAGTAGGCAATTTGCATAGTTGGTGTGTTTTAGTAGGCAATATGCATAGTTGGTGTGTTTTAGTAGGCAATTTGCATAGTTGGTGTGTTTTAGTAGGCAATTTGCATAGTTGGTGTGTTTTAGTAGGTAATTTGCATAGATGGTGTGTTTTAGTAGGCAATTTGCATAGTTGGTGTGTTTCAGTAGGGAATTTGCATAGATGGTGTGTTTTAGTAGGCAATTTGCATAATTGGTGTGTTTTAGTAGGCAATTTGCATAGTTGGTGTGTTTTAGTAGGTAATTTGCATAGATGGTGTGTTTTAGTAGGTAATTTGAATAGATGGTGTGTTTTAGTAGGCAATTTGCATAGTTGGTGTGTTTTAGTAAACAATTTGCATAGATGGTGTGTTTTAGTAGGCAATTAGCATAGTTGGTGTGTTTTAGTAGGTAATTTGCATAGATGGTGTGTTTTAGTAGGCAATTAGCATAGTTTGTGTGTTTTAGTAGGTAATTTGCATAGATGGTGTGTTTTAGTAGGCAATTAGCATAGTTGGTATGTTTTAGTAGGCAATTTGTATAGTTGTAGGTTTTATGACGTAATTTGCATAGTTGGTGTGTTTTAGTAGGCAATTAGCATAGTTGGTGTGTTTTAGTTGGCAATTTGCATAGATGGTGTGTTTTAGTAAGCAATTTGCATAGTTGGTGTGTTTTAGTAGACAATTTGCATAGTTGGTGTGTTTTAGTAGACAATTTGCATAGTTGGTGTGTTTTAGTAGGTAATTTGCATAGATGGTGTGTTTTAGTAGGCAATTTGCATAGTTGGTGTGTTTTAGTAGGCAATTTGCATAGTTGGTGGTTTTAGTAGGTAATTTGCATAGTTGGTGTGTTTTAGTATGTAATTTGCATAGTTGGTGTGTTTTAGTTGGCAATTTGCATAGATGGTGTGTTTTAGTAGGCAATTAGCATAGTTGGTTTGTTTTAGTAGGTAATTTGCATAGATGGTGTGTTTTAGTTGGCAATTCGCATAGTTGGTGTTTTTTAGTAGGCAATTACCATAGTTGGTGTGTTTTAGTAGGTAATTTGAATAGATGGTGTGTTATAGTAGGCTATTTGCATAGTTGGTGTGTTTTAGTAGGCAATGTGCATAGTTGGGGTGTTTTAGTAGGCAATGTGCATATTTGGTGTGTTTTAGTAGGTAATTTGCATAGATGGTGTGTTTTAGTAGGCAATTTGCATAGTTGGTGTGTTTTAGTAGGTAATTTGCATAGATGGTGTGTTTTAGTAGGCAATTTGCATAGTTGGTGTGTTTTAGTAGGCAATTTGCATAGTTGGTGTATTTTAGTAGGCAATTTGCATAGTTGGTGTGTTTTAGTAGGCAATGTGCATAGTTGGTGTGTTTTAGTAGGTAATTTGCATAGATGGTGTGTTTTAGTAGGCAATTTGCATAGTTGGTGTGTTTTAGTAAACAATTTGCATAGATGGTGTGTTTTAGTAGGCAATTAGCATAGTTGGTGTGTTTTAGTAGGTAATTTGCATAGATGGTGTGTTTTAGTAGGCAATTAGCATAGTTTGTGTGTTTTAGTAGGTAATTTGCATAGATGGTGTGTTTTAGTAGGCAATTAGCATAGTTGGTATGTTTTAGTAGGCAATTTGTATAGTTGTAGGTTTTAGGAGGTAATTTGCATAGTTGGTGTGTTTTAGTAGGCAATTAGCATAGTTGGTGTGTTTTATTTGGCAATTTGCATAGATGGTGTGTTTTAGATAGCAATTTGCATAGTTGGTGTGTTTTAGTAGACAATTTGCATAGTTGGTGTGTTTTAGTAGGTAATTTGCATAGTTAGTGTGTTTTAGTAGGTAATTTGCATAGATGGTGTGTTTTAGTAGGCAATTTGCATAGTTGGTGTGTTTTAGTAAACAATTTGCATAGATGGTGTGTTTTAGTAGGCAATTAGCATAGTTGGTGTGTTTTAGTAGGTAATTTGCATAGATGGTGTGTTTTAGTAGGCAATTAGCATAGTTTGTGTGTTTTAGTAGGTAATTTGCATAGATGGTGTGTTTTAGTAGGCAATTAGCATAGTTGGTATGTTTTAGTAGGCAATTTGTATAGTTGTAGGTTTTAGGAGGTAATTTGCATAGTTGGTGTGTTTTAGTAGGCAATTAGCATAGTTGGTGTGTTTTAGTTGGCAATTTGTATAGTTGTAGGTTTTAGGAGGTAATTTGCATAGTTGGTGTGTTTTAGTAGGCAATTAGCATAGTTGGTGTGTTTTAGTTGGCAATTTGCATAGATGGTGTGTTTTAGTAGGCAATTTGCATAGTTGGTGTGTTTTAGTAGGCAATTTGCATAGTTGGTGGTTTTAGTAGGTAATTTGCATAGTTGGTGTGTTTTAGTATGTAATTTGCATAGTTGGTGTGTTTTAGTTGGCAATTTGCATAGATGGTGTGTTTTAGTAGGCAATTAGCATAGTTGGTTTGTTTTAGTAGGTAATTTGCATAGATGGTGTGGTTTAGTAGGCAATTTGCATAGTTGGGGTGTTTTTGTAGGCAATGTGCATATTTGGTGTGTTTTAGTAGGTAATTTGCATAGATGGTGTGTTTTAGTAGGCAATTTGCATAGTTGGTGTGTTTTAGTAGGTAATTTGCATAGATGGTGTGTTTTAGTAGGCAATTAGCATAGTTGGTGTGTTTTAGTAAACAATTTGCATAGATGGTGTGTTTTAGTAGGCAATTAGCATAGTTGGTGTGTTTTAGTAGGTAATTTGCATAGATGGTGTGTTTTAGTAGGCAATTAGCATAGTTGGTGTGTTTTAGAAGGTAATTTGCATAGATGGTGTGTTTTAGTAGGTAATTTGCATAGATGGTGTGTTTTAGTAGGCAATTTGCATAGTTGGTGTGTTTTAGTAGGCAATTTGCATAGATGGTGTGTTTTAGTAGGCAATTAGCATAGTTGGTGTGTTTTAGTAGGTAATTTGCATAGATGGTGTGTTTTAGTAGGCAATTTGCATAGATGGTGTGTTTTAGTAGGTAATTTGCATAGATAGTGTGTTTTAGTAGGCAATTAGCATAGTTGGTGTGTTTTAGTAGGTAATTTACATAGATGGTGTGTTTTAGTAGGTAATTTGCATAGATGGTGTGGTTTAGTAGGTAATTTGCATAGTTGGTGTGTTTTAGTAAACAATTTGCATAGATGGTGTGTTTAGTAGGCAATTTGCATAGTTGGTGTGTTTTAGTAAACAATTTGCATAGATGGTGTGTTTAGTAGGCAATTTGCATAGTTGGTGTGTTTTAGTAGGCAATTTGCATAGTTGGTGTGTTTTAGTAGGATTTTAGCATAGTTGGTGTGTTTTTTTTTTTTTTTTTTTTTTTTTTTTTTTGTCTGGTGCTTCGAACAGGCGTGTTCAGGGTTGCTGGTTGTTCAACTCGCCCTGGCTGATGTGAGGATCCTGTGAGACAAAGGAACCGCACCAGCATGTGCTTGCATGTGCACGATAGAATTGGTGTCGGCTTGCCTGCACGCCGTGTATCCGACAATTTGGGGTTGGTCCGGGATATTAGCGAGGTAGGCATCAAGAGAGCGCTTAAATTGTTCCACAGCAGCATTTTTTATATCCCGAATACACCTAGGCATGGCATTGAAGAGTTGTGACCCCTGTACAGGTAAGCTCGTTTCAAAAATGGTTCGTATTTTCCCACCAGTTTTTAGTAGGCAATTTGCATACATGGTGTGTTTTAGTAGGCAATTAGCATAGTTGATGTGTTTTAGTAGGCAATTAGCATAGTTGGTTTGTTTTAGTAGGCAATTAGCATAGTTGGTGTGTTTTAGTAGGTAATTAGCATAGTTGGTGTGTTTTAGTAGGTAATTTGCATAGATGGTGTGTTTTAGTAGGCAATTAGCATAGTTGGTGTGTTTTAGTAAACAATTTGCATAGATGGTGTGTTTTAGTAGGCAATTTGCATAGTTGGTGTGTTTTAGTAAACAATTTGCATAGATGGTGTGTTTTAGTAGGCAATTTGCATAGTTGGTGTGTTTTAGTTGGCAATTTGCATAGATGGTGTGTTTTAGTAGGCAATTAGCATAGTTGGTTTGTTTTAGTAGGTAATTTGCATAGATGGTGTGTTTTAGTAGGCAATTTGCATAGTTGGGGTGTTTTAGTAGGCAATGTGCATATTTGGTGTGTTTTAGTAGGTAATTTGCATAGATGGTGTGTTTTAGTAGGCAATTTGCATAGTTGGTGTGTTTTAGTAGGTAATTTGCATAGATGGTGTGTTTTAGTAGGCAATTAGCATAGTTGGTGTGTTTTAGTAAACAATTTGCATAGATGGTGTGTTTTAGTAGGCAATTAGCATAGTTGGTGTGTTTTAGTAGGTAATTTGCATAGATGGTGTGTTTTAGTAGGCAATTAGCATAGTTGGTGTGTTTTAGAAGGTAATTTGCATAGATGGTGTGTTTTAGTAGGTAATTTGCATAGATGGTGTGTTTTAGTAGGCAATTTGCATAGTTGGTGTGTTTTAGTAGGCAATTTGCATAGATGGTGTGTTTTAGTAGGCAATTAGCATAGTTGGTGTGTTTTAGTAGGTAATTTGCATAGATGGTGTGTTTTAGTAGGCAATTTGCATAGATGGTGTGTTTTAGTAGGTAATTTGCATAGATAGTGTGTTTTAGTAGGCAATTAGCATAGTTGGTGTGTTTTAGTAGGTAATTTACATAGATGGTGTGTTTTAGTAGGTAATTTGCATAGATGGTGTGGTTTAGTAGGTAATTTGCATAGTTGGTGTGTTTTAGTAAACAATTTGCATAGATGGTGTGTTTAGTAGGCAATTTGCATAGTTGGTGTGCTTTAGTAAACAATTTGCATAGATGGTGTGTTTAGTAGGCAATTTGCATAGTTGGTGTGTTTTAGTAGGCAATTTGCATAGATGGTGTGTTTTAGTAGGATTTTAGCATAGTTGGTGTGTTTTTTTTTTTTTTTTTTTTTTTTTTTGTCTGGTGCTTCGAACAGGCGTGTTCAGGGTTGCTGGTTGTTCAACTCGCCCTGGCTGATGTGAGGATCCTGTGAGACAAAGGAACCGCACCAGCATGTGCTTGCATGTGCACGATAGAATTGGTGTCGGCTTGCCTGCACGCCGTGTATCCGACAATTTGGGGTTGGTCCGGGATATTAGCGAGGTAGGCATCAAGAGAGCGCTTAAATTGTTCCACAGCAGCATTTTTTATATCCCGAATACACCTAGGCATGGCATTGAAGAGTTGTGACCCCTGTACAGGTAAGCTCGTTTCAAAAATGGTTCGTATTTTCCCACCAGTTTTTAGTAGGCAATTTGCATAGATGGTGTGTTTTAGTAGGCAATTAGCATAGTTGATGTGTTTTAGTAGGCAATTAGCATAGTTGGTTTGTTTTAGTAGGCAATTAGCATAGTTGGTTTGTTTTAGTAGGCAATTAGCATAGTTGGTGTGTTTTAGTAGGTAATTAGCATAGTTGGTGTGTTTTAGTAGGTAATTTGCATAGATGGTGTGTTTTAGTAGGCAATTAGCATAGTTGGTGTGTTTTAGTAAACAATTTGCATAGATGGTGTGTTTTAGTAGGCAATTTGCATAGTTGGTGTGTTTTAGTAAACAATTTGCATAGATGGTGTGTTTTAGTAGGCAATTTGCATAGTTGGTGTGTTTTAGTAGGCAATTTGCATAGATGCTGGATTTATTACTATGAAAATCTAATCTGACATTTAAGTTGATTTCTGTGCAGCATAGAGTAAAAAGTAAGCAGTGAAAAGTGAGACAGTGAACAGTGGAGATTGAGATTTTTCGTGGCGGTGACACCGAAAAAAAGTGAATTTAATTCTATCATCAGAATACAGTAATTTTCTTTGTTCTAAACGTGAGTGAGCTCCAGCCTCAACCTTCTAGTATCTAAGAAAGAAACATAAAAAATTTTGAAAAAGAAATAAGGTTTTGATTTTTTGAAGAATAAGATAGAATGCAGTTTGGGATGATGTGACCAGCCGATTGATCGGATCAAGCCTCTCTGACCTCACGTCTAGCTAAAAGGCTGATGTTCGTGTATGCCTTTCGACGAAGATACCGTCCTACGGCATTATTGGTTGCCACTCACGGGCAACGGGTGGCCCCGTTTTCTTACCCCTCTGCATCGGGTGCAGTCGGCGAATTTGTGACCCTGCCAGCAGGGCTGATGGATCCTGGGCGTTAACTTTATTGGGGGCGAACACCTACAGTGTTTCACTCAAATTCTTGAAAAAAATAAAGTCAAACACCACACTGACCTGGATGTGGAACATGGCACTATATAACCTGTGCCAAATAAACAATTTTATGGGATATCAATGCATAATGTAGACCTGCAGAAGCTTAAATTGGCTCACAATATCATCTTTTCTAAAAATTTGTCTCTCTCTTTCACTTTCTGTTCATCTCTTTCTCTTTCGACCATTGATTGTCAATCACCGAATAGGATATATATTGGTATCTTTGAGTCCAACAAGAATCAAATGTGTTGGTATATGCATACACATGCATATTTACTTAAAGTACCATGGCAAATTAATTCTAGGTGGTTTAACCAGTGATGCAGTTATGTTATACATAAATTCTACTTCATTCTATTATATGTTGATAATTAATAATTAAATAATTCGATGAGAAAAAATTATTATTGGCAAAAATATTATTATGATGCCCAATTTGTTAGGCTATATACAAATAAAAAAACAATTTGTAAAATATCTCCATTGTTGTTCATTTGTAATATAACATTTTGTTTCTAATTAATAATTAAACAATTTCTTCATTAATATTTTCCAAATAATTAAAAAAAAAAACGGACCATACACAGAATAAGGATCTCAGGTCAATGATACAGCGAGAAGAACACGTTTCGGGCTTCACCGGTGCCTTCCGGTTTAACTTTTACTAAACTTTTTAATAAACAAACCAAACATGTGTCCGAAATATGTATATTGTTTTTATTTTCTTTTAAAACATGTTACTATTGGGGGAGGGATATATATTATATATTTATTTTTTAATGTAAGGTGCCTTTTTTCTTTTGGTAAAAAGGCATAATAAGGGCCGGCTGATTGGCTAGTGAGCCGTGCGCAGAACCAGTTTGGCCTTTTTATGGCCAAATGTCACGAATTTGGTGTGTTTTGGCCATCGAAAATTCCGTTTGGCGTTTTTTTGTGTGTATATTCTGGAGTTCGGCCAGGCGTATCGCAAAATTGAAAACAAACACAAATACTTCGCTAAAAATAAAGAACAAACACAGAATAAAAAATTTTTAAATAAAAAGTAAAAATTAAAAAGTGCCCTTTTCTAGCAAAAAAAACAACAAACTTTTAAAATGTAACCAGGAGTTTTCTACATTCTGTATATAAATACTCGTGTCACTTCGCTAAAAATGAAAAACAAACACAAAAAAGAAAATTAAAAAGTTTTTGGTGCTCTTATCGATCCTGAACCAGTTTTCGTGACGTTCGACTCAGAAGTGATCGGCTGTTCTACGCAAACGCCTGAGAGTTGACGAGCCGATTTGTACCAGACGACATTTTTGAATCGGTGCTGCATCCTATGATAATAATATTTTGCTTGTTTTTGCTTATTTGTTAGGGTTTAGGTTTAGGGTTATGGTTAGGTTTAGGGTTAGGATTTAGGGTTAGGTTTAGGGATAAAGATTTTTTTAAAGAAACAACAAAGAAAATTAAACATATTTTCATGATTTTTTTGAAAGAAACAACAGGAAAAAAAACATAGCGAGGTTACTGTTATAAAATGAATACTGTATTTTTATTTACAAGGAATTTTTTTGAAACAAAAAAAAAACAAAAAAACGTACCAAAATTACTTTTATTACGACATATTTTTTAATGTTATTATTTATTCGTACTTGCTCACGATGATACTGCAGTGCAAAGCTGTTCGTAATTCATTTTGGGTTTATTTTCTTCAAAAAAACTTCCTGACAAAAAAATCCGTCTTCGAAAGCACT
The DNA here is from genome assembly GCA_963556195.1 of Sepiola atlantica. Classification (NCBI taxonomy): domain Eukaryota; kingdom Metazoa; phylum Mollusca; class Cephalopoda; order Sepiida; family Sepiolidae; genus Sepiola; species Sepiola atlantica. The sequence goes on along the minus strand of CAUVYP010001154.1, from coordinate 10,058,268 downwards.
TATTTTCAATTTGTAACAAAGTTATCGGCTGCTCGTGCTTCGGCTCGTCAATACTCGGGCGTTTGCGTAGGACAGCCGAACGATTCCAAGTCGAACGTCACGAAAGCTGGTTCAGGATCGATATCAGTACCAAGTTTGTTTTTTTTTTTGCGAGAAAAGGGCACTTTTTCATTTTTACTTTTTGTTTTTTCTGTGTTTGTTTTCAATTTTGCGATACGCCTGGCCCCGCATAAGTGAACTCCAGAATATTCACACAAAAACGGTCAAAACACACAAAATTCGTGACATTTACCCCTAGAAAGGCCAAACTGGTTTTGCGCACGACCCACTAGCCAGTCAGCCGGCCCTTATTATGCCTTTTTACCTTTCTTTTATTTACAAAATAATTTGATAATAAAATTGTGGGGTATTTTTAATAATAGCCCAACAACGAAAACGCTGAAAAAACAAATATACAACAAATAAAAGTTACCGTAGCCGATAAAACTGAATTTCCAAGTTAACTGTGACAGTTATTAATGATTATAATCCGTTAAAAGTGCTATTTTCTATAAGTTAATAGTTTTAGCTTACGTGAAATGAAAAAAAAAAATTAATGGCCGCTCTCGTTCTCGTCTCGTTTCAATTGGTTTTTTACTGGGACTCATAGTCAAAGCGCAATGTTTGCATTTTTCAGCCAAGCAGAAGAACAAAACAAAACTACATTTTAAGCAAAAGGAATAAAATAATTTTCTTTTTATTTACATGTCAGTGTGCTTTTATTTACAT